>WEKX01027448.1:176810-189586 GCA_013390025.1 Pitta sordida | reverse complement strand
CCGGCCCGGCCCCGCCTGACCGCCCGCTGTCCCCGCAGGAGCAGCTGGAGGAGTACCGGAGCGGCTGCGATCTGGAGGAGGGCTGGGTGCTGGTGTGCAAACACGCCGACGGCGGGGACCGGCTGGTGCCCGGGGAGTCCACGGAGCGGATCCANCTGGAGCCCCCGGCAGCCGCGGGGCCCATAGGGACAAAGTCCCCGAATCCTCCATCGTGTGTCCAGCAACTTCCCTACCACACCAGTGGCCCTGCTGATCCCTCCCAGCGCCTCCCCAGTGCAGGATCAGCCCCCACAGCTCCTCACCAGTGACCTCACTGCGAGATCCCGGTGTCAGCACCATAACCCAAGGCCACCGCGGTCTCTCACTGGTGTCCCCAGGGCCACACGCGAGTCCCCAGTACAGGAGCCCAGTACCAAAACACCAACCCCAGGGCCGCCACAGTGCCAGATCGTCCTGCCCAGAGCCACAACAGCGTCCCTTGTGCAGGACTCGGTGCTTGTTCCCCGTCACCGCATTAGGAGGGAGTGCAGGCCTGCCCGGACCCAGTTACTCACAGTAGCCTCTCGTCACCCTCCATCCTCCTGCGCCGCTCCTCGACCTCTCCGTTGCCTCCCGACGCGGTTTGGGTGCCCGTGGAGTCCACGGAGCGGATCCAGCGGCAGCAGCAGCTCTTCGGGGTTGACTACAAACCCGTCATCAGGTGCGGGGCTGCCGCCGTGCCCCGCTGGGTGCCCGGGAGCAGGAGGGGCTCCCCTGGGACCCGCGCTGGGAGGGCTCGGGATGCTGCCTCCTGGCCCTTCCTGCTCTGGGCTGGGGAGCCCCGGCTCGTTTGGCCATGTTCCATGGAAATGAGGCGAGAGGAATGCCGGATGTGGAGTGAACTGAATTTGGCTCGGGCACTGTGCTTGTCACCTGCCCGGCGGGTTGTGGAAGGAGTAGACATAAATGGAAAGGGCGACAGATGAGGCCAGAGGTGATGGAGCATGATAGGGCTTTAAACCCAAATCTTCCCCATAAAGCTACTCCTCTATCACCAGCTCCTTGTTCCTCCTGGGATTTTCTCACTCCCTCCACTTCTCTGTGTTGTTTCAGATGGGAGCAGGTGGTGGATCTGACGTACTCACTGCGCCTCGGAGCAAAGCCCAGGCCCATGGAGCAGGATGAGGCCGCAGTGGAGAAGCTGCGGTACGAACTGTTTCTCGGCTTCTGCTGTGATGGGGGACAAGCCACTGTTTCTCCTTGGCTGCTCAGACAACTGTCTTCTGCAGACTGAGGGGAAGCGGGGAAGACAGGTAGTGGGGAACAGCTCTGCACATTACAGCCTTGTCCTAGATAAGCCTGTAAAAAGCAGGAAACAGGGCAAAACAAGGCATGTGGGATGAGGACCTACCTTTTTTGACCCATGACTCTGGCTGCCTCTGGCTCTCCATACCCAGTAATCCCTTTTCCCTGGTAGGTTTGTGCCCCCAACATGGACTTACGAATGTGATGAAGACCTGGTATATTTCTTATATGACCACATTGGGAAGGAAGATGAAAACTTGGGCAGTGTTAAGCAGTACGTGGACAGCATCGATGTCTCATCCTACACGGTGGGTTAAAGAGACAAGGCTGCGCAGGCCCTGCTGTGCCATGGGGCTGGCGAGCATGGAGCTTGCTGTGCTAGTCTGAGCTAGACTTGGCTGTGTTTGAGGATGTGGGAGAGAAGCCTGGAAAGCATCATGCAGCATGTTGTGTAATGTGGCCCCTGGAGGGACAGTGGTTTGGGAAGCCAACGCTAATATGTATTAACTGCTAAGGTGATTTTAGGGAAGGTTTGATATTCCGTGCTGTGTGAGTCCAGAGGACTGCAAAGGGTCAGTCCTAGTGTCCTGTGAACTCTGTACTTCCCTTGTCTACCCACAGCCAAGCAAAGGGACTGGGATAGTGTGATGCCCTCTGGCACTAGGATTCATGACAAAAGTAACCACTAAAGGGAAGTTTTACCCCCATCTGATCTTCTTTTTTTAAACTACCCTCTTCCAGGAGGACTTCAATGTGTCATGCCTGACTGACAGCCATGCCGACACATACTGGGAGAGTGATGGGTCCCAGGGCCAGCACTGGGTGCGGCTCAACATGAAGAAAGGCACCATTGTCAAGTGAGTCATTTCTGCTCTATGCATAGCCTTGTGACTGGGGAAAGTTCTGTGACTCCCTCTCTCTGCCTGAGTCTGTCATGGCCCAAATTTGCCCTGTGCTCCCTGCCCCTCAGCCTTCACCCTGGGTTTGAAGAGGTATTGGCGTCATCACCACCTGCGTGTGCTTGATTACACTGTGCTCAGGCCATGTAGGCGAGCAGTGATGGATGTTCAGATGTAGTTGCCTTCTCTTCATGTCCTGCTTCCCTTTGCAGGAAGCTGCTGCTGACAGTGGATACCACTGATGAGAACTTCATGCCCAAGCGGGTTGCTGTGTACGGGGGCGAGGGGGACAATCTGAAGAAACTGAACGATGTCGGCATTGATGAGTGAGTGGATGGAGGTGCACAGGGTAGTGTCTCTGAACACTGGCCTTAAGTAGTCATGCAGCACCAGCCAGGTGCTCTGAGCTGTGGGTTCACTCTCCCTAGTGTAGCAGAGTTTTCAAGGCTCTCCTGATCCGATTGTAGGACACATCGGAATCATGGCACCAGGATCTGAATCAGCAGCAGGTTCAGGAATTCAACCGTATTGTAGACAACTGAGTCTGGGTTCATGCCACAGACTCTTATTTCAAAAGATGCAAACCCTCTTCCCTTAGAAGCATCCAAGTGGATTTTGGCAGGATTGGAGAGGGAACAGCCCTTCAGCCTTCTCTCTGCTGTGTTTGCAGGAGCTACATTGGGGATGTGTGTATCCTTGAGGACATGACAACACACTTGCCTGTCATTGAGATCCGGATTGTGGAGTGCCGAGGTAGGTTGGCTTTTGTAGTCACATCCATAACGCACCTGTAAGATACCCTGTTTGTCCTGTGACTTGTATTTCTTGTGCCTGTGGGCTGTGTCAGATAAGATGCAAAAGAACCATGGGAAACTTCAGGGAGACGTGAAGTTTTGCAAGTTCTCAGCTTTCATCCTATCTTTCTCTGCCTTCAATTATTTAATTTTTTTCTTCTTTAAATGCCCCACTTCTTCACAGAGGTATTTCAGGCTTTCAGTGCCCAGCCTCAGAGCTGGTGGAGCTGGTCACATTCCTAGTGCTTTTGCTCGTAGGCTTCCATGCTCTTAGTCTTAGCATATCATCTTCCTTGGCAGATGATGGGATTGACGTTCGTATCCGAGGCATCAAAATCAAATCCTCCCGACAGAGGGACCTGGGGCTCAGTGCTGACATGTTCCAGCTGCCCAATTTGGTGCGCTACCCTCGCCTCGAAGGGACTGACCCTGACCTGCTGTACCGACGGGCTGTGCTTATTCAAAGGTACTGTATGGGGCAGGGCAGACAGGTGGGGTGACATTGCCTGGGACTGGTGACATCTTCACCACACATGTGGCTGGGTGCTGTAAAGCTGTGTGACTCCTCTTGGGGCAGACATTCTGAACACTGGAGAAAATAGCAGAATCACATGAGAACAAAATGGGCTCTCTGGGGTAGCTTCCGTACACTTCCAGAGGAGCTTTGCAGCTCAGGTTCACAATGTTTGTGTGTCGCACGCACAGCGTATCTGTGCAGCATGGGGACAGGTACATGCACAGTCCCTTGTAAGGAGTGCAAGATCCCTGCAGTGTCCAGTGGGATTATTTTACCAAAGGCTCTGCGATGTAAAAAAACTATGCTGGATTTGGGTTGGATCAGGCATTATTTTTCTGCTTATGTCCAGGGGGTGCTTGGTCTGGAACAGACTTGTGCAGATCCCTGTTATTCCTTTGTTGCAATACTTTCTTTGGGATTTAGGTTCATCAAACTCCTAGACAGTGTCCTGCATCACTTAGTGCCAGCCTGGGACCACACTGTTGGCACGTTCAGCAAACTCAAGGTGAGCAGTTCCTCTGTGTCTTGTTGGGTTGCACTTGGGCTGTGTCAAAAGAGGCAGCCAGTCCTTGTTGCCTTTAAAGCAGCTTAAGGGAAATGCCTGGCTGAACTCAGTTCATTAAAACTATGAAAAGGGATGTTGTTTAGAGATCAGTTTCCTGCTAAACCACTGATGTGGAAACATGTAACTGTGGGGTAACAGAAGGATCAAACCAGAACATTTCACCCTCCAAAGGACTTGGACCATTGCAGTACTGGGCATGTGAGCTGGACACACCGCTGCTCCAAGATCTCAGCCCAGGACACTCTGTTCCTGCAATTCCTGCCAGCAGCTTGGAGCTGGCTGTGTCCAAACAGCAAGGCTTTTGCCAGTAACTTATTTTGGGCTTTAATAAGCTTTTGCTTTCCATCGTTTCATAATGCTGACTTCATCCCTTCAGTTGTCTATTTTCCTTACATTCTCTCCAAAAATACACGTGCTGGACATGACTGGGATAGTCCTATTCTATGTGTTTCTAGGCCTAGTGTCAGAAAGTACTGTCATTCCTGTGCTACCTCAACGTGGGGCCCAAAGCATTTGAGGATTCTTGTTTGTTTAGATGAACTGGTTTTGATTACAAATAGGAGAGATAGTAAGACCAATCCTCTGGTGAGAGTGAAGGTAAAGGAGAGTCTAAGCAACATTGGTGTGAGCATCAGATGGCAGCTGATGGATTGATGACTGAGTTTAATTAAACCAGAATGCAGAATCTTTCAAAGGCAGAGGGGGAGCAAATACTGTAAAGGAGAATGTGTCTGTGTGTGGGAAGGCAGTGGCGCTGGAAAGGGAGAGACCTGGAGGTGCGGTGCCTTCAGTAGGAGGTTGGTAACATGTTCTATACATACCTCTTGGCAGCATATCAAGCAGTTCTTGCTGCTGTCCAAGAAACGCACAGCTCTCATTACCCAGTGTCTGAAGGACTCAGAGACCAGCAAGCCCAACTTCATGCCGCGGCTCTATATTAACCGACGCCTGGCTATGGAGCACCGAGACAACCCTGCATTGGACCCCACCTGCAAGAACGCTGTCTTCACCCAGGTACTGTCCCTCTCAGAAGGACAGGGAGAGTGCTCCCTGCTCTCTGGGGAGAGTGGGGCATCCCAAAATCAAAATGATCCACATAAAGGTGGGTGGAAGGGACAGTTTGGAGCTGGACACACCAGGAGCCCTCAAGGCCTCTTCACATGACTCATTGGCTCTATAATTACATGTGCTGATGATCCCGTATCCAGGAATAACATCTAGGAGGCATTTGGGATCTCTGAGTTGAAATCCGTGTTGTATCCTGGATGCTCTCTGTGGCATGTTGTTAATGCAGAGTGTAACAATCTTGTTACACTAAAAGGGCAGCAAAGGATTCTTGTGTGACAGGAGTCATGCAGCTCCATACAGTGCTGTGTTGTGGTTTTAGAGCAATGCTGCTATTCCTATGCTCATTCTCCCCCCACCTCCAAACAATCTAGTGCTCAAGGTGTGCACAAACAGCTCAGACTGCTGTGAGGTTTAATGTGCTCAATACACCTCGGAGGTCAGAAAGCTCCATGCAGTGGGAGCTCTGTAATTTGTGTTTCCTTTCCAAAAGGGAAGGGCTTCTAGACCATTTAGAGATTAGCTTCAGTCAGTATTTAAAGGTTTTGAGCAAACCACGTTTCCTCTAATTTCCTGCCTTTGCCTAGCACCAGATCCCCTGAAGAGGGGATACCAGCCTTGAACTTCTCTGCTCGTTGCAGGTATATGAAGGCCTGAAACCCTCGGACAAGTTTGAAAAGCCTCTAGATTATAGGTGAGCAGTACATATCTGGGGGAGGGACAGTATCTTGCAGTGCTAGGAGCTGTGTCCTCTGTGACAGCAGAGTATTTGGGAAGCCTGTATCTGTCCTGTGATCTGGAGACATTTTGCTAGGACAGGAACCAGCTCAGCCTTGGGATCAGGGCCTGTTTCCCAAGGTGGGACTTCCCTGCTGAGGGTGCAGCTGTTTCTGAAGATGGAGATCTTGTTCTGTCCTAAGCCCAGGCTGTTCCACCCTAGTCCACTATGTTCCTGCTGTGTCTGCTGCCTTCCCGGCACCTCCTTGGCTCTGAGCAGCACCTCAGGTGATGCCTGTTTCTCCACAGGTGGCCATTGCGTTATGACCAGTGGTGGGAGTGCAAATTCATCGCAGAGGGCATCATCGACCAAGGTGGGGGATGTGGGAGACAGGGGCTCCTCTGGTGTCATGAGGCTCTGACAAGAAGCCTTTTGCTCAACCTGGGGTCAGGCTGGACCAGAATTGCTTGTCTTTGCTCCATAACTCTGAGGATCAGCACATGAGGAGTCCACATCACTAAAAATGTCCTTCTTTTGGCACTGCAGGTGGCGGTTTTCGGGACAGCCTGGCGGACATGTCAGAGGAGCTGTGCCCCAGCTCAGCATACACCCCCGTGCCTCTGCCCTTCTTTGTGCGCACGTCCAACCAGGTGCCATGGGTCGGGATATTTGGGACAGACTCTTCTGTGCCTGGTAATGCAGCACTGTCCCTGTCCCCTTGCATGTCAGGGACACACCTACTTCTGCTGGTCTGAAGCTTTTCTTGTGAAGGGTTGGTTAAATTGCTTTGCTGGATCTTGTTTTGGAATATGCTAACAAGTGCCCAGATACTAGTCTCTCATTGGGAACACGTATTGTCAAGGAGGGTGGGGAGGTTGGCCCATTTGTGCCGTGAGAAGTGCCCAGAGGCACAGCAGAAATGGTCTGTGGTGTTTCCTGCTGAGATCATGACTGGAATTTTGCCTCCCACTCCTGTAGGGTAATGGCACTGGAGAAGCCAGGGACATGTATGTCCCCAACCCCTCCTGTAAAGACTTCCCAAAGTATGAGTGGATTGGGCAGATCATGGGAGCAGCTCTGAGGGGCAAGGAGTTTCTGGTAAGCTTTCAACCCCATCCCTGTGGAGTGATTTTCCGCAAAGGGGGTTCTTAATCTCCCTCTTGTGGCCTGTTCAACAGGAGAATGGGAAGGCTCTGTGGCCAGACACTGGGACAGAGGTGTTTGGAAGGGTTTGGGTTCAATGGATTTGGAGAAATCACAGGCTGAGTTTTGGGGGATGCTGCTAAGAGCTTGAGAGACAGTGCGTGGTCTCTGCTTACCTATGATAAGCTCTGCTGGACAGGGGAAGCAGGGAAGCTGCTTTGTGTCTGCATTGTTGAATCCTGTCTCCTTTGAGGATGTCTCATTTTCACACAGACTCAGCAAAATCTCTGTTCTTCAGGTCCTGGCACTTCCTGGCTTTGTGTGGAAACAGTTAACAGGAGAGGAGGTCAGCTGGAGCAAAGACTTCCCTGCTGTGGACTCTGTGTTGGTGAGAGACAGTTTCCTTGTCCTTATCCTATTCCTTGTGTCTCTTAGCAGGGTGGTGATTTGTGTCCCTGTCCTCATGTACTCGCTTCCTCCTGTGATACATCAAAGAAACACATCACAAAGGGCAACTCTTAGCTATAGGATGCATCAAATGCCAATTTAGAGATGCAGCCATACTTGCTGCTGCTTCAAGCATGCAATGGCTCAGAGTCTGCTAAACAGCTCTAGGACAGCATATCCCAAGCTGTGCCACTGTCACTTGTCTGGGAAGGGAGGAAACAGGAACCTGGGCATATCACTCCTCACTCTCTGACACGGACTTATTTGGGGCTTGTGCAGGTGAAGCTCCTTGAGGTGATGGAAGTCATGGACAAAGACACCTTTGAATTCAAATTCGGGAATGAGCTGACCTACACAACGGTGCTGAGTGACCAGCGTATGGTGGAGCTGATCCCCAATGGCAGCAACACTGTGGTCCGTTATGAGGACCGCAAGGAGTTCATCCGACTGGTGCAAAAGGCTCGGCTGGAGGAGAGCAAGGAGCAGGTAATGCTGTCCCATAGCATTGATGGTCATCATTTCCCAGAGACATTGCCCCCAGTCTGTTTCTGGTAAAATGAGTCATAGTTGGTGTCCCTGTGCTCATTAGTGCAATGGTAGCCAATGCTTTTTGTGAGGTCCTGGTGCCTATGGAATTGTTCAGAAGCTGAGTGGCTTGTAGCATCATGGGTGATACAGGTTTTTATTCCCAGCTCTGACACAGGCTTTGTAGATGAACCAGGATGCATCCTGCTGAGATTCTGTCCCCTTCCTGAGGTTACTTTAAGCATTTGCTGAGCAGTCACATGGCTTGTATCCAGTACAGTCCCTGGACTCAACTATGAGTCAGGGAAATGGGCAACACATGCTGTTTACCAGCTTTGTCTCCTTTTCAGATCACGGCCATGCAGGCTGGGCTGCTGAAGGTGGTGCCCCAAGCTGTTCTTGACCTCCTTACGTGGCAGGAACTGGAAAAAAAGGTCTGTGGAGACCCTGAAGTCACAGTTGATGCCCTGAAGAAGCTCAGTAAGTGAAGGGCGCTGCTGAATATTCTTTTCATGAAAACAAGACTGTCTTCTGTCTCTGCTGGGACAAGGAGAGATGTGGGAGACTGGTATTAGCTGTTATTACAGTGAGAATGTTGGTCTGTGTACATCCTGCTTTTAGCTGGATGCTGATGGGGGCAGGAGTGTCCATTGACTCCATGCTGGGCCTCAAGTAGAGACTAGGGCATCCCTGGGCTGCCAGTGTCTGAACCACTGTGGAGCTGAGGTGTGGGTCTGGTTGTGCTTCCTGAGAGGGGCCTGGCTGCACATGTCTTTCGCATCTTGGGTCTACATGCACACACCCTGCAGGCATCCAGAAGCTTTTTTCTGTGCTGGGAAAGGAGGAGGAGCTCAGATCTTTATTAAGCCCCTTTTCTGTATCCTTTCTGCCAGCCCGGTTTGAAGACTTTGAGCCACAGGACACTCGTGTTCAGTACTTCTGGGAAGCACTCAACAACTTCACCAACGGTGAGCGATTTGCTCTGTCTCTGCATATCTAATGCCATGACAGCTCCTGCTTGCTGGCAGGGAACTGGGAGGGTGAAACTACACTCACTGCTGCCTGGGGATCAGATGGGAGCCAAGGAGAGCAAGCAGCTGGGCTGAAGGAACTGCTTGCTAGCACTGGGGATACCTAGAAGCAGCTGTACTGCATCTCACACCTTGCTAGGTTTTGCTGATGGCTTCGCTTTTTGTCACAGAGGATCGCAGCCGCTTCCTCAGATTTGTCACTGGCAGAAGCCGCCTTCCAGCACGGATCTACATCTATCCAGACAAGATGGGGTAAGTCCATTCTTCTATAGACAGCAAGGCTGACAGATCCCACACCAAAGGGATGTGTGATCTCGTCTCCAGTGCCTCACTGGTCTGCTGGTTCTAACCAGTTTGTCACCTTCTCCCCAAGCTCTGAGACAACGGATGCTTTGCCAGAGACATCCACCTGTTCCAGCACTCTCTTCTTGCCCAACTACGCCACGTAAGTTTTGATGCTTCCCTACATGTGAGGGACCATGTTTCTGGGCTCTCTTCTTAACCTTAGTGCTGACCCATAGGGCCCCATCACTTTTCCACACTTTCCTGCCTGTCCAATGTGGCTGCTGGGATTCCCTCTGTAACAGCTGGTGAAGCATTTCCTCCATCTCAGACAGCATCTTGTCCTCTCAGCTGGCAAATGTAGCCGTGGAAACTCACCTTTATTTTTTCCCCCTTCTGCCATCCCTAGAGCCAAGATGTGTGAAGAGAAGTTGCGCTATGCTGCCTATAACTGTGTGGCCATTGACACAGATATGAGTCCGTGGGAAGAGTGATGTTGCAGTCTGACCAAGCAGCATGGACGGTCAGTGAAGAAAACCATGCAGGGGGAAGAGCTCCCGTGTTTCTCCGGGATGTATATATACGTATAATAAATATATAGGTGAAGCCTTGCTCCCAGCAGTGAACATGGAGGTTTGGGACTTCAGCAGGGTGGGAGCTAGCTTGAAGTGTAAATGTGATTGAAATAATGAAACCCTGGCCCAGCCCTCATGCATCAGGAAGGTCTGGTGGGCTTTTGTAATGTTTCTTTTCCACATGTCCCCTTGTAGCTCTGTTGTAGCTCCACAAAACTCACTCCTCCCAGGCTGCACTCTGCTCTGAACAGAAGTTGGACAGGGACATGAAGCTGTACAGCAGGTTACAGCACAGTACAGAGCTGTGAGCTGCTGCTGAGACCATGGGGAGGCTCAGAGATGCTCACTGTGTCTTGACCACATTTCCTGGCCTTGTTCCACCTTAGGGCAATGGAAATAAGATCATTTATCTAGGATTTAGAAAAAATGGGGCAGGCTTGTGGCAGGTGCTGCAGCGGTGCCTTTGGCCACGAGGTGTCACAACAGACCTACACAGCAGGACTTTGGGTACTTCAGAATGTGTTTTTATATCACACAAAATCCAAGTTCCTGTGACCACCTGAGGTTCCTTGCACCCCTCGCACAGCAGGACTGCTGGGGAAGCTGCTTCCCCACAAGAGATGGAGGCTGTCTATTTCCCTTTTCCTCCACAGCTTTCAGTTTGCATCTGGCATGCTGGCGGCTTAGTGCTGTACTCCCAGTCTCTTTCAGCTTTGGTTTTGCCCTAAAAACCAGTATTACAACTAGTCTATTTGAGTTCTTGTGGAGCGCCAGGCTCTTCTCACAAATGGCAGGGATTAGAGCAGTAACAGGTGCAGCAGCACCAAGCTCTGCTCCCCTTTGCTGAGAGAAAGGAGATACATATTTTAGTTGAACAGGGAAAGCCGTTGCCCCAGGGGAGCAGAGAAACTCTGGGTACCTAGCATTGGAGCTCAAGCAGATGGGCATGCAGTGTGTGAGCAAGGAGTGGGCAATGAAACCTTTACAACTTCAAGACCATCAGAAATACTTCTTGATCTTCCTGGTCCTGGGCAGGGCTAGTCATTGCCGAGCACTGTGAGCTACCAGATATTAGTCCACGTTTATACCCCCAGCTCCATCTTCAGCTTGTGTGGTCTGTTGGACCACCGGTGCTAAGAGCCACAGAGACACTGGAGTGGGGCAGATGCTGTGAGTTAAGATTTATCCGGTCTTTAATGCTTCATGGCTTTCCCCCCTCTTTTGAAGGAATCTGTCATCCAGAAATCACTTCCAGTTGTAAACAAAGGCATTCCCTTCACCAGTTTCCTTTGAAACTGCTGTATTCCTAGGTCTGCTGAGGAGGGTTGTGCTAAAAGGGATCATTTCTGTGTTGGTGGCTGAGTCACTTCTTGGGGTATCTGTTTTAAATGGCTATGAGCAGGCTGGTGAAAGAACTTTGATCTGCTGGCTTGGCCTCAGTCAGGAGTGTTGGGGAAAGAACCTGCAGCACTGAGCTAGGGTTTGAAATGAGCCATCCTAGATCCAAAAAAGGACTGACACTTGGGTTAAATCAATCCGGCTTTTTTCAACCTATCCCATTTGTCTCTGAGGCAGATCAGCAGGAGGTCACATTGTTTGTTGAGTAGAACTAGAAGCAGCCATAAAAATTGACTCCTCTCTGGTGCTTTATTGCTGGGCAGGGGAGGATTGGTTGATATGGGGCTCAGGGTGGGATGGATAAGTCCCTAAGAGTGGAAATGACACCTGGGGATAAACATGACAGTGCTGGGTTAATGGTTGGACTCAATGAACTTAGAGGTTCTAAACAGCAGTGGAGGCAGCTGGAAGTGAACAAGAAACTGGCCCTGTGATATCCTTTGCACGCAAATCAGTCTCATGGAGGTGACTCAGTTAATTGGCTCAACTCTTTGCAGCAGCTTTGCAACCAGTGTTGCAGGCTGGTGTGGGTGCAGAGCAAGGACATGGGACTCTCCTGGCTGTGGTAACTACGGGTCGGAGCAAGGCCGAAGTCTGCATTCCTCTTGCACTCTGGTTCAGGTCACTTTGTTCCTGGCAAGGCAGGTGCCCATCACTGTGGCGAGGCATGGTCACACCTGTTCAACAAATAACACTGTGGGAGTGACAGCTCTCTCAGAGATCTGTTGGATCTCTCTTTGTACTGTGCCTTTGCAGGACTCTGACCTACCAGGAGAGGAGTCAGGCTCCAGAGAGGTCCAGGGACCTTTGAGCTCTGCCAGCCTGGTTGTTTCATGATCCCTAAACAGAGCCCTTAGTGCCCAACCCAAAGAACTTAACATAGCATGGGGTGGAGCTGAATTTCTCTCTGCCCCTGCCTTGCCATGGTATGTGACAGGCAGACATGACATGGGGTGACTCACTGCCAGCGTTCTGGGGTGGTTGGGTGCTGCTGGATGTCATGGCATCGCTTCTGCTGCCACTATGCCAGGGCGGGCCAGGATAAAGCTGTTCCTGGGCCGGGAAGCCTGTCCTCCTCCCCAGCTGGTGCTTGGAGCATCCCCACCTGCTGCAGGCCTGCTCAGGGCGGGAATATGTCCCCCAGCTAGCCAGGAACTTAATCTTCTCCCAGCAGGATACCTGCTCCCCTTTTTTCCTTGTCCATGCTGGAAAAGTAGCCCTGTGTCCTGACGCCACAGGGACACCCTCTCTGCTTGTGGGCAAAGAGGCAGTGACAGAGAGTTAGAGGGCGGGACGGATCAGAGTCCTAAACTTTGGGGCGAGGAGCTGCGAGTCAGCTCCTCCCGAGGACTGAGGGAGGAGGGTGGGCACAACGCAGTCACATCTTGGCGAAGTGGGGATGGCGGAGGCCCCAGAGCTGGAGAGCAGGGGCCCTGTGTCGCGGGAGGGATGAAGAAGCGCTGGGGCGTGCCAGCGGCACGGCCGGACCGGCGCCTGCCCGGGGAGGAGGCGGCAGCCGGGGAGCGAGGGCTG
>WEKX01027448.1:14681-174947 GCA_013390025.1 Pitta sordida | reverse complement strand
GAGGGAGGAGACAAGTTGGTCCCGGTTGACTCCGTGCAGAGGATCCAGTGGCAGCACCAAACGCTGGGAGTTGATTACAGACCTGCTGTCAGGTATGGCTTCAGCCCGCTGCACCCGGGCAGGGGCTGCGCTTGGGAGCTGGAGACACGTGTGGCCGGACCCCGCAGAGGATACGCGACCCAACCATCTCGAATCCCTTGGGCACGTCCAGCACAGCCCTCCCACTCCCTCCAGCGCTGGCGGGACGAATGCTCGCCGAGCCACCGGTTGTCAGCTGGGTGCCCCCTCGCAGGCTAATCTTGTTTGCTTGTGGCAGCACCTGACAGATGTCAGGTAAAGGTGAAGGGTAAAGATGAAGGGGTTTACGAGACTCTCCGATTTGGTCTGAGTAATGTCACAAAAGTTGTGCAGTGGTGAGAGAGCTCAGGTTTGATTTTCACAATGGAAGGCTGTGTGCAGGTCTGGATTCCCCAGCTCTATCACATCCTGTACCTGGATGCAGAGACACTCATCCCTCCCACAGCTGTTCCTGCAGCCCTTGCGTGTCACCCCCAGTCCTGCTCCCTCCACTCCAGGAC
Source organism: Pitta sordida (assembly GCA_013390025.1). Lineage (NCBI taxonomy): Eukaryota > Metazoa > Chordata > Aves > Passeriformes > Pittidae > Pitta > Pitta sordida. Next base: position 174,369 of record WEKX01027448.1, on the reverse strand, counting down.
AAAGCAGTAATGTTTGATCACACTGTGCACTGACCTATCTTTTCCCTTGTATGACTCTGCTGATGCTGCGCCAGCTGGGAGCAAGTGGTGGACCTGACCTACTCCATGCACCTCGGAGAGATGCCTAAACTCGTAGAGCAGGATGAGGCCGCAGTACAGAAGTTTCGGTATGACTGCATCTCCTAGAGCAGGACTGCAGCACCCCAAGGGGCAGTTGGCCAGAGTTTGGACGTGTCTGCAGGGCCAAGACTGGCTTTGGGGTCGGGAGTGGGGAGGATGAGTGCCGTGAGATGCCTTTTACATTGGGACATCTTGACACTTCTCACCTAAAGATGGCCTGTGCTCTAGGGAGCATCAGAGTGACTGCATGCTGCTGTTCCCGCTGGGCTGCAGTAGCCAGCCACAGATGGTGTGCTGGTGATGGGACAGAGCTGTGCCATCTGCCTGCTATAGGAGTAGGTGCCTGTCACCATCACGATTTGGTGATGGGGCAAATCTGAACTGCTGGTGGGCAGTTTTGGGGTGCAGCCTGGTCTCCTCAACCTGTTAACGCAGAAACTCCCTGCAGGTCTGTGCCTCCGGGCTGGAGCTATGAGCGTGACATGGAGCTTGGGCGCTTCCTGTATGATCACAGCGAGAAGGAGCTGCAGCGTGTGGACTGTACCAAGGAGCACATCAGCAGCATCGAGGTCTCCTCACAGACGGTATGTAGTGGGTCTCCTCTGCAGCCTAAAATCAGCATGAGACACATGAGCATCACTGCACATGTGAGGAGGAGTGGCCAGCAGTGGATCTCCTTTTCATGAGGGGCAAGGAATAGTGGTGAGGTTTTGCTGATCTTGTGAAGCTGATGGGAGTTGGGCGTCCTGAGCAAAACCTTGTTGTGTCTCTGGGGCACTGTGGGGGGTCCATGGCCATGCCAAATTTGCTCTGTGAAGGAGCCACCTTCACCCGCAGCCTAATGAACCAAGGAGCTGGCCTGTTCCTGACCTCCTCTGGACCCATGGAACCCAGCTCAGAGGCGGTCATGACATGCTCGAGGATGCTCATTTCCCTCCCTCTTCTTGCTACACTGTTGCAGGAGGATTGTGTTGCAACCCATCTGACGGACAATCTGACATACACCTTCTGGGAGAGCAATGGGCCCCCAGGGCAGCACTGGGTGCGCCTCAACATGAAGAAAGGCACCATTGTCAAGTGAGACCTCGGGGTGTCCCCTGTGCCAGTAGCTGTGCCAGGGATGGGCAGGGCATGGGGCAAAGCACCATCGGCCTTATCAACCCAGCTTTCCCACAGTTGCAGCTGGGGGCTTGGTGTTCAGGTTGGGGACGGCCGCCACCAGAGGCACCCCAGGAAGATACAGCCTTGCCCGCAGACCTGGGACAGCTCTGTGGGCATCTCTGCGCCTGGACTGCTCAGTGGGGCAGGACAACACTGCACCTTGCTCTTCTCATCCCCAGGAGGTTGTGGCTGATGCTGGATGGGCAGATCAGCTCCTATATACCCAGGCGCGTGGCTGTGTATGGGGGAACACTGAGCAGGCTGCAGCACCTGAGAACAGTCCTAATTAACGAGTAAGTAATGAGCAAAGAGCAGCCTGGGTCCAGCTTGTGACCAGCTCCTGAGGTGTCTCTTCATCTTGAGCAGATGCTAAGTAAAGGGCTGGGGTTGGTCCTGAGTGACTTGACAGTGACAGTGGCTCTCAAAGAGTCAGGACTCCCAGAGTGCAGGCTACATGTCTTCACGAGTATGGTGGTCACTCACCTCTGTGTGCCAGTTGAGCGCCTTCATCTCCTCTCCTGCTTCCTTCTACTTGGTGACTTTTTGTGTCTTTCTGCCTCCTCCTGCTTCTCCTCCGCACCTCTGGCTACACCTGCTACTGTTGTCACCCCTCTGAGCATCTCTGCCATGCTGTAACCAGGAAGTCCTGGGGTGCTTCACCTCTCTGTCTTCACCCTGTCTTCACCCTTCTTAAGGCAGGCAGGGGTTTGGACAGAAGTGCAAAGATCTCATTCACCTTCCCCCAAACTTGCCCATTTGCCTCTTTTTGAAGAAGCAGTGAGACCTGTCTTTGAAGAAGCACCAATGAGACTGTCCTGGTGTCCTTTGCAGTTGCAGGAGCCAACTCCTCACTGTCTGCATAGTTGTGGTGGGTTTCCCCTTGGGCCTATAGAACTTTGACAGGACCTCGACAAAGACTTTGAAAATACACTTAGCAAATTGCTCATTTCCACAAATCTCAGTTTCCTTCAAAAAATCCTTGCATAACCATCTCTGCTTGAAGGATGGTTCTGCTCTTATGAGATGTGCTGGGACATCCTAAGAACAGTGACATGCTCTCAGCCATTGTATCTTTCTGTACTGCTTTGAATTTGTGCTCTTTTGCTCTTTTCTGGCTCTTTGGATGCAGCTTCCACCTCTTCAGAACGTCTCTGTGCCTCTGACGGCCTCTTCTCTCTGCTTGGGCCCCTCCTGCCACAGCCCTGGTGAGGTTGGGAGGGCTTTCAGCATGGGTAGCAGCACATCCTTGGCTGGGGAGTCAGAGTGGCCTGTGCCTCGCTGGCCACCCTGCTGGTGTCTGTGCCTTGTGGCTCTGCCATCCCCCTCCATGCTGTGTGCAGGAACAGCTACCAGAATATCTGCATCCTCCGCGACATGAAAACCCACATGCCGGTGCTGGAGATCCGCTTCCTTGAGTGCCGGGGTGAGCCTGCGCTGCCAGACTGGGGCTGCCAGCCCAGCCTGGCCTAAAACCCTCAGCCAGTCTCAGCACCTGTGGCTCTTCCTGCTACATCAGCTGGGGGTTTTGCCTTTTTTTTTCTTCTGTTCCTTCTTGGCAGACCAAGGGTACAATGTCCGTCTGCAAGGGATTAAGATACTGTCCTTCTGGGAGTGGGACCTCATCCTCAATGCCGACATGTTCCAGCCAGCCCGGCTGGTTCGCTACCCTCTCCTGGAAGGGGTGGATGCTGATGTGCTGTACCGGCGGGCTGTGCTCATTCAGAGGTACAGAACAGGGATGTCACTGTCCCTGCAGGGAGCCTCATCCCAAGAAGAATTGTGCCCTGGCCCGTAGGGCAGCCCCTAACTGGGACCAACACTGGACCCACAGAGAGACCTTGTGCAGCAATTCATCTGCAGTGCTGCAGCATTTTCTTGTGGGGAATAAAAGAAAGTGCTGGGCCTGAGAGTGCTGCTTGGGTGCTCCCCTTGGTGTTTGGTGTCCCTCCATGAGCTAGAGTACATCCATGTGCAGAGAGCACAGTACCCAAGGACTGGAGCTGTCTGTAGTGAAATGCAACTCCCCTGCAGCCTCATGCTGCTTCTTTCTGGTCTCCAGGTTTGTCCAACTCCTGGAAAGTGTCCTGTGTTACCTGGTCCCTCTCTCTGAGGACAGCATCGGCACCTTCAATGCACTCAGGGTGAGTGTTTGCTGGGCTCCCCTGGGATTGTGCCAGTATTAGCATCTCCTCACAAACTCAGATGGTTTTCTAAGGGCTGTGGTATGTCCTTGGTCCAATGGGAACAGACCATCCCAGTGCTGAGAGCTGCCGTGCTGGACATTGCCAGAGGAACGGAGAAGAATCCCCTGTGACACCAGGCGCTGTGCTTGGGGAGAGGGAAAAAGGGCACACAGGGGCAGGATCAGGCCTCTAACCATCCCTGCTTGTCCCATGTTAGAGCATGAAGCCCTTCCTGCTGCTGTCCAAGCAGAGCTCAGCCCTCATTGCCCACTGTCTCCAGTCCTCGGAGAGCACTGCTCCTCACACCGTGCCAAAGTTGTACATCAACCGGCTCCTGGCCCGGGAGCACCGTGCCAACCCTACACTGGACCCCAGTTGCAGGAACACTGTTTTCACCCAGGTATGCCAGTGCCATGCGATGTGCCAGGTACCTGCCAGTTCGGCATCACTTACCCCTGCTGTGTCTCATCCCTTTTCTCCTCTGCTACTCTCCAGCTGTATGAAGGCCTCAGATCTTCCAAGAACAATCAGCCCCTGGACTACAGGTAGATCTTCAGCTTCATATTTGTGGAGCATCACCTCCTCAGCGCAGGGTGTGAGGGGTGCTGTTGGTGCCCTTGGAAGAGGGATTTGCATAGGGCTGTTGCTTTCCTGCAGGTGGCCCCTAACCTACAGCCAGTGGTGGGAGTGTGATTTTGTCACTGAGGGCATCATTGATAATGGTGAGAGTTCTTCCCTCCTACCCCAGGGCTCTTCCCTGGGCTTTCTGCTCAGTTGGGTGCTCCCACTGTCCCAGCTGCTCTGTGAGAGGCAGCCCTGCTCTGCACAGAGACCATGTGGGGTGGTCTCTGCATCTCCTTTACTCCACCAGTGTTTCCCCTGCCCCAGGGACGGGGGTAGCTTGGCCAGATCCTGTTGCTCAGTCTCTGGTCCTGGTGTGTCAGGCACTAATGAGCTTCTGCCCCCACTGCAGGTGGTGGCTTTCGGGACAGCCTGTCAGACCTGTCAGAGGAGCTGTGTCCCAGCTCACCAGATGTCCCTGTGCCCCTGCCCTTCTTCGTACGCGCCTCTAACCAGGTTTGGCATCCCACTGTTTGCCTCTCCAGGCCCGGGGAGCAGCCAGCAAATCCTGGGAATTTTTAGGCAGTTAGTCTTAATGCTTTTAGGGCTATTGGGTGGGGGAGCTATACTTGTAGCTGGATGGTAGAGATCTGGAGGGATGTAAGGGGCAATAGGGGCAGGTACAGGAGTGATGGAGGGGGAGGATGCAGGAGACACTGTGCTGGGTTGGCGAAATCTGGGGTGGGGGATACTAAGCCTTCCTACTGCAGGGTAACAGCAGCAGCGACACCAGAGACATCTATGTCCCCAACCCCTCCTGCAAGGACTTCCCCAAGTATGAATGGATCGGGCAGCTGATGGGAGCAGCCCTGAGGAGTAAGGAGTTTCTGGTGAGCACAACAGAGCCTCCTTGGCTAGTGAGGAGGCTTGTCATGAGCCGCTCTGTCTCACTCACTGCCCTTGGGTGAAAAAGGAGCACAGGGAAGACTCATGTCAGCACTCCCTTTGGCAGATCCTGTCTTTGCCAGCACTGGTGTGGAAGCAGCTGGCAGCGGAGGAGGTCAGCTGGAGCAAGGACTTTGCTACCGTGGACTCAGAGCTGGTGAACAGGGCTGGGGGCTGTCAGGGCAATGCCGTGTGCTCCTGTGGCTGCTTGGGTTTGACTGTGGTGGCTACTGCCTATTTGGATTGCAGGTGAAGCTTCTGGAGGTGCTGGAGCAGGTGGACAGGGAAGCCTTTGAGTTCATGTTTGGCAGAGAACTGACCTACACAACAGTGCTAAGTGATCAGCGTGTGGTGGAGCTGATTCCCAATGGCAGCAACACCATGGTGCGCTATGAGGACCGCAAGGAGTTCATCCACCTGGTGCAAAAGACTCGGCTGGAGGAGAGCAAAGAGCAGGTAACACCATCCCCCAGGGCTGGAATGGCTCCAAGGGGACCTGGCTCCTGTGGAAAGTCATCCTGGTGTACCTGTGAGGTTGGTGGTGCAAAAATATGTCCTCAAAACCAGCATCAGCTGGCCAGTTCCTCCGTGCATCATCCCATATCCAGGATGTCCATGACCCAGGGGGACCCCCTTTGGGGTCTTGTGGTCCATGCCCCAAATGCTGTAGGTGACTTCCCTGGGCTGAGACCCACTGCACTGACATGGAGCCCGTCCTGTGCCTCCCCAGATCGCAGCCATACGTGCCGGGCTGCTCCGGGTGGTGCCCCAACCTGTGCTGGACCTGCTCACCTGGCAGCAGATGGAAAAGAGGATCTGTGGGGACCCTGAAATCACCGTGGCTGAACTGCAGAAGTTCAGTAAGTCACAGGGCCAGGCCAGAGCTGCTGCCAACCCCTGCAAGGGCATGGGCTCCCCTTGGTGGTGCTTGTCCTGTGTGTGCATTCCTGGTCATGGTGTCCCAAGGGGCCTGTAGGAGAATGAGCAAGAGAAACCTTGGATAAGGATGCTTCAGGTTTAGCTGCAAACCCCACTGATCTCTGCTGTGGTCCATCTGGTCCTCATCCACTATGGGCAGAGGTGAATGGCTACACAGCAGACTGAGACCCCTATTTCTCCACCTAGCATTGCACAGGGTGCTGGTCTCCTCAGGGGTGCCAGGGGCTCTCAGGGGCTCAGCAGGGAGCAGAGGGTCTCCTCCTGTCCTTTGCTTTCCTGGGAGTTTCTGAGGAAGCTGTTGCACAATCTTCATTACAGTCAAGTTTGATGACTTTCCCTCATCCAATGACACCCGTATCCAGTACTTCTTGGAGGCACTCAAGAACTTCACCAGTGGTGAGTGGCCCCAAGCCTTTTCCAGTTCTTCATGTGCAGTGGGATGGGTGCAGGTATGGGTTGCCCACTGCCCTGTGTGTGCGCTAGGGTTGCTCACCAGGTGCTTCCCTGGAAGTTGACTGGGGTGGTCCCACCTGGCTCTTCCTAGAATGCTGAGAATATCCCTTAGCTTTGCCCCATGCTCCTGGGGTAATTGTGCAAGGGTAGATCTTCCTGTGACAACAGTAACTGGCATGGTCCTGTCCCTGAGACCTTATCCCTGTCCTTCCCCTCAGAGGATCTCAGCCGCTTCCTCAAGTTTGTCACTGGTCGGAGCCGCCTCCCAGTTCAGATCACCGTCTACCCAGAAAGGTCGAAGTGAGTCTGTCCTGCCTGTGTTGGGGTCCTTGTGCCATGCTGGGGTCCCCACACGGTGTGAGGTCCCTGTACTATGCTGGAGTCTGACTCTTCTTTCTCCCAAGCTTGGATGCTTTGGACCTGATGCCACAGGCCTCCACGTGCTCCTGCACCTTCTTCTTGCCCAACTACTCCTCGTGAGTTGAGCTGGGGGCAGGGATGCTCCCTTCTCCCTGGGGTTGGCTTTGGGGTTCCCTTCCAGACTCCCTAGACCCTGCCCTGGGGAATGTCTTGGCAGCTGTGGGGAGGGAAGCCTGAGGTTTTCTGTGCCCATTGTGGCTGTGACCCTCCACTTCCCCCTGCCAGGGCCAAGGTCTGTGAGGAGCTGCTGCGGTATGCCGTGTACAACTGCATGTCCATCGACACTGACAAGAACCCCTGGGATGAATGAGGCCCCCACGTGCCCCAAGCCATAGGAACCACCTGCTTTGAGAGCACTGGTTTCAATAAAACTGCAGGGCCAGATCCTGCTGTCCTGCTCCAGGTTCTGTTTGTGTCTGTGCTTTTTGAGGTCTGGGACAGGAGCGTGTGGCCAGTACTGTACCTGGAGGGGCCGGCCTGGCACTGTCTGCTGGGTGCTGTGCTGGCAGAGGGTCCTGCAAGGTGAAGAGTGTGGCCTGGGGTGGGGGGGCTGTGAGTCCTGTCCCCTCCCTGGACATGGTGTGCGTGGGAAGCACAGCAGCAAACTGCTCCCCCAGTGCCCCCACAGAGCNGAGATCGACGCCCTCGGCTGTCCGTGCGCAGGCGCAGCGCGGCGGCGCCGCCATTGCTGCGCTGTCAGTGCCGGGAGCGGCCGCGGGCACCGGCGGCACCGAACCGACCTCGTCTCGCCCGCCCCGGCGAGGCTCAGCCCTGTCTCTGTGTCCCTCCGCGGCACGATGGAGTTCCAGGCCGTGGTGATGGCGGCGGGAGGCGGCTCCCGCATGACAGACCTGACCTCCAGCATCCCGAAGCCGCTGCTCCCGGTGGGAAACCGGCCCCTGCTCTGGTACCCCCTGAACCTCCTGGAGCGCGCCGGCTTCGAAGGTGAGGCACGGCGGGGTCTGTGCGGGCTGCCCCGGGCACCGCCCCCGCTGTTCAGTGCCGTGTCGCAGGTGCCCGCGGGTCGGGGCAGGTGCTGTAGCCGGTCCCTGCTGGGCACTGGAGCTGTGCCGGTGGCCCGTGTCACATCTCCTGCTGCCCTCTCGGCTGCACCCTCTGTGCCAGCACCCCTTCCTCCCGCTGCTCCCCTCTGCAAGGGCCGGGCGCTGCCTGAAGGGGGGTTGTGGTGAGGTGGGTGTCGGTCTCTTCTCCCAGGTAACGAGTGACAGGACGAGAGGAAGTGGCGTCAGGCTGCGCTAGGGGAGGTTCCGATTGGCTCTGACGAATTTTTGTTTTACTGAAGGGATTATAAAGCATTGGAACAGACTGCTTAGGGAAGTGGTGGAGTTACCATCCCTGGAAGTGTTCAGCAAATACGCAGATATGGCACTTAAGGACGTGGGTTTGTGGTGAATATGGTGGTGGTTGAAATTCACTTTAGTACAGTGGTGGGTGTCCCTGCCTCTCAGGTGGGAGACCGGGGTTCGATTCCCACCAGGGAGGCAGTGGTGCCGTTTAAGAGTTGGACTCGATGATCCTTGTGGGTCCCTTTCAACTCAGAATAGTCTGTGCCTGATCAATGGTTGGGCTTAATGATCTTAAAGATTTTTTCCAACCTTAATGATTCTCTGATTCCCAGTTTTGGTGTCTTTCCCCGGATTGCTAACCAGGAGTCTGTCCTGTCTCTTTCTCAGAGTCATTAATGACAGCAGTGTGAGAAGCGTGTCAGCTCTCCAGGGATGTCTCATGGTTTGTTGTTTCAGCCAGGCCTTAAGTTCAGGGTTCCCTGCTCTGTCTGGGGCGCTCAGTCCATGTGGCAGCGTGGATCCAAGCACTGGGTTTCGGCCAGAACAAGGCAGGGGGAAGTCTCAGACTTGTACTGCTCACCTGTGGGCCTTGTTTCACAGGGAGACTAAGGTGATACTTAGTACCTTGTGAGGTTCTCCAGTATTTTCTGGGTTTAGGGTTTTGTTTACCTTTTGAGTAGTGCAGCAGATCTTTCTCTGGTGCCCCTCACCCGCCCCGTCCCCAGTTTCTTATTGAGCTTTTTCCTGACACCTTGCATACCTCTGTATCTTCACATTTGTATTTGTCATGTGCACTTCTGTTTTTATGTTTTGATTGTATCATTTTGTACTTTGTCCTGAGACTTTTTTCCTGGATACTTCTTTTCTGTGAAGATGTCAGGATCAGCTCATGTTTATCCGTGTTAACCTCTTACTGCTTCAGTGTGAAGGAACGAAACAAAGTGCAAGCTGCTTTTATTTTGTTTCCTTAAAAACTTTTGTTCCTTGGGTTTGTTTTTTGCTTGTTTGTTGAAATCTGCATTCTGAATATCTGCTCTCTTTGCCTACTCTCCTGTCCCCCGTTTTTTTTTCTTTTCTGGGATCCTGGTTTTATTCTGCAAGATGGAAATTTATGTAGCTGAAAGCTTGTGTGTAACTAGTATTGTGCTTTGTGTGGCTCTTTACTCAGAAATAACCATTTCAGCTTGATGCTCTTGGTCACTGGTAGCTGCCCCTCTACTCTGGTAGCCCTAGTGAGGCATATCTGCAATGCTGTACCCAGTTCTGGGCTCCTCAGGACGAGAGACACAAAGCTACAAGGATGATGAAGGGACTGGAGCATCTCTCTTATGAGGAAAGGCTGAGACAGCTGGGCCTATTCAGCCTTGAAGAGAGATGACAGAGAGGAGACCTCATTGACGTCTTAAGGGAGGTGTCAGAGCATGGACCAGGCTCTGCTCTGTGATGCCAAGCAGTGGGACAAGAGGCAACGGGCAGAAACTGATACATGGGAAGTTCCACCTGGACACGAGGAAGAACCTTCTTGTGCAGTTCCTGAGCACTGAAACAGGTTGCCCAGAGAGGCTGTGGAGTTTCCCTCATTGGAAATATTCAGGAACAATCTGGACACAACCAAGTGCCACGTACTCTGGGATGGCCCTGCTTGAGCAGGGAGGTGGGACCGGGTGACCTACTGTGTTGCCTTTCAACCTGACCTCTTCTATGGCTGATTCTGAGCTACAGCCAGATCATTCTCCTTTCTCTCATGTAGCTCTTCAGCTTGTCCCTCCCTTGTGAAAATGTGGACATGCAGGACTCAGCAAATGTATTCGGCTTCAGTCAGCTTGCTGCCACCTTCCTGCTCCTCCCTTGCTCCTGCCCCCTGACCAAGCTGGGTGTTTCTGCATTCACAATGCAGTGGCATGAATTCTCTCCCTGGATCATTATTTTTATTAGGTATTACATCAGGCTTTAGTTCCTCATAGTTGCTCATATTAGTTTGTAGGTGTTCTGTGGGCTGATTCACTGCGTCCCTTTTGCCCTGGTTACAAGTGCTTTGTCTTTCTTTACCAGATTAATGTTGAACAGTGTGGGCTTACAACTTCCACTTGACACCAGTTCCCTCTTCATCACTTACTTCTTTGCCTAATTCAAGGTGTGCTTTCAATCCCTTTTTCTAGGTTCTTCAACCTGGTTTGAATCCAAGTTGGCATCCAGTATAGGAGTGGGAGCAGCCCTCCCATGTCTCTGGCACAAACTGCCACACAGTTCTCATGTTTACAGTTCCTTTTTTCTGTTATGTAACACATTCAGGATGAGTTCAGTGTTGATCAATACAGATTTATTCTTGGTGTGTTTTTGTCTTGCCTCAGGAGCTTCCTAGGCTGAGGGCTGTATTTTTCTCATACTGCTACGTTAAAATTCCATGTGGAATATGATGTTACGGTGTTGGAGTTTTTTGAGAGGTGGGTTATTTTAATTGGAGGGTTTTGACTGTTGCTTTTCCTTCCCGTTCTTGAGGCTGGAGGAAAAGGTTTCTTGTCGTTTCATTTTCTCAATCTTTTATTTGCAGAGCTTCTGTTCTCACATTCCTCATTTTGGAAAATATGCTTTCATGCCACTGTTGATTTCCTTCAAGTATGCATTTATCCTTTTTCTTTTGTAGATGGAATGAGTTTGTTGCTCACATATTACTCCACTCTCTTGCCAAGCTGATGCTGCGAAATAGTTTAACCATTGTATTGTAATGCTGCGGTTGGTGGTGTTGTCCGCAGAGAATTACACAGGATCAGAGCAGAGAGAGACAAAGCTCCAAAGTGTTGGTGACATTAATGCGGGGTCTCATTGCTCTGTTTGAGGACATATGGTTTGAGGTTGCTCGTTAATGATAGAAGAGGTTTCTGTTCTGTCTTGCTAACTGATGCCACACATGCGTGTGTCCCTTTCAGTAACAACCTTCACCCACACAAAGCAGGAAAAGATTGTTTTCATATTCATTAAGAGTTTAATTTTCTTCTTCAAAAGTTACTGTTGCCGAAAGGGCAGTGTAGAACCCACTTAATGTTACTGAAGTGTTTTGACAGTTCCATCAGCCTTTCTAAATAAAGTAGTGTATCCTATTTGTGATCAATATAATTTGTGTTTTCTTCTGCTTGGTCTCATCTCACTTTCCTATGTTCTAGAGGTCATTGTGATTACAAGGAAGGAAATCCAAAAGATGTTAAACTTGGACACAAAAATGAAGCTGGATTTTGTGTGCATCAGTGACAACATGGACATGGGTACAGCAGATTCACTGAGGCATATTCATCAGAAGATTAAGGTATTGCTGTCTTTTATTGAACTTGACTGGAAGTTATTTGTTTATGATAATGTCTTTTTTTGTTATGCTTTGAGGGGTGTCCCATGTAATTGTATTGTGTGTAACTGAATTTCCTGATCTTCAGGAGGGATGAATTTTGTAAAGATCACCTCATGGGGGAACTCAGACAAAGACTCTGAATATCTGGAATTGACAGCAAGGAAGGTGGGAGCCAATCCAGGCTGGGCACTGGCTGTTTCTTAGTCAGCGTTGGCTTTCTGGCAAGGTAATTTTAAGGTTGTATTGGTTCATACAATTTTTTAATACAAGGTGTGATAGTTGTTGTGCACATGGTGCTTGGGGAAGTGGTACTGCACAAACTATTGCTCTCAGCTTAGACAGCGCAATGATGCCCAGGGGAGTTTGTGTTCAGCTCTTGGCCCTGCCACAGGCTTGCCTGTGCTGTTAGACCAGTGGCTTGTGCTGTGCTTCAGTTTTCTTCTTTGCCTATGGTTTTGCTGGCTTGGTCATGTGGCAAGCCCTTCAATAAACAGTGCCTAGATGTGATAAAGGGCTGCTGTTCAAAGAAAACCACAGATTTATAGAATTTTAGTTTCCAGCTGCACAATTGAAATGCTCCCATGTAAGACAGAAGTGCTGCTCCAAGTTCTTGCTGTGATCTGGGGTGAAATTTGTTTTTGTTGTTGTCATACAGTTAATCTCTCTGATTTTTTCCCTGTCTGCTTAGGCCATCTTAGCCAAATTGACTATTTATATGAATGTTGCAACAGAACATGAATGAGCTGTGTAATTCCTGAGGTGTCTTTTTTTCTTTGGGGTCTTTTTGGAGGTAATAAACTGCAGTGCAACAGGCTGTGTGCTCCCAAGAGAAGGATTCCAGTTCAGACAAGGTGAAAACTTCCAGGCAAATACGGGTGTGTAGGTTGCACAACAAAAGAGACTCTGCAAGGGATTAACGCAGAGACTAGAGTAATTTAGAGGGCAAAACGAGTATATAAAACAAAAATGAAAATCAATTAAATCAGTTTAACTGAACTGAGTATTTCTGTCACGTAGAGAATTGTGCTCTGTCATAGTGCAGTTTGGCACTGGTTTTTAAATACTTGCATGCAGTAGGGAAATACCTCTGCACTGTAAATTGGGACCCTAACCTTGCAGTTTTGTTGCCTGATCAGTGGTGAACCTGTCTGTCTGGTTGTCCCTCTTTTTGGCAATCCAGGCAAGTTTGCTTAGGGGACCTGGGAGACAAGTAGAGCATGTGCGAGTTAGAAAATAGATTGTGTCTTCAGAGGCCGCAGTGTTGATCTTCTGTTTATTTTTCAGAAAAAAAGCTTAGAGAAGATGTGAGATAGTACTGAAAATCATGTAAGTTTTCTTAAGTCAGATGCTGTGTATGAACAGCAGCAGCTGCTTCTGCCCTTTTTATTCCATGTCTTGCTTGTCAGGACACAGAGAGCAAAGTGTTCTCTTATTTGAAATAAGTCTTATGCTGAGTTCTTGAGCAGATTGCTGCACTGTGTATTTTGGAGTCATTCCCCTAGTAAGTGCATACCACTGGTGCACCTCTTACAGAGAATATCCTCTCCTGTGCGCTATAGGTGAGAGAACTCCACAGCAGAGGTAGATGAAAAGCTGCTGTATATTGGCTGTGTTTGCGCTGTAGTGGGAGAGGGATCGCACTGAAGAATGAGTTTCCCTGGTGAAAACAACTGCTGGTTGTGGCATGGCTTTTTGCAACCCATGCCAAAAGTCTGATGTGAAGTTTAAGCTGGTTGCCGAAACTGAGTTGTTGCAAATTGAGTTAATTGTCTACAGGCAGAAGAAGTATGCTCAATGAAAGTGAGCACAATGTAGACAACTTGCCTATGTGCATTGCAAGTAACAGGGAGTAAAGCCAAGATTATAAAGGCACACTAAGACATATGTCTTAAGGGTAGCTGATCTGCTGATCACAAATTCTGAGGTGTGCATAGGGTACTAAAGCTTGACATCTCATGACTTGCTGCCTTGTGTAACGTTTGACTGAGGGAGTCCCATGGGTGCACCATTGCTGCTTGCTGTGCCTGCAGTTTCAGACATCTTGTTGTGTTGCACTTTGGTTAATGAAGCTCGATAATTCAGAGTTTAGATGTCAAGATTAGACTTGCCAAATTGCATTCAGTGTAGCATGAGAGCACGTGTGGAAAATCTGTAAGGACTAATGGAACATGGTTTGCACTGTTGTTTTATCACTTTTTGGTGCTGGTGTTTTTGTGGGCAGGTAAGAGTGTTTGTCTTCGTTCAGAGTAACAAGAAGTTGACTCTGCCAGTCTTACTCTTTCCTGGTTGTTCAGAAGTTCACGAGAGCAAAGGAAGCCTGTTAAAGTTTCTGTTTGCTGTTCGCCCACTCTGCACAGACAGGAATGTTTTTGACATCTTTGCTTCAAGAGTTGATACAGTAGACGCGTGTTCTTTGCTCTATTGGAACTCTTCCTGTTATTTTTGGCTCTCTTAGCCTACACCTGATTGACAAGGTAGCAGCTTCATTAGGATTTTTGTGTTCATTAGAAGTCTGAATGTATCTTTTTCTTGGATCCTCCACACAATAAAAATATTATGCTAAACTTGATTCCTAAAGGCACCAGCTTGAGAAGTAATGAGCAACAGAATACTTGGTCCTGCAAGTTTCACTTTCTGGGTTCCTAGGCCTGGGTGTCAGTCTGGCCTGTTCTTTACCAGTAGTTCTTTAACTCATGTTGTTTTGTTTGGCTTTATTAAAAATTCAGTTCTGGGGTCTGGCTGGCAAACACCATTAACCAGTTTGTCCTCACCGCTCTGCAACTGAGAACTGCGACATAACAAGTTGAAGTGATTTACCTGGGATCGTTAACGAGATTTGTACCAGTACTGGAAACTGGACATCTGTCTCAAGTCTCTTATGGTTGTGTGCATCAGATCACCTCTCTGTGCTGTGTGCACACTACATACTCTGTTTCTCCACCTTGAGAAAGCCAGCAGGGCAGGAGATTAAACACGAATCGAAGCTGTTTCAAGTGGCTACAGTTGAAGAAACTTCAGTAGAGCTGCAGTCCAGTTTCTGAGTCGTCAGTGTTACAGTTTTTTCAGTGTGTGCCAGACTGTGACTTCAAAAAGGTCCTCAATTTGGGAATGTGTCAGTCTAAATATAAGTAACTGAAAAATCCTTTTGCGGCATATGAAGTAGAAACTGGTAGGGATTTTTTTTCCCCATGTTTATATTACCAAATTAAAAAAATGACACTTATCAATGTTTTACACCAAGTGCAGCAATTAAAATTATGTTGTCAAAAAGCACAAATTGGGTATAGGATTTATTTTTTAAATGTTTTGGTTTTTTTATACAGGGATATGAAAAAGGTTTAAGAACTTTGCACAGCTATTGATCAGATCGTGTAATTGGTCTCCTGTGGACAATCCCAGCATTTCAGTTGGTTTCAGGATCCTGCTGTAGTCTGTGTGCCTTATGACAGTTTCCATGGACATTTAATGTCCAGTCTTTGTTTTTTGGTATACGCTTTTAATATCGTTGTGAGTTTTATTCTTCTGGCCCTTTAAGTTCCCAGTTTTCTGCTCATCTTTTGCAGGGCTGCTAGTGAAGGACTTTTCAAAATACAAAAATGAAAGTAAAGCTGCAAAGGCGTAATTATTTTCTTGTTTATATGTGGGATTGGAAGCAGTAGAACATGGACTGTGTATACTCAGAGGTGATGGTATAACAATGCTCTTGTTGAAGCTGCAGCTTTACTGCCATAGGGGTGTTTCTTGATCTCTGTCACCTCCCCTTCTAGCCTAAACAGAGAAATAAGCCAGTCTTCATGGCTCCAGGTTTGGATTGACAGCCTTCCTTGGTCTTGAGGAGTGAAGAAAGCTCCCCTGTTCCAGATGGGGCCTTGGCAAGAGCATGGTATATAGAATTTAATGTATTTTGTCTGCTTCTGTAGCTGAGTAAATTCATTACGGGAACATTTCTTTAATTTATTTATTTCAAATGCCTTCTGACTTCAATTTTCTTTCAATTGGTCACATATGCAATTATAGTAGAGTAATTCTGAAGCTATTTACTTAGTAAAAACTTGAGTACCTTTGGAATTGTTGCTGTACCTGCAGCATGGAAGCGAGACAGGTCCAGTAAGACTTACAGGACACAAAAAGAGGCACTGCCATGCATTTTGTTGACTGCATGACTGTGAACATCTGAAAAATTGTGCAAAGTAGTGGAAAAAACCTTTCAGTAAATCTCTTCAGGACAATGAAGAGCCGTGATAAACCAAGCAACTTTGATGGACTGTAACAAGCTCTGGATCAACTAGTTGCATCCTTTGGTTCCAAATCTTAAGGCAGTTTTGAGAATCATTGTCAATACTTTGAAGCTTCAGAAAATTATTTTTATAGATTAAATAACAAAGTAATCTCTTAGGTCCCTCATAGGTAAATACCACCTCATCTGATGTACATTGTAAAGGCAGACTGTGAGCTCTTTAGGGCAGAATCTGTGCTTTCATTTGTCTCTGCAGGGCATATGTTTTAGTCTACTGCTTTTTTGGGGAGAATTTCTCCTGTCTTAAGCTGTTATTTGCATTAAAGAATATTCTTGGCCTGTCAGGAAGTGTTTGGAAAAAAAATGGTCATTGGCATAGGTGTAAAAATTGTTTTTGTACATAATGTAAATCAAACTTGCCTTCATGAAATCTCATTTTTCTCATCATAATTTTTTTCCTATAATTTTCTGATTTTATTATCTTTAAATATCTTTCTTCATCAGTCAGTCAGGCTGTTACTGATCACTCTTTCATCCATTACAGGCATGAGAGGCACGGTGCCTTTGCCTGCTTTGCCAAGCAGCCTGGAGATTCTGTATGGGGGAAGAAATATGTAATTTGCTTTGTTAAGAGTCAGGTTCTCTACAAGGTAACCTTACATTAGGGACGAAAGAGCAAACAATTTGATCGTAAGGAGGGCTTAATCTAGCCCTGAGCATGAACAACTAACTGAATAGATAATAATATTCCATAGATAATAATCTTGCTCTGGATTTGTCTTCAAATTTCCTCAGACGTACCATTTCAAGATTAAGGGTTTTTTAAATGAGATGAGTTTTAGTAGGGCATTTTTAGTGGAACAGTATGTTCAGCAAGGATGATGTTACAAGTGGACAGAGCAGGCATAAAGATGTAATTTCATAACTTCTGTGATCTCGTTCTTATTTTCATTTAGCATCCTAAACTTGCTAATTGCCTGGAGCAGTGTGGAAAGGGATCTGTGTAAGAGGTGTGGCTTTTCTTTAATATTGTGTATAATTGCTTTCTCCTCATTAACTATCAGTTGTCCTTGTTTCTGGTTTTCCTTGGTAAGCAGGTGAGTTGAATCTGAGTAACAGGGAACTTGGTGAAAGCCTTGGCAGTTTCAGTGGTTATACCTGATATGCTTTCTGGCAAGAGAAGAGATGAGTGTTGTCGGCTGCAGGCTGTGGTAGGAAATGATGCAGTTTTGTTTTATAGGCAGCTTTTCTCTCAATGGTGATTTTTTTCATTATTGTGGGGAGTAGCCTTTTTAAAAGTGGGCTTATTTTGATGTGTCTTGAAATTTATGTAATGAAATCCCCTGGCTCACTTGGGGAGGCTTTTCCTCTGTAACAGGTGTTAGTAGCCACATTTTTTTCAAGTCATGTTTTAAAGTCTTCTGGTACATCCATTGGGGCTTTTTAGTAGGGTTATTGCCTCTGGTGTGTTGCTCTGTGAATTCTTCAGTCTAGATATGTCTTCATTTATTTGACTTTACTACCATTCTTAAAGGCCTTCTCTTGCCGTTTAGTAGATCTCCTCTGGATGATTTACAGGACCAAAATATATGTCTCATGATGCACCATGAGCAGCACACAGGCTTTGGCTGGTGATGCAGAACTCATGATTTTGGGGATTAGAAACAAGAAATTTTTCATAGGGCTAGGAGCCGAAGAATAAATTGCAATGTCTCAGAATGTTGCCTTTCATAGTTGAAATAGGAGAATGGTGAGCAGCCACTCTGATGGACAGAGGAAAGGTAAGTGCAGGACTAGAATGTATCAGGTAAAGTATTTTTTATGGTAGAGATGAGAAGTTAATACTATTTCCTAAGGCAGTGGTGCGGGGTTTTGCCAGGAATACTGAACAGATGTGAAGCTCAAATGTATCAAACGTGGGACAAAGACTAGAAAAGGAAATAAGATATTCAGAGAGAAATATAATTTGGTTTAAATTTGCTATGAGAAAACATAGGCTGAAAATTACAGAAAGGTTTTAATCAGGGCAGAATAAGATCGTGAGACAGTCTTCCAGGGGTAATCAAGACAAAAGTCCCCTAATTTCATCCTAGAGTGAAAATCTGTTTTCTTGTTGTGTTTTTGTTTGGTTTAAAATAAACTAAGAAATTTGATACCTAGAATGGCAGGAAGCAATGTCCTGACTCAGGAAACCCCTTTGAGAACTGTGTTTCTGTGACCTTCTGCTTGTGCCGTCCATCAGGCTGCTGCATCTCTTTTTGTGGGTTGTGGATTAATGTTGATAAAAAAAAAATAGTGGCAAGGTGCGTTACTGTAGTTTACAAATGAGTCCCTCTGAAATTTAGGCATCTCTAATATTTGACCATTTTGTTTCCTGTGCCAAATTTTACCAGACTGATGCAGCTGCTGTCTGGCACCACCTCCCAGGCTGGGGCCTCTCCAGGCAGAAGGTTGAGAAACCTGGTTAAATCATGAATCTGTGTTTTGGACTGAAGCAGGAGCTGGATTGGGTGTGCATGGATCATGCATTTGTCTTCACTGAGTCTATATTATTTTCATCTTCTGTTAAGCATTTCTCTCCCTTGTGTCACTCAGCTATACTCCAGGCAGTGATTAAAATGTGGCGTTCCAGCAGAGTAACAGTAATGGAACAATTTCATATTTTCCTTCCTTGATGAGCCCTTAGTTGTGTTAACGGAAGCCCTGACTAATACGGTGTGAATTAATCAGCTTGTCTTCTGCTGCTATCACTGGTGAGTGCTTGTGTGTGAAACATTTCATCTCAGGTGGTCCACCTGGTTTTCTCGGTTTCAAAAAGCAAGATTAGAAAGTAATACAGCTCTTAAAAAGCAAAGCAAAACAAACCCTAAAAGCTACCAAAAAGAAGAAGAAAACCCAACTTTCTTTGAACAAATAAACAAAGATTGAAACTCCAGATTCTCTTGGTATGTGCATCTTTGGGAGCCACGTTGTGGAAAGTGTGATGTCACGATGGTGGTCTGTATGCTGCTGGGGGTCACTGATCCGTGGAGTCTTGGACGGCATGGCTAAGCGCTTCGCTTCCTCTGCTGAAAAATCTCCTTTCCAAACACATGATGTAAGTAGGCTCGCTGTAACGGCTGGAAGGTGGAATCTGAGTCCTTTTGGTACGACTGAGCAGAGTTTGGTGAGCATGGAAAGAAAAACTTAAGTCGCCGTAATGTAGAGTTATGGGGGGTTTTTTGTACTGTCGGTGGAAATAAAAAAACCTAAATTAAATTCATCTCTCTATATGAGCAAGCCTGAACTAAATATTCTCCTCTATTCTGAAACAGTAAAAAGAATTTAATATTTTTTCCCGGCACACCCAACAACAAATACTGTTTTACTTAAGTGTTTAAAATGCAAATAAAAGTTGCTGTCTTGGTGGTTTTTCTGACTCTGTGTTTCACAATGTTGTTAGTGGGAAAAGCAGATGTATCAGATGGCAGCTCACAGGATATGCAGCATCTTGTTTCCCTCACCTTATTTAAAGTTGCCACTACTAAGGCAATTAGCAAAATTTATTACGTCTTGCATGCCCAAATCCCATTCCCAAAGCACAGCTGATTATCTTAGTAGAAAGCATCTATGCTGGCAGGTGCTCATGCTGGCTGTGCTGCTGAGAGGAATGAGAGAGCCGTGCCTGACTCAGTGCCTGATGAATGTGCTCAGGACTTTTCATCATTATTTTTCCTGGCAGGGTAAGAGTTAGAGAATTCAGCAGTTGCTGGGGGGTTTTATTTGTTTGTTTTGTTGTTTTTTGAATGTTACCCAGCTTTAGAAGAATGTAGCTAATTAAATTAATTACTTTGCTGCCCAGGTTTACTGTTGATAATAGCTAAAACGTCAGAAGTTTGAATAAGGCAATTAGCTCTGAAGGTTGGATCAAGAATGATTATTAGGGCATTTGCTATGCTCAGTGCTGTCAGCTAAAGAGGTTGCCTTCCATTGTTCAGGCAGGCAGAACCTTAGGTATTTTGCAAGAAGAGTCATTGACAGACCTGAGATGTCTGTCAGTTTTAATTGTTTCATCTCCCACTGCATGTCCTTATCCTTTTCATGATCCTGGGAACTCCAGGCCTGTACTCATTATGTCAACCAATACCTCTTGTTCCCATGTAGAAGTTAATGGTCAGCATTTCTCCTGTATTACAGTGTGTGTTTTCATTTAGACCCTCTGTGGTTTCTGATGAATTACACAAATTCATCCTCCTCTAGTTGCAGACATAGCACGCTTTTTGCACACGTGTATACGTAGCTGAAGTAATTTGTCTAAAAGCATCACGGTTAAAATATTTCCCTGCTTTTGTGAGCTACAACTAGGTTTCATTTTTGAGGAGTAAATAGCAGTGTTCATTTTGGTAAATCAACCTTCATTTTCCCTATCTAAAGTATATACAGCTGCCTTATGTAAACAACTGCGCTTAAACCACGACATTGTGACAGCTGCAATGCCCACAATTACCCTGAAAAGTCCCAACCTCCTATTGAGGGAAGAGCTGTTAAGATCCAAACATGGGGAAGATACCCGAGCATCATGCAGGGTAGAAGCAAAATATAAAAAGCCGCAAACAGCAAGGAAGGAATGTTACATATTGCAGATAAATGTACAAATAGCCTCTTTGCAGGTGGTGTTTCTCAATGAGTACTCATCTCTTGAAAGTGGAATTGCATAGAGCAAACACAAGTGCTTGTGTTAACCTAAGTATGTAGCTGGGGAATGTGGCAGGGAGAAGGTGCAAGACACCAACCCATGGAGTTACTGTGCTGGGGAGGGTTTTTCCCTGTGTCTGGTTTTGCAGTCTGGTACAGTAGTGAACAGCACGGGCTGTCCCAAGACTGTCACTTTGCTCAGCACTGGTTTTCTGTCGCTGCTTAACTTGGTGAAAGCGCCGGTGAAGATCAGGGGACTTGTAGGATGCCTGGAATTTAATTTTGCATTTTTGTCATGTTACCTGGGAAACCTGCATAGGTTATCTCATTTTCCTTGGTTCTGTACTGAAAAAGGAAAAGAAAATGTGTGTTTAGATTTTCTTGAAGCAAATTTTTATAAATTCTCTTGGCTCCTTTGGGAAGATGGTGAAAATTCTGCATGTAGACTAAGAGTGCTGGAAAAAGCAGTGGAGGTCTTGAAGTTTTCATAACATTTTTCTTACTGCAGCAGTTACTGCAGATCAAGTATCATTGGGAAAATGGGAGTGATGCTAGAGAAGATGGTATAGGAATATAAGAAGATAGAATAGGAATCTACAGTTCATAACAATACTTTTATTTAATATACCGTGATTAGTTTTTACAGGAAAAACCCTCAACATTTGAATAAAACAAATGGGATTTCACTCAGGTTGTTGTCACTCCTGTGCAGTCTGTAGGCAGTAGCAGTGCCACTGAACTGTGTCTCACAGAGCCTGTGGTTTGCAGAGCACATTGGAGTCTGGGTTTTCCTTTGAAGCAGAGTTGAAACTGGGTGTTGTGTAATGACTTGTTTTGACCTTGGGAAGAGTTTCCCACCGTTGTTGTTTCTCTTAATTTAAGATCGTGCTGATACTAGCTGCAAGATGGCAGAATGATTCCTGAGGATACATGCTGTATATGTTTTGGTTTTCATTTACTGTCTGGTTTGAGACTGCAAGGAACCACTATGATCTTCTAGTCTGTATGGGAATTTGCATCCACTAATTAGGGCTGTTAGCCCCAAAACTTAGGTTGACTTAGTGGAAGTGTTTCTGAAATAGAGCAAGACTTTCTTCATCTGCTAGAATGTATGAAGAGTCTATTACATACTTTGGTATTATATTCCAAGTTATATTTATTCTTCCTTTTAAATGACTTTGTTCTTTATTCCTACACTGAACACTAATTTCTAGTCCCTGAGTCAGTTGTGGCTGCTTTTTGTTGTGTTGCTGAAAGATCTGCAGTCCAGGTGATTGCAGGATGTGGGCAAAGGCCTTCTTTCCCTTCAATAAGTTGAGCTGGTTGAGCTCCTTTAGGACTACTTTTTATTATTATTGTGTGTATGACTACAGCACCTGACTGCCTAAGGCTCTGCTTACATTAAGTGTTAAGCCTGGGCTTGAGCTCTGGGCTTTGGCAGCAATCCTGCTGCACTGCTGCTGTTGAGGTTGGAGCCTGACTGCCACATTCTCCTTTCTGTTCATGTGAAGCAGAGTCCAAGATCAGCTGCACAGCAGGTCTGGTAGTGCTGCCCTCCAGGTAGTCCTGGAAACCTTTCTGCCAGGAGTAGGAGTGATGAGGAGAGTGCCATTTGTTTCTACAGCTCTTCCTGTGAAGAAGGGATCTATTGAGTGTTGAGCCAGGGGAGAATTTAGCTTACCAGGCTCCATGAACTGGCAAATTTGGGGTCTGTGTTCTGGGCTACTTCCCTGACCTTAGCAGGCACAGTTCTTGTGTGGCTGCACTCTCTGTGGATGCTTCTAGGTGGGAAAAGCAGGCTCCTCTCAGGGTCTGGGTGTAAACCCAGGAGGTGATTCCTGATCTCTAACAAGTGGGAGAGCTTAGTGAGACAAGATGAAAAGTCAGTCCAGTGCCCCAGCGTGCTTGAGAGCCTGACAATTGCTAGTGTTCTGCAAGTGTAAGGGCAGGAATTTCTTCTGTTAAAAAAAAAAGAGACGAAAGCAGTGGAGCTTAAAGCTACATCCATTAGAGGAAAGAGATAGGTAATAGAGCTGGCTTCTTGTATTGATATGAGGCAGAAGTAGATTTGCTAAGTGCTAGACAAGTGGAAGGAATAGGTTATTAAAGGAGAGTAAACAACTTGTAGAAGATGGAACCAGTGAAGATGGGTGATGTGGTTGAAGGAGAAAGCTGAGGAAATTATTTTTGGAGTACTGCATAAATAGGGCAAAATTGAATGTGTTGAAACCTGAGGGAAGGATGGATTGCAAAGCTTGTGTTCCGGACCAGAAGTTTTACAGTTCAGTATCTGTCATAATATGAATGTCCTGCTCCGAAAACATCCTTAACAAGTTTACAAACTTATACTCATCTCCAAACTTCTGGTTTGGTTGCCGAGAACTGTAAATTACCCTTTTCCACCCCATGTGTCAGTTTGAGCATAGGTAACAAGATTTCCTTCTGGGAGGAGACAGGATGCCTTCCAGGCTTGAATATCTTTCCTGTTCCTAACTTATATGTATGTAAATTAAAAAATATTGATTTTGGATGGTAGCTCTTGAGATACAAAGATAACCTAAAATGGTGTTTTCATTGTATGATCCCATCTGATACAACGCATAGGATGCGCCATATGATGGGACTAGGGTTGACTCCTCCCCAGCTTCTGGCATCTTTCTTCCAGCTTTCTTTGAGAAGATAAACAGTGATGCTGACAGGTTATGTATGTGAAGGCATTCACATTGCCTTAAGATATCCTCAACTGATGAATTCAGGGCCATCCAAGAAATTAGAGGAGACTCCCTTGGCTCCCACATTAGACTTTTCTGTTTTGTTTTGTTTTAAGAAAAAAAAGAAGCCTCTAAGAAGCCTCTTTCACATTGCAAACTGTTAAAAAAAAAAAAAAGAAGTTTGTTTAATCTTTTAACGAGCAAAGGTTGATGCTGGATTTCAGATTGAGGGACATTCTTTGCTTCAACTGTCTTCTGTCCTCAGAAAAGCTATGAAGCTGTGGGTCAACACCAAACTTGCTGCTGAAGGTGAGAACAGAGTAGGTAAATGCTTCATGCGTGCTAATAAAGTACTAAATCATGATTCTCTTCTGAATCTTGCTATGAAGGACATTACAAAAGAAGAGTGGGAATTCCCAGCCAAAGGCAGCCATTTCAGCTGGTAGCTAACAAGATCTTGCAGACATGAGAAAATAAGTGAGGTTTCTTGCTCCAGTTTATAGCAACAGCCATAGAAGCCATAGGGCTTCAAAGAGGTCACAGGTGTGGAAATTGGAGGACTCTTAATGGATACTGAGATAAAAAGGGATTCTCCAGAGCCTTGGATGTAAGTTTCTGATCTGAAGAGTGGTGAGTAATGCAATTGCTGTGAGGTATCTTTGGCTTTGCCTGGAGCACGCTAAAAAGCAATCAAAATGCTTGCCCACAACCAAACTGTTCTTTCCCTTTCTTCTCTTTAGAATAATAAAAAGCGTTACACACAAACCCACTGTTAATGCAACATGTGGGTGAAGTTCCAGGCTATTGTGTATAAAACTCAGCCTTAATTCCAGCAGTAATTATAACTTGTTCCTCTCTCCCCTGTTGTATGGTGACACTGCAGGAAGTGATGCAAAGTTCTCTGTTTGTGCATGTGTTAACTTAGACTGAGAGTATAGTAACGCAATCTATCTAATCCTTTGATTTTCTTTCTTTTCCTGTCATAGTCTCAGCTGTAATAATTTGCAGTTGGAAACTTTTAGCCTTTAACTTCAGTGTTTTGTCTGTTTTCAGTTCTGTCAGGAGCTGGTTCTGCCGGTTGTGGATGTTTTGCTGCTTTTCTGTTTGTAATGCAATCTGACGTTTGTTTTCCTCTTTCTCTTGAGGCTGATTTTGTTCATATTAGAGGTTTCCTTGCAACACATGTTTTCTCATTTTCTAGTCTGCTCTTTTTGAGGCCATCAGCAGTTTAGACTATGAGGTCCTGCCCTTTTCTGTACTTGATAGAAAAAGCATAGTGAATACCACTAAAAATTCATTGTTTGCTGCCAGCTATCTGTGGTAACCTTGACATCTCCTGTTTGATCATACGGGCTCCAGCAGTAATTGATGAATATAAAAAGGTTTTTAGCATTGCCTTTGTATGCAGGGTGTGAGAAAGTCCATGACTTTTTATTTATTCTGGTATATTACACCATATAATTGCATCCATCTTTTGATCTGTGGTATGAATTAGTTCCATTGAAAACATGTTTTCTATTTTTAAATTGGTTGTCTTGAACTGAGTTCTTGAAACAGTCTCCTTTCTGATCTTGTTTTTGTGTAGATTTTCCATACTGTGCTGGGTCTAATATAATTGTTGACATGTTGGCTTTAAGTCTTTTTTCTTTACTGTTTTCTCTGTTTTGTGTAAATCTCTTGTTATCTTACACTGTTGCATTTATACAACTCAAGTGTGTAAGTTATCTCATAATATCTGACCATTTCACAGTTTGGAAGTACATATTTGATGGTGCAGTGATATTAACCAGTGTTAGAAAGGTAGAGTGGAGATTTGGGGGCCTTTGGTGCCATGTTTCAGTACTTGGCTTGACTGAACTCTGTGTTCAGCAATCACTGAACTGAAAACCCAGAGCTCCAGTAATTCATGAAGTTGGTAGGGACAGAGAAATACCTCCTTGAAACTCGGATTATAGGTGGGATGGTCTCTGCAGGACCCTGTTTTTCTCTACGGATGGGTAGCCGAGTCTAAATTTTGAATTTGAGTGAGTAAATTGTAACTCTGAGGTTAAAAGGGATTACGGAGGCCCAAGGTGTTTCTTCCAAGGAGCATCACGTTCCTGTTTTACCTCTGGCTCTGTATGGCTGCTGTGCCTGTATGAGAAGCACTGCAGTGTTTTCCTGGGTTCCCCAGCCCAAAGTCATTTACTCTTCTCTTATTACATTTGATGACATTTTCACCTGCTTTATACAGCAGCTTCTGTGGTAGAGCCTTGGTCTGTGACGAGGGCTCCTATTTGTCGTGGAAGCAGTAGACAAAATGGCACAAATCAAATTTGGCAGAGTGGGAAAATGCCAGAAATTCCAAGCATTTGTTTCATGCCCCATCCATTAGGTAGTCCTCCTTGAGTTAAGACCCTTGCCTTGTCCTGCCCCTGGTTGTAATGAGTTTTGAGAGTGCATTTGTGTGTGCATTTTTCTTCCTTTGCAGTTTTTCTGCTTGGGGTGTATGCTTGCTGGGGATTTTTAATCAGTTCATGTTGATCCTTATCGTCTGTTTGTATAATAGTTTGGGGTTGATGTAATCATTGTTACATGTATTTCATTAAGAGATATATGTGTGTGTGTGTACTTAGGTGTTTGCATAATTCATGAAGTCAAGTATGTTCACATCCCCCTTGTTAGCACATGAGTGCATGTAGTAAGTACATACTTCTTTGTATCTGTGGCTCATTGGGAAGGGTGCGCTGTATTTATTTGGCATGTATATATATGTAAAAAACCCACAAGCTCAACCATTTATTTTCTTTCTTCTACACCCACCCTAAAAACGTAAAGAAAAACACACACTTCTGCTAAGGTTCTAGGATAGTTTATTTTTTCATTCAGCCATTAGTTTATTCGTTCAGGAGTTGTACACTGGAAAAAAAGTGCATCCATTAGACAGTGAGGGCTTTATTTATGAGGGGGTGGTGTTTCAAAGGGGAGGCTGTCAAGTCCCAAAAGAGCCTTTCATGGTGTATTCTCAGCGTGCTTCTGAGGCCACTGCTCTGCTCATCAGGAGGAGAGGCAGAAATGTGGGCTTTACAGAGCAACTGTGTGTTTCACTGGTCCCTGCGCTCACTGACGTTTATTTACATATTGGGAGAGTAAATGGGTAGAACAGATGGCAACCAGACATTTGGTGGTTCTGTTCCCGTATGCTCCTCAGGGGTCTTGCATTCAGTTTTTGCAAAAAGCTTGTCCTATAGTGAGGAGAAAAAACCCAGGAGCCTGGTCAGAACTATGAAATGCTTGTTGAGTTTTTGCATTAGTGACACATTAAAGCATTCGGTAAAATGTGAAATAATTGCAAGGTTTGTTTAACAAGTCGAGATACTTGTTCCTTAGGACAGAACTGTTGGGGTGTCTGTCGCTCTCATTTTATTACTTCTTATTTTCACCGCTGGAGTGAACTCATTTAGATTTAACGGCGGCAATCTCTTCCTTTTACAAAGTGAGTTAGGAAAGTACCTGTCTATATACTGTATATGGGTCTTGAATACTTTTTTGAGCTTTTCTACAAATACTGTAACTCATCTGTAAAAAGAGAATATCTGAAAATTTTGCAGGATTTTCGGCATATTTAGTTTGTGTTTCTTTGGAGTTTACAGTTGTGAACTGGGAGATTTACTTCCATACCCAGCCAAATTTTTTTCTTATTTTCTTGGTACACTCTGGAATGTTGGAACAGGGCTGCTTCAGAGTGCTGGGCAGCTTGCTGTAGTGGATTGGGTTGTTGGGGTTTTTCCTAGTGTATGCATGTTGGCTTTTTTAGAGGAGTGCTAATTAAAGCACTTTTCCTGGGAAAAACTCTAATTTAAAATACACAAATTGAAAATAAGTTAAAAGGAGTGGTGCAAGTCAGGTTTTGGACGTGTGTAAAATTCTCAGCCTGCACATTGTTCCTTCCTGTAAAGCAGCCAGGTGTTTCTCAGCAAAGCAGGGAGAAATCACACGAGAAGTGAAGAGCTTGACCTTTTGCACAGCATGCCAAATCAGCAGCTTCTACAGATTGTGACATGATGAATACCAGTGCCTTATTGGTAAACACATGAAACTCCCTAGCATTTACAGGAGAACCTGTCAAATAATGTGAATTCCAGACCTCAGCTAGTCTCAACTACGCTGTGGAATCTCCTAATATTAAAGTCTGTTAACCAAGCTTTTCAATAATAAACCTTTCTGTAATGAGAGGTCAATCCTGAAATAGTTTACTTTAAACCAAGATAGTTTTCAAAAGTACATATAAATAGAATTGCTGATCCTCCATGAATTACCTCAGGTTTTACGATTTTCTAGTGTCCTTATTAAATATAATCTGCTTAAAAGAGAAAACTAGGCAGCCATGTCACACTCTGCAGGGAAGTGAAAATGGTAACTGTCAAAAACTATCTTCTTGAGACCCATTTAGAAGGTTGATCATTAACAAAAAGTGGAAACTTGCTACTTTACTGTAGCCCGTGCTGCACAAATATTATGTTAGGGTTAGTTTAAATGAAGGTAATTGCCGAACTAGTAGGTTTTTGGCACTATATTCCACATCCCACGTGAAATACAGAAAATTTTTTCCAACTAAGAGATTTTAGCCAGATTATATTGATAGTGTGTACCGTTAATGAAGCTGCTAGGTCTGGCTCAGCATGTGACACTGGTTCTGTGATCTATGCAGCAGGTCTTTTAAAGACTTGGTAAGGGACTTTGGAATTCTTTGAGATCAGAATTCAATACAAGCCTGTTATTACAGAGGACCTAACTTGCTCTATTTTCTTTTTTTAGGAAATGTATTTCTAAACTGAGCCCACCATCGCAGTGCAATTACTGAGTAAATCACATCCTAGATAGTGTTTGCTTTTTTTGTCCCCCAATAAAATAACATAGTTTAAATATCTTTTCCAATGGTTTGTAGCCAGATGCAAAGTCAGCTAAAAAAGATTTCTTCAGAAAGATTTCTTTTCTACATCGTTATAACTGAAGGTAGGTGCTGAAAACACTGCAGAATTTCACGTCAGTCTTGAAAGCCGTGTAGTCTATGCTCTTAGGAGCAGCTGAGGACAGTTTAGATGGTCACATATTCTTTATGGTCCTGAGCTGGATAAGCATTAACCAAATAACAGTAACAGCAGGACTCAGTAAAAGTGCACTGGTAAGAACCAGGAGCTATTTTTGGCAGAGTACAGCAGACCCTGTGTTTTTTTAGATTAAAAAAAATAAAAAGAAGAAAAAAGTGAATGCGTGTATTTGTTGTTGGGTCCTCAAATGTTAATCCATATGTGGTAATTTGTATCTCTGAAGGGTTTGGGGTTCTTTTCTTCTTTGACAGACTGATGTCTTGGTGTTGAGCTGCGATCTGATCACAGATGTTGATTTATATAAAGTTGTGGATCTCTTTCGGACACATGATGCTACTCTCTCCATGTTGATGAAGAAAACTCATGAACCAACAGAAGCCGTACCAGGACAAAAAGGGAAAAAAAAGCCAGGTATGTAGATAGGAGTACATATTTATTAATAAATTATAGGGAAACCACTGGTATATATGATATGTTTGGTTATCAATCCCAGAGCAAAAGAAATAAAAAAGTTACAGATACCCTATTTTTCTTCAGATTCCCTGGTGAGGGTGTGACTTGGTTTTTTCCAGCTCAGAATTAAGTATTAGACTCATGTAATCTTGCAGGCTCTGATCCAAAGCTCACAAGAGCTAAGGGAAAAGCTCCAGGTGACTTCAGTGAGTTTTGGATGAAACCCTAAATTTTTGTTACATATGAACATTAAAACCGTTAGGTTTTTCAAGAGCACTAAGCATCAGCCAGATTATGGCTGGGAATTTAACCGCTGACTGTAGGGACCAGCACTAGGTGTGTAACAAATGCTTCCAGAAATTCTCCCCTCTTGTGGTATGTAGTGAATTACTCTTCTGAGATCACATCCAGGAGCCTCTTGCTAGGCAAAACTCCCACTGATTTCAAGGACTTGGTTAGATGCTTATCTTGTCCCTCTTACCATAATATCTTAGTTAGTGCCTTGTAATCTTTAATGTATCTGTTCTCACAACACTGCTGTAAGGCAGAGCAGGGCTATTATCCCTGTTTTACTTACAGGCTAAAAGTACTAAATACCGTACAGTTATTTCCCCACCAAACCTCTCATTTTCTTTTAATGATATCTGTTAAATTACTGAGCCTTGATTACTGCCAGCTTAGTGGGTCCTGGTCCATGATTAAAGCTCAGAGGCATTACAGGAATATGAATAAGAAAGCATAGCTTCAGACTGTTTGAGAGAGGAGTGAAGTGCAAGCCAATAGTTGGACTATGTGTGTGTCTGAAAGTGGAGGAAACGTATTTTAAAAGAAAGCTGCTTAGACTGCATGAAGAGATTTTTCTTGAGCAAAGTGTAGGGTTAGTAGGGCTGAAAGCATTTAGTACATACACTCTCAAACAGCTGTAAGCCCCATTTTTGAAAAGGCAATCTAAGTGCAAATGGCAGATAAAACATTGACGACAGCACTGCTACAGCCACGGAGTTGAGCATTCAGGAGATATAAACTAACAGGTCTGTGGTTAGACATCATAGAGCTGCCCAGCACGGTGAGCTCTGAACACACAGGATGGGAGCAAGGAGGTCTGTGAGGATAAACAAGGTCATCCAAAGACTTTGCTAATATAAACATATCACATTGCACATTCATTCTTATTTTTGCTTGTATTTTATGTCTGTGTGCTGGACTTTGTAGCGCGACTTTTCCTATATGACTTGATAAAATTTGTATGTAGTTTCTCAGATCTGTAAAAGGCCAAAGTTGACTCAAATTCCATTATGTAGAAGTGTTTTGTCACACATGGTGTTTTTCTGTGGGGCTAGATGCTAAGACCTCCCACCCAAAGCTACACTACCTGAGCTGTCATGGATAGCACTAGGGTTGTTTTTTCTGTGAACTGCCTCAGATGAGACATGAACCCTACCAGACCTTTTTCAGTAATCTGATAATCTACTCCAGGTTCTGGAGGAGGGCAGTACATTTTAGGGAGCAACAGATCCTCCTGCCTTTCATTCCTACTTGACTGAATGCACCCTATTTCTGTCAACACTGTGCTAGCTTATCACTCTTCTCTTTTACCATGCTGGCTTCTTGCCACCACTAGCCTCCATTCTTGTTTTCATTGCTTAGCTTCTTCCTTCAGGGATCCTTGTCAAGGGCCTGGCTGCTCTTTGCCATATACTACTCTTTTATTTCACTACCAGTTCCGTCCTCTCTTCCACTTATCTTGATTTGCTTCATTTATATGCCCATACTCACCTGTTTTCTTCTGATTCCTGTCTCTATGGTCTTGTGTCCTTTCACAGTCCCAGTTCCGCTAGCTTTCAGGGACTGCTTTCTCTCTGTTTCAGCCTGTCTTGCAGAATCCTTGTTTTTATGTTTTCCTTTCCCCTCATCCTTGTGAGCTTAGGGGTTTTATTTCCTTGTAAAAAGCAGGTTGCAAAAACACAGCAGACTAAGCTCTTTGCCCTGGAGTGGTCATCACAGTGTGGCTGTGGAGCCTTGTGCCTTGTGTGCCTTGCTTATGCACTGCATCACCTGATGGTACAGAAAACCTTAGATCGCACCTGCTATTTGATCTGTCCTAGGAGCTGAGGAATTGGAGCAACCTATCCTTAAGAATAAAATACTTTTGTAGCAAAATTAGATGTCTAGAGAACAACAGAGCACAAGAACCTGCATTTTTTCAAAGACTGATTAGAGCTTTTTGAGCGAAGGGCCACCAAATGGTTTCAGCTTACACTAAACACTTCTTTTTCTTTAGCCTTAGAAGCAGCTGAATGGTTTTCACTGAAATTTTTCAGACGTTCCTCGTAAGGCAGACACCTGGCATTGGAAACTTCATTCCAGTTAAAACTTGGGGAAGCTTATAAGCAACTCAAGACAAGATATTAATGTGGAGTGTTGGGCAGTTTTTCGCAGTATGTGGCACCATTAGCTCCATCGCTGTGTCATGACACATATTTCTATCTAGTTGCACTGTACTGTTCAAGTGTTGGTATTAGGAAATGGATAGTATTGAATATTCAAGAATTGTGATATACGAAACAGTTCTTAAATTGGCATGAATTGCAGTGTTAAGTGCTAGAAATTAATACTGATGATTTCCTGAAATGCTTGACTCAGCTGCAAGTTACAGGGTCAAATTCATTGGCTTTTATATTTAGGGGATCATATACTGACAATAATAATCTCATTGCCTTTTTAAATTGAGCAATAAGAGGCATGGCAATTAAAGAAACACAAGATCAAAGTACTAGTGAATAGTAGTAACCCAAATAAACAGGGATTCAGATACCCAGAATGAAGCCATGTGCTTAATGATGGCCTACAAGGGATTGAATGGAAAATACTGTCTGAACATTTCTGTGTATTAAGAAAGGCAGAAAAGATGGGGATGGGGATGGTGACTCTTTCCTGCTTATTTTTCTTGTCTTGAAAGCAGCAGGCATGTCATCACTGGTATTCCCTGTGTTTGCCGGAAGACCTCTTGGTGGTCTTGAAGGCTGTGTCATGTGCGTTATCTCCCTTTAATCGCAAGGGTGGTGGTACTGAATCTTTAACAAAGATGTCTTTTTCTCAAATGTTAATTAATTATGTTTGATTTAAAAAAATTAGAAAATCTAACTGAAATTTAATTCTTGTCACTGTATTGCTCAACATTGTCTTGTGATGTCATGATTTCATTAGGTCATTAATGCCCTTAATATTTATATGGATCTAATTTCTGAGGTAATTAGTAAATTCCAATATCAGTGTCAAATCCTTATTTATCTAGTGTTAGAAGGCAAAACACATCCTGCATTCCATTTTTGTATTTTAAATTATTTTTTTAAGTTACGTTGCTGCAGCTTTAACATTTTTCTCATACTTCCCTTGCAGGGAATTTTGCAAACTAGTTATACAGTATATTCACCCTTCCGTTTATTATTTCCTCTGTCAGTAATTCCAGTGGGATTTGGAACAGCAGCTCTTGTATCTCTGGATAATTGATTTTAGTAAAAAGTTTTATCTTTTTTAAATTACAAAAGTAATGGTGTTTATTGCCAGTGTACAGGGAAAAACCTGACCTGGCATCTACTACAAAAAAATACAGTGTGTTGTCATGGTTTCACTGTTTGTTTCTTATCTTTTCACATAAACAAGAGAAACCGGTTTGGTGTCAGTCACGTACCAGGTGGTTGTTGTCATCATCATTCTTCCCTCTTTCCTCTTGAATAGAGTTTTGCTATAGCAGTGCAATATATATATATATATATATATAGTATAGGAACAACATGAGACGGGTAGGCAGGACCTGAACATGAAGAGAAGTGTTGGTGCCTTATTGGAGGAAGATCAGTCACTGTTGTGTTTCCAGCCTGTCAGGAGACCCCCTTTAGGCGGCAGAGGCGAGGGTTGGTTGGCCCCTACTCTCAAACGTCATTGTCCTCCATCCATGGGAATTGGCACGGCTTTCTAAGTTTTTACAGCAAGCGAACTTTATCGTAATTGTACTTCATTTGTCATAGTATTACATGTTAAGACCTGTATTTGTACTTCTTTGCCGTATGATTAATTTCTGAGAAGGGTCGGGGGGGTTCTGAAGAGGCTGTGCTTGATCACTTGGATCAAAGACTGCCACAGGAGAACTTTCAACAGCTGCGTAGGTTTGACTGTATTTTGATAGTGGTTATTACTATGGTAACTCTGAAAGAACAAGTATAAGTAAAACAAGAGATGGGGCTGAACTGGAAAAAATAAGGTTAAAAATAGTTTGGCTGAAAAAGATCATAGAGAATTAGCTAGTTCTAGGACATGCTGTTGCTCCAGTATGGTTAAAGGCTTAGAACTTAGGAGATCAAGTATTTTCCAGTTTGGCCCAAAATAACAGTATTTAGTGGGAGATTTTTGTTAGAACTGTACCATGGCTTTCTTGTACAGACTGTGGCTCTGTAGGGATCAGTGTGTGGCTGCCACCAGAATGATGGCTCATACTATACGTGAAAATTAGAATAAGCTGCCACCACTGTATTCAGATGTTGTGGAAAACTGTTCAAAAACAAATGCTTTACATTTCAGCAGGCCATAGTTCCTGTTGGTACGCAGTCACTGATTGCAGGAGATGGGGATTTCCAAATAATGTGTGTGACTATTAGGTATTCTCTTGGTTGGCAGTTTTAAAAATAGATAATTAAACCAAGTTAACTGACCCAGGCACATTTGTATTAGAAGTCTTAGAACCTATACTTTTGTGTGTGTTTGTGATTTAGGTTTGCTCTTGCTTTTGGGATTTATCCAAAATAGATGAGTTGCAGAATATTTATGTCTTAACTGAAATCGTGATCCCCTCCACAGCACTTAAATCCAACATGGAGTGGTTTATGATGAGGCAGAAGCAGTTGAATTTTGAAAAACATGCTGCTTGCCTTGGACTTGTTTTGTAAATTCAGGTAGCAGGGGGTTTTATTGAAAAAAAAAACAAAAGAGAGAGAGAGAGAAGGAAAGCACAGCTCAAGATGGAGTGTTGCATGTCAGGACCTGTAGTTGGCACCTTCCTAAAAAGGATGCAAAAAGCTTGAAGGGCCAGTGTTTTGAATGTCTTGATGTATATCCATTACTCTGACTGAATAGAAGTTGAAGAAGTTATCCACAATATTTATTAAATTAATTGATTTGCCAGGGTAGTCTGAAACCCAGTACTATTTCATATTTTGGGGGTGGTTGGTGGTCCCGTTTGTCTTTCCAACCTGCATTAAAATGGGGTTATGTAACGATTGTTTTTGATTTTCTACTTCAGTGGAGCAGCGCGACTTCATTGGAGTGGATGACACAGGAAAAAGATTGCTCTTCATGGCTAACGAAGCTGACTTGGATGAGGAACTTGTCATTAAAAGATCCATCCTTCAGAAGTAAGCTCATGAGTCCTTGTAATAGAAACTGAACTTGGGATAAAAAATCTGCGTACTGGAAGTGATGGTTAGGGACAAAGTAGAATAGGAGGGGAACAGGAGAAGCAGCTTTTGCAGTATTCAGGGAGCAGTATTTTATTACTTGTTACATCATTACAACAAATTGGTAGACTTGCCTTACACCTTGATTGTGAAATATTTCAGGGATAGAAAAGGACTGCTTTATTCTTGAAATAAAGCCTGCATTGCTATAGTACAGACACAGTTTAGATTCAGAGATTCTGAAGCATTAAGCCTGTGTCCGTAAATGAAATGCTGGTCTTATTGATTGAATCGCAAATGGATTTGCAGAGTATTCATGAGAGAATCACGATTTCATGACCCTTTTCTGCATGTAAGGCACAAAACCTCATCTGTCTCTCCAGGCCCCAAAAGTTTCATTAGAGAATCTGTGGTTTATCCACCATTAAACTGCACTGGAGATGTGGTTGAATTTATTAAATATGCCAGACCAGCTGAGCTTCCAGCACGGGGTAATTCATATCCATTAGTAGGAGAAGGAAAGATGCTTTGTTGTTCTTTGCACTCTTCTGTAGAGTGATTTTCGTTTTCTCGGACAGACATTGTCTGACGTTTTCTGTGGAAAGCTCTGCTGGCTCCTTGAGAGGCCAACCTTTGTAGTCTATCCCAGGCTGACAGTCAGACTTACTTTCACCTCTGTGAGATGAGACACCTGTGGGGCAGCCGTTTGAGAGCTGGGAATTCATCCATGTGGACCTTTTAAGTCAAGGATATGGACATCTGGGGTCTGCTCTCAGATAAATCTCTGCTGTGAAAATGCCTCTGGTGTGTGCTGTAGGCCACAGCTCAGTATAATCTTTCCTCGAACATCCTGCTACCAGATGTGAGGAAGATGCTCTGTGCCCATGGAAAGAAGACTCCTCTTCTGCCCAAGTTTAAGGATTGCCTGTGAAGGAAAGTGATCGAGAGTGGGCCCTGTTAACTGCTGCCATTGAAAGAGCCTGTCCCGGCAGATTTCCACTGGCTCTCTCATGGATTTTTCTTGGCGGTGGCAGGGACCAAGCTGCAGGCAAGACTTCTGTACATACATAGCAGCTGATCTGCATTGAGTAGGACATTCATCAC
This sequence comes from Pitta sordida, assembly GCA_013390025.1. Lineage (NCBI taxonomy): Eukaryota > Metazoa > Chordata > Aves > Passeriformes > Pittidae > Pitta > Pitta sordida. The sequence goes on along the minus strand of WEKX01027448.1, from coordinate 139,221 downwards.
TGTTGTATTTTCTGGTTTTTGGTAAATAAAGAGTAATAGAGCTGTTTTGGGCTAAGGAGGAATATTTTATCTACTGTTAGTGACAGGCTTGTCTTTAAGGCTTTCTCCTGTCGCTAAAGGGTGGCTGTGGTATAATGACTTAGAAATTGCTATAACATGTGTGATCTTAGTTGACCCCTGATTTTACAGGTTCATCTAACCAGAGAATTCTCATTCCTATGGCTAAGTTAATCAGACTTTATCCTCCAGGATAAACTTTGCCCTCAGGAACACCTGTTCAGTTACATTGTCTTCATCAGATCTTCTTGAGCTTAACTATATGGGATTTGGTAAATGGAGTGCTGGTGATATGCAGATGGAATAAAAATCTATGTCTCCCTGTCTTTCTTACATTTCCACAGCTTTGAAAGCTAATGTAAAGCATTAGCCACCCTCCAAGTAAAGACCAAAGATAATAGGATAGTCTAGAAGAACAAAGAGGAAAGATCTGCTAAGTGTTAAAAATAAGAAAAAGAAAAAAAGATGCTTTGAAGCATCAGGCAGAAGTATTGGGCCAGTGTGCACCTGGGTGAGCCTCTGACGTCTTAAACTGCCTGCTGCAGATGCTGGTGTGGCCTCTGTTTTACAGCTGCCATCTTGGAGAAGCTCTGAGGGAAGCAAAATAGTGTATGGAAATTGTCAAATATCTTCAACTGAGGCAAATACAGGGCAGCAACAACTGTGGGAGCTCTAGGAAGACAAAGTGTTGGCAGCTAGTGATGTTTTAACCACTGTATTGTCTAGACCTGCTCAAGCTCTGACTTTCACATGTGAGAAACAAAAGCAAAGCTTAAAACAATCTTTGAAGTCTTTATTTAATGTATCATAGTAAAGCAAGGAGAGCACAGAAAAAAAGGAAAAAAAAGCAAGCCCAATCTCGTTTTCTTCATGGATCACTTGCAGTAACTGAGTTTCAGCTGCCATGTTGGCTGTTTCTTGATCTCTGGGCTTTGTTTTGATGAAATAAGACTTTGTGGCAAGATGGTGGGAGAATTTCCAGTACACTCATTCATTCCTCTGTAAAATACAATAGACATCTTGAGGCTGTTGCTTTTGTTTGTTTTGCTTTTATTGGTCCCTTTGAAGGGCTGTAGTGGTCTTGTTACATGAACTCTAGAACTCCTCCAGTGCTTGTTTTGTTCTTCAGATCCTTTTTCTATTTTCTTTTTTCTCTCTCATTTTAAGGAGGGGAGTGGAAGGAGGGATAGGGAGGGAGTGGTGAAAGGAATGGAAGGGGGAAGGTGAACTTTATTTTAAAGCGAGGAATCTTGTTACTGGTAAAAATCTAGATCCCATACAGAAGCGGTTCAAAGGCCCTTTGGCTTCCCTTCCTCACAGGAGGGAAGTTGTGTTGACAAAACATCCAAAGGTGTAGAACGCTAATTTAAATCCTTGAAGAAAAACCTTTTTCCTGACCTTTGCCTTTTTCCTATCATTGGATTTCACGCTCTTCACTTTCCTGCCATAAAAGAGCAGCTGGTGGGGAGGGACAGGGGAAAACACACATTTTCTTGAGTACCTGTTGAGTATTAAATATTTATGTGCTCGACTCAGGCATTTTGTAATAATGCAAGTGTTACAGAATGAGATGTTTTAATTGGATTTCTAAGCTCATGGTGTAACCTGTTATTCTCAGTTCAGTTAGGATTTCTTTTCCTGATTTGTGTTGTGGTTTTGTAAGTCGTAGATAGCCATTTTGTGTTTGGGATTGCCTCTTCTTGTTACACCACAGAAGTGAGTCTGGATTTTGCTCCTTTGCTTGCCAAAGCAAACCTGGCAAAGCTTTCCATTCAGCTGTTAGAATTATCTTTTATTTTCCCTGTGCTGTGAATCACCCTGATGACAAGTCCCACAGGTAGCATCCTCCCTCAGTAAACAAATGGAAAACAATATCAAATACATCCATCCAGGCATGTTTTTGTATGCATCAGGATGGGCCAGGAGACAAATTTATTGGTGGTGCCTAGAGAAACTAATGCTGCTGGGGAAAGCATTTTCAAGGAAATAGTTCCCTGTTTGGGTAATGAGAGCTTATAAAAAGCCCTGAACAGCCTGTGCATGTCATTCACTTTGGCAAATAGCTGCAAGATGAGATACTAGAATGAAAGAAATACAGTTTGGGGAAGTTTCAGAGCCAACTTAGGGCCCTTTGAAGAGAAAAAAAATAAAGTTATGTGCTTATCCCTGGAGCCTGGTTTTGCCGGTGACATCTCTCCTACTTGGGTCTTGACAGGATGAAGGAGTGAGGAAATGATGAGAATTCCATAGCTGCTGCCTCTGCTTTGGGAGGGGGCAAAGGTATTTGTTTTCAAAGCACGATTACAATGAACAGGGAGCTTTTTGCTCCACCTCTGATATTTATGGTCATGCAAAGTGAGACAGTAAAAGACACCTGTTGGAGCAGGTCTAAATTTGGAGCATTTCCTTTTAAGCTCTTGTGGGCTGTGTAAGGGTGAGTTCAGCCTTCGTGGGTGTTCTGTCTGCAGAGACGCAGGTGCAGGGCTTGTCCTAGAGAATATGTTAATAAATCACTGTGACAATCCCAGCTACTTATTACCTCATGTGCTTCAGACAGAAAGGAATACCTCATCTATAAATATATACAGTACTAACATTAGTAACCTTGAAGTAACAATGCAGCACTCTTTTAAAGATATTTTAATGAAAAGAGGGGGGTAAGATGAGAGAGTTTTTTCTTCCTTTTCCCTTTGCATCATGAGAGTAAAAATGAATGGTGTAGTATAATTTCAGAAGTCAGCATTGCCAAGTGAGTAGGTAATGGGAGTTTAGAAATAGCTTTGATACAGTTGATTTCCTTTCTGTTGCCTTGGGATATTGCCCTTTTTTTTCTGCTGATAATTTGTATTAAGTAAGTAGATTATATATAAACACACTCATCTTCCTTAGTGTTTCTGTTCTCTAAAACTGTCATTCTTGGGAAATGAAATACATTGCCATTCCTATGGAGGTTCTTTTTTCTTTAAAAATCTATTTCCATTAAAGAGCCTGGGAATGACACTGGTATAGGCAGATGCTCCACTGTAAAGCATCCTCATCTAGACCATGGCCAGATGTCGTGTTCCAGATCCAGTTGTGCTGGTGAATGGGGCCACCACCCCAAGCTTAGCCCCAGTGGGACGTATGGCTGAGTAACTTCATAAGCCACATGTGTCAAAAATAGTTTCATCACTTTTAATAGATTAAACAGCAAGACATTAGTGAGTTGGTTCTTTTTACTTTATGCATTAGGGAGATATCCCCACAAGCAGAGCCACTGGCAGGAAAGTGGGGGATGCAGTAATGCAACTCAGTCGGAAACTTCTGAAGAGTAGTTCAGGGCAGACCAGAGAGCAAAAGCTCTTTTGGTGGTTTTAGCTGTGTACAGGATGAATACACGTCCTGGCTTCGGTGGTGGTCTGCATTTGAAAAATCAGTAGTTTTCACTATTAGCAAACTTTTGTTACTAAGTTTCCTTTGTGTTCAAGTGATATTTTGAGGACTGCCATAGAAAGGGTTGGATAAATCTTTTTTTCTATAAAATGTGACTTTTACAGAGTCCTGTGCAGACTTCATGTCCTTTCTGTTAGTCCAGATCTGTTCTTGCAGTTAGTCCAGGTCTGCTCTTTTCATAATTAAAATTCTCCGACTAGCATCTAGAAATTAAGTGAGATTCTTTTTGGCTTCTCTAGCACAAAAAATAGAGATTTGATGTGTTGATTTAGGTAATAATCCTTTTGCAGATGCACAAGCCATAAAAGAATCTGGTTCCCCTTCCCAGAACTGGATGGTTTCACAGTACTACATAATAGGAATTTGAAAAGTTGTAAAAAGTTATTTTAGCCAGTAAAGCAAGCGGATCTGACTGAATCAAAACAGGGGAACTAAGTCTATTGAATAAGAGGGTGTGACTTTTACACACTAACTTCTCAGACTATAACCACACTTTTAAAATGTTGATGTAGCTTTAATCATATTTCTTTAGAAAAGAGAATTTTGCTGAGCATTTCAGAAAAAGCTAGTGGCCTGTGAGTTGTTGTTTGAGCCACGAGTTGGGAGTAGATGTTCTCAGGATGCTCTTGTAGGTTTTTTTAGAAGTTTCTCAGGTCACTAAGAGAACCTGCTGTAAATAAAAGGCATGCATTTTCTCAGAAGGTTTGCCATTTTTATTATGCATTTAAACTTTGCTCAACTTGCTCTGCTTTTTCTGTAAATATGTTGAGGATGAGTGTAGGTCTCAACTACAAAATTAAGTATTTTTTAAATTGTGTATTTACTAGTTCTAATATTAATGTAACCAAATATAAGGAAAACATTTTAAGTTGGTGCTTTTATATGTTACAGTTGTACAATAAACTTGAATATGCTATAAAAGTGGTGAGAGATTGACTCTTTATTTTAAGGAACATAATGCCATTACTGATTTTAATGCTATTGCTTCCACAGGATTTTATTGTCTTTTGCTGCTGCCATGTTATTTTATTCATTCATTGGTGGAGGGGTTAAAAGGAATGTGCAGCATATCCAGGTCCTATTTATAAAAGAAAGGTCATGCTGTGTCTTGACAGCTTGTACAGGTAAGAGGTCATGAATCTCATGAATCTTACAATGTGGAGTATTAGCAGGAACTTCTATTGAATGTAGCTTCAGAAAGACTTACTGGCAACAGCTTTCATTTTACTGCAAGATTCTTGCCAGCGTTACAGTACACACAAGGCTAAAAGCAGAGAGAGTGAGGCTCAGCATTTGGTTTCTACTCGTCAGTAAGTGTACGTTGCATGGATTGTCATTAGTCATTTGTCTGTCTGTTTGTCTGCTGCGGTCTCAGACCAGCACTTAGCCTGGGATTCGGTTTTACTTTTCAGAGGTTTCAAAGGAGGAAGGGATGACTGTATTGCTTGGACAACCTGGAGTCCATGTGACTTGGTAAATGCAGTGCTCTGAATGAGTCATCAGGCTGGACAACACTGAAGTCGAAGCTCATTGTTACTTTAAGCCAGGCTGGGGTCTTGAAAAGGTGACAAATGGTCTGTTCATTTTAGAAGGATGTCTTAATACTTCAGTGCAGTTGCCACTGTGTACTTTTTAGCATGACTGTGAGTTAGCTTATTTCATGGAGTTGATGGGAAAACATAACCATCACCAGTTGTTTTTTGTGATGTATTTACCCAAGTTGATCCAGGTGTAACCTGGATGGTCTAAAAGTTCATCTGAAAGGTTTGATTAATGCAGAGACACAGAACGATCAATTGCTTGCTTGTCAGCCATAGTCTGCATTCAGTGTAACTGCCTGTTGAAATCTTAGGGTTTCGGTTTGTGTCCAGTGATCCCAGGATGACCAGTGTGCGACAGAGGGGCACAGAGTCCTCATTGTGCAGTTGGGATGGTACAGAGAGAAAAAAAGCCAAAGGTCAGAGGAGTTATCCCTGCTTGTGTGAGCGCTGTCAGGCTCTCCCGTACCACATGTCCACCATGTGTTCCTCATCAGCGGGATGTGGAACTCCATGACGCAGAGCACACTGGAATGCGGAGTTAGTTAACACCCGCCGATGGGGAATTTATCAGCCAATGTGGAATATTGGGGGGGAGGAAACGGCCTAGTTTAAAGGAAAGTAAGGGTGAAATGAGGCATGTGACTGTTCCTCTTCAGTTGAAAGTTCTGGTTCTGCTTGGGGCTGAGGTCCTGGCTTACAAACCCAGCCAGAGTTTGTAGTTCCCTTACTGTATTGCATTATTGAAGCATTTTCTAATCCTTTAAATTGTCATGCTTAGTAGAAGATTTTTGCAGTGGGCAGGAGAGAAATATCCTTGGGATTCTTGCAGGGAACCATTCATGTAGTTTATTCTAAGAAGTCCAGATTTCAAAGAGCCTTTCCTTCGTCCTGGTCAGCTAGACCCCAGATCACTAACTTGCAGGCATACATAAAAGTGATAGCCTCTCCGTTAAAATTAGCCACACTTGAGCTGTAGTTGCATAATATTTTTGGTGCTGATTTATTGCACCTACTTTGTGGCTACTGTGAACTCTAACCTGGGTAATTTACTGTGATGTTTCACACTGCTAAGAATATTGCAAAAGTCATAATGAAAAGAGTCACAATTTACAGTTAGCTGGTTGAAGGTATATGTGGGCTCACATCCTCATTGGGTTCACATTCTACTTTATTCGCAGCAAATATATATCTTTCAGAATGTTTCCATTCATTCAGAATACAATGCTGAATTCCCTGTTGAATAGCTGTAGTGTGGTTCTCCCCAAACAGCATTGTGTTGGCAGTTTCTGGAATTACACAGGAAATGAAGAGCATAGCAAACTTTCCTTTCTCTTGCTAAGACATGCTCCCCGGGAGTTCTTCCAGTAGATCGAGTAAATAGCAGAGATCTATTCCTAAGGGCAACATGTTCTCTATGTTTCTGCTTTGAGAAATCCTATTTTTCTCTGGCTTTAAATCCTTCCTTTCTTCATCAAATTTATTGCACCATTTCCCCAGCTTGAGGAGATTAGATAGACATTCCTTTTACAGGCAGTAAAACATCTTATGCGCTTTTCTTGGATGTTTCTTGTAGAAATTTCCTTCTCCAGTCACCAAATATTGTATACTTTGTTAGGAACTAAGAGGAGGTGGCTATTAGATCTTGATATGTGAACTGGAACTACAGAATGCTGCATCTTACCCAGTTACTCATTCTAAACATAATTTGCATGTACCTGCACACCTGCATACTGGCCATATTGGTATTACTTGGGTTGATCATCTTGAAATTCTTTAACCTTTTAGAAAATGTTTGTGTGTCTGTATTCATAATTAGGTTGGTGGAAGCTCAGGAGTTTAAAAAATCTGGGTCAGTCAGTACAGGGAGATTCAAAAAGAGAATAATTTAGGGCCTTCAGACAAAAAAATTGGGCTGATGTACTTTAATTAAACTATGAGGGTTGGAAGCAAACCATTAAAAAGCAGGGAATTTTTAGTTAAAGCTCAGATTCTAGTTTTTCTGTATATAAATTGTCCAGTAGCTGGTGATATTTGCAAGAACACAAGAGACTGTCTTTCAGTATTCCCTTTGATTTTATTTCCCCCTCCCACCTTTTCACACAGAATATTCTGAGTCGGAGGGGACCCACAAGGATCATCGAATCCAACTCGTAACTGGCAGGAATCAAAACCCCTGGTGTCCCATGTGAGAGCCGGGGACACTCACCACTGTACTAAAGTGGATTATTGTTCCTAAGGTGTAGCATTAAATATAATTTCAGAGGCCAGGTGTATCCTTAACTTCTCTGTCCCATCTCTATGGTGCATGTCTTCGTACATGTGTACATGTGTGGGTAATATATAGCTTTGTTCATTGATGTGTTGGTACAGCATTTGTAGAACTAAGTATATTTTTGGTTGATTTTTTTTTTCCTCTTCAAATGAGCTACATCACTTCTGAAAATATCTCTGAAATTCCCACTTCTGTGTCTTTGAGCCTTAGCCAGGTAGAATAGTAATAACAGAATCATGGCCAGCGGTGCCATAAATTTCAACTAAAGTATTGGGCAAGAAGTCTGAATTCTGTTTGTACTGTTGTTAGAGATATTTATGCAGGGCTGGTCTTTCAGCAAGTGTGATTATTTTCAGAGAGGCCCTCTCTTCATTCTTGCATTAGAATGTGCTGGGCATGAGTGCAGGGAATGGCACCTGACAAACCGCAGCCAGATAGAGGGAGTAAAATCCCTTGGGGATGAGATTTCTTTTTATGGCCGTTTTTCACATCTAAGGCCACTTGAAAAATATTGTTCTTCAGGTAGATCTCCTTCCTACGTCCCTGGGTTAGCATTTGGGTGCCTGCCATTTTCCCAGACCAAGGAGCTACTGAAGACTTAAGCTTTTCCAGTAGGAAAGTATGCAAGCGCATACTTTGCAGCACCAGACGCTATTGAAAGAATAATGGACCCTTCCCACATTCAACTCCATTCTTCTTGCACACACTCCCAGACCTCTGGAGCCACTGTGCTAGCAAATGATTACACTCTGTTTTTCTTCCATAGCTCTTCTTAAACAAAATGTTAATTGAGGCATTGATTTATACAATTCGAGTTTTGTGTAAAGTCCATGTAGTTAAAAGTAGCCTCTGGCTATTGAGGGGATAGATTGGTGAGACAAAATAGTGCTTGTTGGTATGTTTTTCTATATCTTATCCTTTGAGAAAATAGTATATATTTCATATTTAAGGAATATGTCTCTGTCTTGTGTTTGGTTTAGATGTACCTCATGGTGTAATGTAGCTTTAGAATACAGGATTCCATATGGTTTCTGATTTATGTTATTGTATGAGCAAAGCAACCTGGAAAAAAGCAGACTTAAGCATTTGTTTTGTATGCCCTTGATATTTGTCAACTGAGAAGAAGGGGGTATGATACTAGAGATGTTATAGATTCCAGACCTTCATACATGATGGGGATAACCTCATGCCTGGGGTGAAAAATTACTTCTCATGTCCTCAACAACTATTGACTTTAAGGGTTTGCAGAAAAATTACCTTACCTTAGTTCTTCTCAATCTATTTTTGTCTTTGGAAAAAAAAAAGTGTTAATCTGTTTGTTTGTTGTAGAGAACCATTAAAATAAGCAACCTTTGTCTTTACACAGGAAGTGTTCTCTAAGTCTACAGGTCATCTGGTGCTGGAAGGGACAAAATTTATTATGAATTGGTGTGTTATCATCTGTTTGCATTAAGAATGCCTTGCAATTAATATACAAAGAGATCTCACTTCTCTACTTGGCTTTGTGGCACTGAGAAATCCACTTAATGTTTATGTCTCATACTTTCTTTGCTCTTTAAAATGAATGCAATATTATTTTCCTTTCTCATAGGGGTGTAACTCATGGATGTTTGTCAGTAGTGTAAATGTAAGGTGCTGCTCTGAGAACAGGATGGTAACTGTTGGCTTTCCCACATTTAGAATGTGAATAGTACCTGTTAAAACAACCTGCAGGAAGCAGCTGATGTAATGCTGCATCCAGCATGGGCTACAGATCATGTTTGAACCTAGATTTTCAGTTTCAGCACTTGCATTTCTGCATGTCAGACACCTGTAATATTTACTATTGTGTTATTTATTATTGTGTTACGTTGTTATGCACTGTTGTTCTTATCACTCCACTGTCTCTAATTTCCTTTCAATGTACTAATTCTCCAGTTTTTTTACTAATTCTCCAGTTTTTTGTACAGAGGCACTGGTGATACAATGAAAAGTTAATTTATTTTTTTTTGCATTAACAAGCCACTTACTCCTATGTGTACATGGTCAAATATGTAGATAAAGTGGTTTCTTGCATGCACAGGAACTAGTTTTACAAATGCTGACTTGAGTCTGGCACAGCTGAGCAGAGCACCTGACATAACATCCAGGTGCTGCCAGGGCTGGAAAGGCAGAGCAGCCCCTGAGCTTGTGCATCCTGCAGGGGCTCAAGGCATGTCATGGAAGTACCAGAAGGACTCCTTGGTAGGAGCCAGTTCTGCTACAGAAACAATGGCATCATCTGGGCTTTGTTAGGCCCACAGTATTCTGGATAAAGGAGAAAAAATGATGTCTGTGTTTCTTCAATCCTTGCATTTGTTTGCTGCTCCCTGCTTCCAGTTTGGCCACCTGATGGCAGCTTTTAAATTCTGAGATCATCATTGGGGTTTTGTTACTCCTATGTACAGCTTTGCTCAGCACTTTCAGGATCCAGCAGAATGCAAATATCAAACAAGAGTATAATCTTTTATAGTTCTTCAAATGGCTTCTAATTTTACAAGTGATCTGTTGTAAAACATCTTCCATCTTGATTTGAGCTGCTGTGTGTGATCTGCTGCTTTGCTTTTTTAAATGACAGTTTTATCTGTAAACAGAAGGAGCTAATGTTTTCTGAATGACAGGTTATGGTAAAAGAGCAAGGTGATACTGCCCTACTGAACAGTGGCCTTATAAAAGGTATGTGTATAAGTGAAGGTATAATGGAGCTGTGAATCAAGAACGCCATGAACAGAAGGAATGCCAAACCCTGGAGCTGATACACAGCTGAGTAACCTGCTGCAAAGAAATGTGTCTCTCTACCTGCTCTTCATTTCTGTGTTTTAAAGTAAACGGGTTGACTCATCATCTAAATGCAGCAAGTGCGAGGATATGAACTTTTCTGCCTGAGAAGGATGTCGGGTACCGCTGTGAGTGACTGAAAGATCATGGCAAACTGCAGCACAGGAATTTAAAGGCCAGTTTTACCTTAACATTATTTCTGTGCTTTGGCTTAATTTTCCTCAATGGAAACACGTTGTGTCCGCAATGGAAATGACTCACAGGTTCCATTCAAGACTTCTGGAAGGCTTCAGTCTGTTAGCTGCTGTGTACCTGCATATCTGCTGCTGATTTCACTGCTCCACCAGTGACAATGAGAAAACTGGCCATAAGTGTTAGTTCGTGTCTCAGTGGAAATACCCAGTCTTAGGCATCTTAGGATACTGCTGTTTCCTATGTTCTGGATATGCTGACATGGAGCTAATGAGTGTTCTTATCATTAGGCAGTGCCCAGAACGTTACTGAATGGTGAAGAGGTGAAAGCTGAACAGAGCTGTTCGGTATCCAAAGGCTTGAAATGAGGAGGGATTATGGGAAAGTGTGCTGCATGGTGGTGATGTGTGATGCTGTGCACACAGGAGCGCCAAAGGCAGCTGCAGTGTACAAAAGGGAAGAATGTTGGCGTTGTATACAGTCATCCCTCGATTATCGTGAGGCTGTGGGTCTCCCTGGCTCCCATGAAGCCCTTGCTCCACGAAGACAGGCATCTCATCAGTATGCAAATCAGCGTGAATTTGCATATTCATGACTGTTTGCATATTCATGACTGTCAGCACATGCGCAGTCGTGAATGCACCGTGAAACAGAGTGCTGTCTTTGCAGAGAAAACACCTTGTGAAGAAGTGAACCTGCAAGAATAGAACCACGAAGTAGTGAGAGTTTACTGTGTTTGTAAAGGCTGATCTGATTAGTAAAGGCTTCTCTGTGTGTGAGTTTACTGGTCAAAATTGTTGATCCCTTCTTGCTGTGTAGAGCATGCATAGGGAGAATTGGACAAAGTTACAAAGAGCAGAAAAACTGATGAGCTTCAGAGGTACTCATTGAATGTAGACACTGACTTGAACTTGTATATTCTTTTATGAATGGATAATATCTTTTACTTACACTCACAGTAAAGTGTTTATTCCCAAAATGCTGGGATGTTTTTAGCTTTTAAGTCTAACATGAGGAAGGACAAGAAGACAAAGTCTGTACTAATGTGGGGGGAAAAGTATATGAGAGGCTATTCTTAGTAGTCCTGTTTTATGCCTTAAGCAAAAGCGCTACTCTCCGTGCCACCGTTTGTGTCCTGAGGAGAATCCAGTGTTCACATCTCTGAGGAACTGATATTGTCCTCCTGTTGAATAATAAGACGCAAAATTCATGTTAATAGTTATCTAAAAGTAAAAAGCCGGTGTCCTGCTGTTACTTGATCATTGTTTGCTTATTTGCTAAGCTGAGATTTTGGCCAGTTCAGGTGTTCCATGATTTCTGAGTACGGTTCATGACTAGTTATTCTGTTGCTGCATGGCAGCATGTTTTTATACACTGCTATCAGTTCTAGCTTTGTTTCAAAAGGAGAGATGATTCTTGCCAGAAGCAGACCTGTTGTATGGTTTGTACTTCCAGAAATTCCTTCAGTTTGTTTGGTTTTTAGCTGGTTTGCAAAAATATATGATCCAATTGATCCTGTCGTGTTTTTAATTGAAAGCATACATAGTTTGTGTATATATTATAAAAGGATCATTTGCATGTAGGGAAGAGCCCATGAAAGTGTGTTTGAGAATTCCTACCTGCATCTGGCATAGAAAAAGTTTAGGCAATTATTTTGTGTGTATCCACTGTGTATTTTTTTCTTTATCAATGTACGTCAGAGATCTGAATACAAATAAAGCATGCTATGCAGGCTAATTAAATCAATGCCTGTGTGGAAGCAATTTACTTTCTGGAATTGCTCTTCTAAATCTGAGATGTAAACAAAAAACTAGTTATTTTTATATCATTTCCCTTTGCCTCATGTACGTGATTCTGGAAGTTGGGGAGTTATATGTTTATGCCTCTTTTTACAGCAGAATATTTGTGTGGCTGAATTTTTATTGCAGCATAATTCCTGGTTTCCTTAAAGCTGAGCAAGACTACTGTACAGAGGGAACACACATTAGTCTGAGTGACTGTGAAAGGCTATTCATGTTAAAGCTGTCAAGGCAGCAAATTGTCCTCGAGGTTTTTTTCAATAAATGTTGTTTGCTGCTTTTGTAGGAATGGCTGCTTCAGCCACAGAAAGTAAATGGGGAGCTTTTCCTGAAAGAAGTGTGTGCAAAGAACACTGTTTATTTAGGCCGTGGGCTTTTACTGTCCCTCCTTCTTCTTCCCCTTCCTATGTGGGGATGATGCAGATACCGTTGGATTTTTTCCTTTTTTCCTGACATTGGCTTCCATTGGTTTGCAGCATCCTCACAGAATATGAGCTCATTGAGCTAGTTCCTTTAAAATGTAGAATGCAAAGATATTACCTGATGTAAAAGTATAGAGTATAAAGGACTGTTCACTTATCAAATGGCCCATGCTCCCATCAAATGTGCAATTCCAGTTTTCCAGAATAAAGCTATTTTCCAGTGAATTCTAGTATAATAATAAAATCTATTTGTGAGGAGTGCGGCTTCTGTGGTGTGAACAATCCGACCCACCTCTTCTGTTGCAGTGCAAATACTCCCTTTTATTTTTAATAGCAAATTATTCTGAGAGCAGAGCCCAGAAGCATGGAATTTTCAGAAGTAAACTGGTCTTTTAAGGCTTCCTGTTAATTTTTGTTATGCTCACTGCTTCTTACCTCTCTTTGCATTTACTTTTTTTTTAACCGTCTCTGCAAAAGCAACCATTGTAGACTTGGCCGTTTTTTATGTTAGTAATATAGTCTAGAGGTTTAGCAGAGGTCTTTATAGTTACAGATTGGGTCTAGTACATTTTTTTCTTTATAAACTAAGGGCAGGACTGTACATGAAATCTCTGTTATTGTATTTGTGCTTTGTACTCATGCGCTTGTTGACTGTTTTACAAGCCAGTAACGTAGTAGCCACAGGCAAGGAAGCTTGCCCAGAAATCTGGCATATTTAATTAGTGCTAGTAAACAAGCAGAGTTTCAAATTTAATTTTTCCTTCTTTAATTCCTATAAACCTCAAGCCATTTAAAACTTAATTTTGACACTAGTTTCGTTTATGCAGTTGGATAATACTGAAACAGTCCACAACCACAGACAGAATGGTCCCAGTCTTTTCCAGGCAAGAAGGGAATAGGAGTTGTTTTGTTTTAATGGTATTTGAGGTTGACGTAAAACTGTAAATGATAATCTTCAGGTCATGCACTACCCATTTACTTTTTCTTTCTGTTAGACTAAATGTTTCAAGATGAGCAAATTGTCCTACCCATGCCACTCTGATCTTTGTAGAGAGAGGTCTTCAAAGAGAAATGATGGAACATCTGAGCTCTGGTACTTGCCATGGCCAGTTTATTGCTTCTGGGCTGTGAGGTTTAACTCACTGCCCCAGGTGGCATAAGCAACAGAGGGCTTGGTTGTTGTCTCCTCTCTTGTTTTTCAATACCAGCTTTTGATCTGTGCTGGAAATGGTTCTCTGCTACTGCTTTCACTACTGAGGACCACTGCAGTCTAGGCTAATATTTCTTCTCCTTATTTCATTGCTGAGCTGCACTAGCTCCGGACAAGTAATGTACTGGTGTGTCCTTATCATGGCAATTAAATATCTGCCAATTTTGGTCAAAAACTGGCTTTGTAACTGCAGCTGAAAATTTAAAAAAAAATACTTAAATTGTGAGAATACACAGATGAGCAGTGTTTTATTAGCCATCCAGGCAGCTTTTCCTTCAAGAATGTGCTCTGGTGTTTGTGTTTGTTTGGGAGGGGAGGGGGGGTTTTCTTTTTGTTTCCTTTTTTGTCCTAGTCCTACTTAAAATAAAGGCAGCTCCCACCTACTGTACAAGGTGAGGCCCAACCTTAGGCACGTCCTAGTAAGGGGGGAAAAATGAGAGGTTTTTAGAAATCCAGCTCTGTCCCCGGTGCATTGTATGTTTTTGTTCAGCTGTATTTAATGCTGTAGTGCTCCAAGGTTAGCATCTTCCTGAAAGTATTTTAGGTGTATGCTCAGCTTCTTATATGAAGCAGCAACTTCTGTTATAGCTATTAACAAATCTGGAAATTTTAAATCATGAGTAATCTGGTCTAACCAGAAACTAATCCAGTGTGGTTGTAACCACTGTAATTACTTGTTTAAAAATGCAAATTTTGACTTTGGGTTGATGTTAAGGTCATCTTGTGGGAACGATCATTTTCTGTGTCTAGTCTTTCTTCCTTTTTTTCCCCCCTTGATACTTATGTTCATCATTCCATGGGATTCCTAATAGTGTTTTGTAAAATGTCGGTTAACACATTAAATAATCATAAAGTTCTTTCGGACTGAAAAGATGAAAGATGTCTGCAAGTGGCTTCAGTCTGATTTCAGTTCTACTTTTGTTTTTAATTCTCCTGTCACCACAAAGAAAACGTTGCATTTGGTAAATTGAAGTTCTTTTGTGTTACTGTCAAAGTATTAGTTGATTTATAGTATAGGTTCTTCTAAACTAGAAAAGAACATTAAATATGTCTTGTGTGATGTTGCTATCACTTGGGGTGTTTTTTCACTGCAGAACTAGGCTGTGCTATAAAGCTTATGTCCCAAGCTCACGTGGCTCTCACTGACCTGAAATCTAATGGATCAACCCTGATGTTGCTCTAAATCCAGGCTAGTACATCTCAGAGGATGGATCTGAATACACAGGTGGAGCCTTGACTTAAGTATAATCAAGTCAGGAAACCCCTCTGTTTTCCGTAAGGAAGCAAGGTTCATGAAGTCTGACTGCTGATTCCTTAGCATAATTTCCCCTAAAATGTAGTTTTCTTCAACATACCCATTTTAATTTCTGCCTGAGATACAGCTGTTGTCACAATCTAATATTTGACATTTCCAGTTGTTGCGATATTGTCAGGGTGGTTACTGTGTCAAGTAATAAAGTGCCCATGTTCTAGTGGAGTTGAGATGTCAATAGATGTGGTAGTAAAAGCTATTTGTGAATTTGTAGGTGCCAGGGGGGAATTCAAAAGAAAACACAGGTCAAAGCATCAAAGCATGAGGAAGCTCGAGGAGCAGGAGAGAAGTACAATTCGCTTACAGTACATGAAGGAAATGAGCATTGCCAGATTTATGGCAGAAGGACTGGATTTACATGGACTGGATTTGGGTAGATTTTGGTAATTTAAACCATAACCCTCGACTTTTTCCCTTCTTTGGATTCAAAACTCATGTCTTGTTTTCTAGACACCAAGTGTTGGTGGGAACGTGTTGCTGCTTTGTTTGACAAACAATATGTAGTGCTCTTTTCTTTCGTCTCTGCTTCTCTTCTTCTAACCCTGATGACCTGCTGTCAGGCTTTTGTCAGGTTGTTCTTCAGTCCTGTGAAACTTAACAGTTTTGAATGCAAGTAGTATCTTCTAAAGAAGGACTCACAAACATGCACCCTCCCCTCATGAAGAGCCCATTTGCTTGTCAGGCGAAGATCCTAGCGAAGGGAAGTGAGTGATCAGCTGTGGCCTATGCACACTGACAAGGTTAAACAGGGATTTCTAATTTTAATAAACTGGTGGTGCAGAAGTAGGCGATTTTCATGAGGCAGCTGGATGGCTACTCACAATGGGAAACCCAAGGGTAAATGTGACAGCTTCAGTTTGTTCTGTGCCCGGGCCCTGTGAAGTACGAGAGAAACCCTTATGTTTATTGCAACTTTGGGTTGGTTTGTGGGGGTTTTTTCTGCTTTTAATTGCAATTTAAGATTGTGGGAGGGAGAAGTTAGCCTGTGTGTTTTACTAGTCCAAAGGTATGCCATCACCTTAAATTCCCAAATTTTGCAGATCAAAGATTCTGAGTAAGACCCACCTCACCTGGGAGGTGGAGAAGGTCTTTGGAGCCTTATAAAGCGAGGCTCGCGCTGCTGAGTGCTGTTTTCTTTGCCTTTGAGTGTAGGCCAGTGACATGAAGAAATTGTGTCAGCCTTGCTGTGTTTAAGCTGTATATTGCTAGTGACCTGCAGCTTTGACCTAAGTATTCAGTTTCACTGTTTCCCATACATTTACTGTAATTATTTGATTTAAGAAAATATATCATATTTCTACTGCTTAGCCCTTTGGGAACTGGCATAGGAGGGATCAGCAGGAGCTGCTGTTCTTCAGTAGCCTCTGTACAATCCTCCAGCTTCAGTTGTTTTTGTAAAACTTGTTCCTCTGATGTGTTGTCATCCTTTCAGCCCTGGTGATTTTAGAGAACAATTATTTACTAAGGTGAATTTCCACGAAGTGGGAAGCAAAATGAGCTGAAAATTGAAAATGATTAGGGTTGCCAGGTGCAGACAGTTAGTTCTTTCTACTTCTTTAGCAAAGAAAGCATTTCCCAAAGCTTGATTAAATCTCTTAAATCACAGTTTAGTCCAGCATAAGAAAAATAAGCTCAAATACCAGATCTGAACTAAGTGACTAAGCCATGTCCCGTTGTGTTGGAATTGAATTGGTTATAGTGCACAATAATCTACTTTATTGTCATCCTGGCCTTAACTGTAGCATAAGATGATTACATTGAATGTGTATAATAATAAGGCTTACACTTTGTATATAGTGCTTTAAATATTTTGGCAGACCATAGAAAGAACCTTTACGTGCAAGGCTTGATTAATCCTTTTCCTCTGTGTATAGAACAAGTAGCTGCCAGAGCTCAAGGGTAAAACCTATTAATAATGTCTCTGGCAGTCCCCGCCCTCCTTCACAGTGTATTCTTCTGTTCACACCAAACTCCAGGCTTATTATCATTTTGGTCTCTCTTTTGCTTTCCCATTTTCTACATAGCAATCTCGGTACTCCAGCAGACTTGAATCTAGTATAAAAGTATCTAGTATAAAATATTTGCATGAACTCTGTTTTTCCAGTGACAGGGAAAGAGAAAAAGGACAGCAGTGTTGTGGGCAGTTCAGCCTGTGTTATTTCCTACAGCTGTTTGCACTCGGTATGGTAGAGAAGACCTTTGGAACCAAGTTTAGGGAAATGCTTTCAGCAGCAGCTGCATCTGGTGTGTTCCTGGGGGGACGTGTGCACCCATGGACATGGCCGTGCACCACTCAGCGAGCACTACCCAGGAAATACTGTTGCTGTCCTTTTCATCCTGGGATGAGCTGGCTGCACAGCCATTGGCACCCTTGCTGTTCAGCATTGAAGTCAAGAGAGATGTTAATGTTAAAGCACAGCATTGGTGCCAAGAAAATGACTCTTTCTTACAGGGAGGTCACACTGGCTTATTGTAAACCATTACTGACCTTGAGCAAATATTAATCCTGGGTTCTGACTGCTAACCTATACTCTTTGTACTAGGGAAAATGATTTAATCTTTGGCTTTCTATGAAAGTTTGTTCCTTTACCAAAATGTTTTCAGCATGTTTTTGTCAGAAGTAGGTTCATAGTTTGTATTATAGTCTCATGGGTATATTAATAACATAATACAACAAAGAAAAATGGCATGTGGTGAAGGTTTTAAGTGAAAAATATTTATTATTCAGAAGGCTTTCAAGCAACTTAGGTCACTAGATCAATAAAACATTTTTCATTTGGAAAGTACTTCCCAATCCTGATGCAGTATCTAGCTTCAGCAGCTGTGAGGATGGATGATGGGTAGTTACCGAAGCTGCTGTCTCCTGTCCTCCCTTGCCAGGTGTCCAAGGGACCAAAGTGCATTTTGCTTTCCTGTCTTTTTAAATAAGGTTATTACACAAGTGGAGAAAGGGAAGCAGTGAGGGAGTGCCTCTGAGCTGGGAGGTGGAGGTCAAGTTCGCCCAGACCTTGGCACATGTTGTGAGATGCCTCACAGTAGCCTGTGCCGTCTCAGAATCTTGAGCTCCCCTTTCCTCTCCTTGCCAGTGCTCTCCCAGCACTGAGATATTCCTCACAGCCAGAATGAACCAGTTGTTCCACCCAAAGAGCAGCATCCTCTGGTTCACCCCTGCTCCTCTGCAGCCGCGGGTGAGGGACGCGGAGGGGTCCCGGCCAGCACCGTCACCACCGTGGCTGTTCAGCCCAGAGGTGGCAGCATTTCACCGGTGGGCAAAGGAGGCCCGGGATACAGTGGGGACATTCATTTGCCTAAGTGTTTTGGGATCTTTTTTGCCAAAAGCACTCTGTTACCAAAAAAAAAAAAAAAAAATTAAGGTCATAAGGTGTCTAGGATTTTTTGAAGAGCCAGTGTAACAGTGGTCTTTTATTATTAGTGAGTTTACGGCCAAGAGCTGTCCCGTAAATGAGCAATGCGATTTAGGGATTATTTTTTTTTCCCCTTAAAAGCAGGAATGCTTGAGACATTAACGGTGGTCTGGCGGCTTTTGCTGTGAGACTTCTCTTCGTGTTGATCTGTACGCTGGCTTTGTATCAACCAGAGAGCACTACGTCCGTGCGGACAGGCAGGGGTCAGCACTGTGTGTTTGAACCGGACGGCACTGCTGCTTCACGCAAGAATACAGTTCATAGTGGGGAGGATAGGAAGAATGGGGTAGATTGTTTGGCTACATGGACTATGTGAGCTACATGCCATTAATTAGAAAAGAAACTAGTGTGGAATGCATGGTTTGCACTTAGCATGCTGTTATTTATTTACTTTGGAAGGATGGGGAGGAAAGATGAATTAATACCCAGTGAGTCCATGGTGGATGTAATTCAGGTATCATTTCAGGAGCCAGGTTAATAGCAGGTATGATTGGATTTTTATTGTGTCATTGCTTGGATTAGTGTTAGAGTATGGACAGCCTCAGGTCCTTGAGCTTATTTAAAGACCTTCATATTTTCCGTCAACAGCTGTATGAAGTTAGAGGGAAAGAGGCCATGGGATTTCTCTTTCTCAGCTAGTTTATTTGTGAGGTGGTGAGGTTAATGTGGCAATATCCCATGCTTAGTAGAGAGGCTTTTTGGCTTTAAGCATTGTGTGTGCTCTCTTCAGATTTATGATTTTGACCCCAGTTTGGCATTATCACACTGTCAGTGGGAGTGCAGGGCTGGTTGGAACCTCCAACTCTTGGTGGTAATCTTTCTTAATTAGTTTACAGTTGAAACAATTGTCCAACTTCTTGCCATTAAACAAAGGAAGTTTGCTCTATCAGTGGTAGATTTCCCTGAGGGAGGAAATCCTGAGGGAGGTTATCGCGGAGAGAAAAGCTCCCGGGCTCCACTTTCAAAGCAAAGCCATGTATGAAGCATGGATCAATCCTGTTAGTACTGCTTATTATTTCACAATGGCGTGTCAGGAATTACAGGCACAGACCTTTCTAAGGACTGTTGCAGACCTTTATGCACTCCTATCCCGAGTCAGGATTTTGTGGAATTATGTGCTAATAAAAGCTAATTTTACACATTAAATTCTCTTCTTTGAAATTGCTCTTTTAATTGCTGATCTTTCCCTGACTTCTCTACAGATCTCTCCTAGCGTTCTCATTGTCGACTTTCTGCCAGGGAGCCCTCTGTGCCTCATCATTAGGACTAAAATCTGCCATCACTTAACATAACACACAGATCTTACAACTGGAAGCAGCCTCCTCCCTTGCATGGGAGCATGGACAATAATAGACACTATAGTGGCAGCACCAATGGGAAGTTTTACCATGTTTTTTAATGACTTGTGCTTGATTACATTTGCTAGATTGAACCAAAATTCATTTAGTAATTGCTATGATTCTTAGAGGTACACATTTGACATTCCTTGCTCATTAAAGAGCTCCAACAATGGCTGTTACAACTTTCATCTCAAGGGTGACCCTCTCAGATACATATACAGTCTTTTTCTTTTGATAAACCACCCAACCCGGCATTCATTAACACTTAACCATCTGCAGGCAGCCCCTCCTAGTACCTTCTCCCTTGCTTTGATGAGATAATTAAAAGCCTTCTTTATTATCTCCCTCGGAGCAATAAGGTGCGTCAGCTCAGGCATTATTTGTTATTTGATTCTCTCTGGATCAGCTGTTCTTGTGATGGGCTCATTTTTCATATGTTGTAAAGATTAGCTGATGGAGTGGGAGATCAGAAGCATGAGAAGGGAGTGTGCCTCTGATATTAGTAACCAGATGCTCATTTGAAATGGTGATGGAGTTTGCTGTTATCTGTTAGATTATTTGGCTCCTTTGCTTTTACCTGAAGATAAACTGGTTTAAGCACTAGTCAATGAAAATTAGCATCATCTTTAGTGGCTTATGATAGAGTGCTCTTATCAGTCTGGGTTAGTGTGGCTATTCTCTTCCTGAGTCTGGTTTACAGAAATCACAGCTTTGTTTATGCATGTGCCCAAACTTGCATGTTTGACCTTTGAAGCTGTGATTATAATATTAATCTATGGGACTATTCTGTTGCAAATCACTTAGGTGGTCTGTATTTCAGAGGATTTCATTGTGGGACCTCCCTCTTGTCCAGCATGATGTTCTGTTATTGTTAGTATATTCTACATTGAAAGCTAACTTAGAGTGGCATTTCAGTACATCTTGTTGTCTGGCTGCTTTTTGTGGGGTTTTTTGTGTTAGATGGAGGAGCTAGGACAGCACTGTGCTGCTGCTTGTCCACTTGCACTGATTTTGTATAACTGTATAACAAAGTTGCTTAGCTACAGAAGAACTCAGTACAATACTTGTATGCAGATACAAGTGTCAGCCGATAAATCCTATGTCCTGTGGTGTAGCTAAATAGTTATGTTCCAGTTTGCAGGTGGGGAGACTGCCTGTGTCAGAGCTACACAGACGCTGGCAGGAGAACCAGCATTTACTGCAGAGTTCCTGTTTTACGCCCTTGCTTGATGCCTGGCCCCTGCAGCCTTCCCCTGTCTGGTGTTTGAGGGGAAGTTATGATAGCTCTTGAATAGAGAGAGAAAAAAATGGCATTCTGTCATAAAAACTTGGTCCTGATTGTCATCTTCCAGTTAAGAATTGGGTTTTTTCTCCCAGCTTTTTCCCTCTCCTTCCCACGCTGCATCCATTTCTACATTTTTGCATGTTTAGTGCCGTGTTCCACTGATTTGTTTGTTCTCCCGTAACTGAAACTGTTGTGTTTGTTGCATAAATACAAGAGAGCCCTTCTCAGAGATGTGAAATTTCTCTCTCTCATAAATACACAAAATGTGGAAACCATTCTCGGGATGCAGAACAGGAGGGAGTCTGCTGACTTCCAACTGCAAGACCTCATTAAAACTAGTGGATTCCCTATTCTCTTTGCATAAGGAACATTGCTATTTGGGCGACTTCCACAGTAACATCTGGGCCACTGATAACATCAGTACTGGAGCAGTGCTAGGTGAGCTCATGTTTTGTTAATGAAGTAATCTACTGAAAGTGCATATATCATTTTTTTAGTACCACATACTTCACTCCAAAGTGTTGTAGTACTATTACAGGGGTTTTCTTTTGCAAATGGGACTTCAAGAATTTTGTTAGAGTCAAAAATATGTTTAGCTTTAATTGAATGGCATGCTTGATAAATGCCACCTAAGTCATAAAATATTAAGACTTAAGTACTTTAGTAGTTCATTGAGAAATACACTGAAAAAAGGACACCTGATATTCTTGGTAGCTTCAGTGTTACTAAATATTCAGTGTGATAGTATTGGTGTACTGTATATAAATACATACAATGTATATATATATGTCTGCATGCTCAATTTGTGAGAGATCCCTCTTCTGAGCTACCTAAATAATAAAAGTGATCATCATCACAAACATCTGACTTTATCATGTTCTGGAATAAGCAAACGAAGTCAAAGAAAATATGCCAGTAAGATCATGTTCATTCAAACTTCATTATGTAATCCAGACACCAAAGGAGGAAAAATGAAAACAGAGACAATTTCAGGTGTGGATTGAAATTTCGCTCCTTGATAGGCTCTGACCACGAGTGCAGTTACAGATGTCTTAAACAGCTTAGTGTGGTCTCTGACTGTTCTTGCGTTTTATCTTTTTTAATCTGCAAACTAAATGTTCTTGCAACTTGTCTGTCCTGAGAACTAGTGGCAAGTGCTCATACAGCCAGAATGCTCTCAAATGAAGCAACAGGTTTGTGGAATGGAAAGTAGTATCAGCATAAAATGTCTGCTTTGAGACAGGTTCCAAAAAGGGTTCCCATTAGCCAAGAGCAAAGAATGCATAAAGAGAAGCAATAGTAGTAATCTGTGAGTCTTTGTGGTTCAAACTACGTATACATGTATTCTTAAAATATTGAAGCTATTTGAGATACCCAAGGTTCTGAAATATTAACCTGCCACTGCTCTGAAAGCAAGGACTTCCCTGTTTGCCGTTGTTTGGCTTATGATGAGTGGGAGTTTTACTCATTTTTTCCACCTTACTGGGCTGGATAAGCCAATGCTTTGTAATTGAGCTGTGGCAGTCCTTTGTAATGTGTAATGTAGGGAAGGTGAGCAGACCGCATCTCCTTCCCTTATTCCCCTGTAGGAAGTGTTGGAGAAAACACAGTAGTGTTGTTGTTTTGCTAGCAGAACATGCCCAGCCTTGCATATTAAGGCAGGCACTTCGCCAGAAGCTTTGAATTATTGTACCCTGACATTACCCACTGTAACTTCTAGCACTCTGGGCCCATTACTTTGGCTTCCTGCCCAGTAATGTGCAATTTCCACTTACATGAGAAGATGTAGCAGGAGTAATGACTCCTTGGAGGAGGTGTTTTCTTTCACAGCAAATCAGCCCAGGGCCAGCAGGTGTAAGTTTATAGACACAGCCCAATAATGGCAGCCTGCACCGTTCTCTTCTGTCAGTCCAGCAGTAGATGGAAAGGAAAAGACCTTTGCACACTTTTCACTATCCCCCCGCCTCATTGCAAAGTCAAGCTCTTCTAAATAGCCGTGCAAAACTCCATGATTTTCCTTGTTCATTCTTTTCCAGGCACCCCAGAATGCACATCAGAACAGGGCTGATGGATGCCCATCTCTACTGTCTGAAGAAATATGTGGTAGACTTCCTGGTAGAAAACAGGTAAGAAACCAAGGATTACACAAGGTAGTAGCATTGTCAATGCAGTGTTTGCCTTGATATATGATTTATACCAGAGCTTTGCAAGGAAGATTTTTTTTTTCTTAAATTAGCTAGCATAAGATTGAAATATATAAGAAACCAGTTTTCAAAATGCTTTAACTACACTAAAAGGAATGCCAAACACTGTGTCCGAGTTTATTATTTGGATCTTATTTTAAAAAAGTAACAGCATAAATGAACACTAACATTTTCATCTCATTTCTGCATCCCTTCCTTTTCTAATGTATCTATGCTTTTTGGCTGCTCATTTTACTAGGGCTTCCCCATTGTTAGGCCTGTGAATTCATTTCTGACCTTTGATTTCCCCCACCACAGTCTGTTTTGGCCTTTGCAATCACCTTCTCTCTGCCCCTTCACATCCACCACCACTGCAGGTGGGCTATCTCTGCAGCATCCTATGTTTTTAGCTTGTGATGTTCTTCTGTCAAAACTTTGAGACCACCCACTGAGAGAAAGAAAAACATCCATTTATGGAAGTGGAGAAGGATCTTAGCTATAATATTTCATGAAACAGACAAAAAAAACCCTGTTTATCTTTGAAAAACAAACAAATGAACAACCCCCATCACAGTAAGTAGTTCAGTTTTGGAATGGTGTCCTGTTCCTAGACTTTTTATAGCCTTCTCATGACTATTAGATACTTATACTGAATGCTCAGTGAGTTCTCAAGAGTTTTCTCCACTTTTAAGTAACATGAAAGATACAGGGGCTAAGTGTTGTGTTCATAGTGGGTTTTCTTAGCTGATAAACTGACATGTGAAAAAACATTGAGAGTGAGAGATTTATGTTAGTCTTGACCATATACAAATCTGGTAATGCAGCTGGATGCATGATTGAAGGAGCTCTTCCAGAATAAGAGTCTGTGAGTGAGTTACAAATTAAGAGGAAAATCTGTGTTAATCCCCAGGGCAATTTCTTAACATGCATAAGAATAAAGCTTATCTGATACTTTGACTGGTACATGGGGGGATTGTACAAGTTATTTTAGTTCCCATTTGTGTACAGAAACATGTGTGAAAGGTGAGAAAGCTTCAGTAGAAGCAGATGCTCTAAATCTGTAATAAACCATTTATTCAGTCTATTTCAGAAAGTTGGTAATGATTTGGAATTCTTTTGTTTCCCGGGGTGGCATGAAGCAGCATTTACACTTCTTTTGTCATAATACAACATGTAGGACACGTTTCTTAAAATCCTAGCCATCTAGTTTTGCTAGGATTAGACATTTCTGGAATACTAAACATTTCACACATCTGGTTATTTTTCCCTGATATTTCATTCTTTGTCAGATATGTCTGAGTGTAATAGTGATAACTTCAGATTTCAAGGCTTTATGCTATTCCAGTTGAAACTAGAGAGATCTTTGACTTTGTCACTGAGGATTTTACCTTGTATTAACCAAGGCCAGTAGAGTGAAATCCTGCTCTTAACTCTTCCAATTTGCCCTACGTACCCACAGAACAAGTTTACTGGCTTTTTTAAAGTATGGGTGATTTTTTTCTTTGTTTTCTGTAGAGAGGTCATTCTGTGTTTTCACTATTTTTTGAAACTGTGCTGATTTTCTGTGACACTTCCATGACAAACAGATAATTGCAACAGCATTTTTTACAACCTGATAGCAACATCTGGCTTATTAATGGCTACCTGCTTCTTTCTCTTTATCACACAAATGCTGCTTATTCAGTCAATTGAGAGAGTCAATTGCAAGTACAGTGAACCCTCTCTACTTCGCGGTTCCTCTCTCGCAGGTTGACGTCGCGGTCTGTTTTCTCTGCGATAACCGAAGTCTGTTTCGTGGTGCGTGCACAACTGTGCCTGTGCTAACCTGGCACTCATGAATATGCAAATTAGCCCCGCCTGTCATGCCACCCCACTCAGCCCCAGCATGCTCTGCAATGTGGCAGTGGCTGCTGGCCCCACCACCAGCCCCGGGCCACAAGCAGCAGCAGCTGCCAGCCCCCTGATGCCCCCCCCCTCCCTCAACCCCCCATCCAGCACCCTGGGGAAAGATGGGAATCCCTGGCCCAGTCCCTGGGGATTCCCCAGGCATGGGAAGGGGTCAGAAGAGATTCCCTTGGCTCCCCTGACCCATCAGAGGGTGTGGGGAGATGCTGGGACCGCCCCCCCCCCCAGGCCTCCGGGACTGAAGGGGGTGGTGTGGTGGGTGGGACAAATTTGCATATTAATGAGCTTCGTGTCATTGCGGAGCAAGGGCTTTGCAGGGGGGAGACCTGTGGCCCCACGATAATTGAGGGACGACTGTAATGTGCTTGTAACTGGCAAATCTGGGGAATGGGACTTTTGCCATGAGGAGTAAGTTGGGCTTTCAGACTTCTGGCTTTGGTGGGCATTTGCCGCTGGTTTTTCTTCTCTGAGGAAGGGGAGGACAGTGCATATCCAAAAATCTTTCCATGTTTGGCTGCCGTATGCCAAGACTTTTTTTAAAGACCTTGTGGATTATTTTTGCCTCAGAAGTACTGACATCTACATAATTGTTTGGGTTTCAGGATTCTTTTTAATACTTTGGTTTCTAGTCTAGAGAGAATATACAGTTAGGATTTTGCCTCTCTGAAATTCCGCACCAGGACTGGAGAAGCTCATATGCCTTGTTTAAGCTGTGTGTGTTTAAAACTAACAGCAGGGACTGGAGTGAACAGTGAGGCTCTTGTACAGTGCCAGGAAGTACTGACACAGTGTACTTCCTCAATATTACAATATTTACATTGTGTTAATATTTTAACAGCAATGTTTGATGGCAGGCAGAACACCTTTTTTCATTGTTTGTAACTCAGCGAAGCATTTACATTTTTTCAAATGTTTTTTTGACATACAAAAGCTGAAAAGATGTTGTCCAGCAGTAAAAAAAATCAGATGCTGCAACAATTTTTTGCAAAGTAAAATTATCACTTCCAGGTCAAAGCATTGCATGAAAACTCATGTATGGTTATCTGTGTGGGATCTGTTTCGTCTTCAGTGAGTCCCACCTTAGCTGCAGAGTGTTCAGCCAAGCTCTCCCTGGGTGACTGTAGTTTGTATGTAGCTGCACCTGTAAGGGCAAATTGCATTCAGATTAATATATATGATGTATGTAAAGTCTAAAGTCACACACAACTATTACGAGAACAGGAAAAAGAGAATGTGAAATGGCTAAGTCTTTGTTTTGTCTAATTATATGAATCTTGCTTTAGGATTTTGAGACAACTTTTTTGTGTGATAGCTTTGGAAAAAGGCTGAATACTCAACTCCAAGAAGAAGTGATACCAAGGGTTTTTCATCATCCTGACCAATGTCTATCTTTGCTGGACTGGACAGATCCCTTGATTTTTCCATGCACTTGTTTCATCTTCTGGGTAGGATTGTTTGGAGAATAATCAGTATTTGTTTTGCAGCAGTGAGATTCTGTGAGGAGAGACGTTAGGAGAGGTCAAAATACGGTTTGGTAGCCTGTAACTCAGTTTGCAGTGCTTTAATGCATTGTTACGAACTATTTTAAAAGGCCCAAATAGTAGATTATCCTGCTTGAAGTTTTATTGCACTACAGCAAATCAAACAAATTCTTGAATTTCAAAAGGCAAAGCTTGCTAGTGCCTTGGAATAAAAGTCAGAGGAAATGTTCTGTTTTTTAGAACCTCCTCAAATACGTATGTCCAGACAAAAATAAAAAATACAGTGCCTCTAATGTTATTTAAAACTGGGGAATTTGTTTTTCAGGAATGAAACTGCTTTCTCTTTCCTCTCCTAGGAGGAAAATTTTGACTGTTGAATCTCCATCTATTACTCATCCACCAGGTCAGCACTAGATCCTAGTGAAATAAGGGTCCTACCCTGTCCAAATCTATCAAGGTCAAATGCTCATGGTTCCACAGTTGCTTTGGCAAGTACTGGAGAAATTCTTGCCCATAGCAGTTTATTTCCTGCAGCTGGAATTTGTTCTTTTCCTTCTTTCCACACTTGTGTATCACCAGGGTAGGTTGTTCAGCTGCAGTGCGCTGGCGGCATCGGCACAGGGGTTCCAGTACAAGCACTGGGAGCTCTGCCCTCAGATGGACATTTCCATCTCTGCATCCACAGTGGATGCCTGCCACTGGTGACTTCTGGGTCTGTTCCCACTCGATTCACAAGAGTCACTGACCATACCCTGCTACCAGCTGTATTCATCCTGTCTGAACAGGGGCTGTGGATCTCAGTGTGAAGGAGCTATTGTTTGGGCTGAACTTTCAGGTTGTGATAACTGTCCTGTCCCTGGGGGTTTTTTTAGCAGAGACCTTTGGTTCTTCCCCAGGTTCCTCGCTGCATCAGTCAAGTTAGAGTTGCTGAGATTAGCCTTGGTAGAAAGTCTGTGGAGTTGTATCACACCTCTGCATGGGAGAGAAGTCAGTTAAAAGTCTGACCTCCTTGTATTTAGGTGAGAGCTTTCATTTGCTCAGCATTTCCTTTTTCAGAGTGAAGCCAGCCTGAGTCTTTCATAGGTGCTGCACTTTGTGCTGTGGGGGAAGGCAGGCGAGTACAGACTGAGTGTGCTGCTGGAGCTGCTCTGCCAGCACAGGGCAGGAATAGTTGAAGGTGAACACCTGCACCACGCGATGAACTGCACAATATTGCTTTTCTTGAAGCGGTCGTTCCACGGGCTGA
The DNA here is from genome assembly GCA_013390025.1 of Pitta sordida. Lineage (NCBI taxonomy): Eukaryota > Metazoa > Chordata > Aves > Passeriformes > Pittidae > Pitta > Pitta sordida. Next base: position 111,323 of record WEKX01027448.1, on the reverse strand, counting down.
GCCAGCAGTGAGACAGAAGCAGAGGCTGAAGCTGGCTGGGGGCACAGCTCCACCCCACAGCTGGCGGGCCTCACACCCCTGGGGCCCTGGGGTGGCAGCCAGCACAGTAGCCAGTCCCTTTTTTGGCACTCTCCTGAGTGCTAGGTTGGAATCCTGCCTCGCTGCTGCATTCAGGGCAGATGGAAGAAGAGAGTCCTTATTCCCTTTTCCCCATGAACTTCATCTGTAGCAGAGGGCAGGATCTAGGCCTGTGCCGTGTGAGCCAGGCATGTTGCAGAGACGTGCACTGATGTTTCTTTACTGTGTGCTGACAGTTGGATTGCCAATAGTCCCAGCAAAGCTACTACCAGAGGAAGAAGTATGATCGAAATGAAATTGCATGGTAGCTTGTGTTCTGCTTTTCCAGGATGTTTCTAAAGCTCTAGCCTGTTGAAATAAGATACCTAATTTAGTGGAGGGCAGTGGTGAGGAGATAGTTATAGAGCAAATTCAAACTTGCTTTGGAAATTTAAGTCTTGAAGGTATATCTCTCTCTGTATATATATCCTGTGAATATGCTTAAAAGCATATATAATAGGCATTTATAATATATATATGCATGAATGGCATTGTGCCCACAGTTAGTTGTGCAGGTAAGGTGACATTTGTTATATATGTAAGAATTCCACCTCATTGAGATAGACTAGAAAGTCCAAAGCCAGATCAAGGCTGCCTAAAGCAAAGCAGTATGTGGTCCTACTCACTAAGTTGCCTCCCCAAAATCGCTTTTTTCGAATTTTGTCAGTGCAGTCAAAGCTCATGCTAATCAAACCTTAGTTCAAGGTTGAGCATGCAAAAAGCTACGTTTAAAAATGAATTTAAGTACTTGACAGTTAGGAAGTGCCACAGATGAGGCCTGCTGTGCAACTTTTTACTTATGTATTTGCCCCATACCATCTTCTGTTACCTGACTCTGTATGTTGTTTTGGTGTTATTTTTTTCCCTTCTCTGACCCTCTTCATTTGTTGCCTTAGATATTTGCTGAAGGAGATACTTCCAATATTATATGTAACTTCTGTAGTTCAGAATATATGTGTATAAACCCTGTTCTGAAGATAAGGTAAATACTTGGCTTTTGGATTTTTGGTGCTCATCACTGCCCTGAGCACACTTCATTAACTATCTTCCCAGCACCTCTATTAGTGAAGTGGTTCCCTCCTTTCTGAAAGGGGGAAACCAGGGTACACAAGAGCTGAAGTTTGAAGCATCTTTGTCTTAAGTATGCTGTTTTTCAATTAATGTTGTACAGAGAGCTCATAATGTGAAAAACCCTTTTCCATGGATGATAGCTGTTACAGGGTGACACTCATCAAGTCAAAAGTAGACGATCAGGGGCAACCTGCAGAAATTAGATTTACGTTCTGCCTTCAGCAGTATTTGGAATACCCTCTGACATAAGAGAATTACCAAAGAAATACAAAAATCAGTCCTTCAGGCAGCATTCATTTGCCTTACATCTAAGCAGTTCTTCTCTCGCAGCCCTGTGCCTTGTACATTTAGCACACATGTTCTAACAAATGAGGCAGTCATTCTTCTGCCTCATTACACAACTCTGATTCATCCTCAGGGCATAGTCCGTCTTTGCATTAGGTGAACAAGAGATTGAGATTGGGGAGAGTAGCAAAGGAGGTAGGTTTTTAAGGGTTGTGTTATAATACGCACACATGAGGTGTTAAGGTATAAAATAACATGCTTATAGCTTTTCTTAATTTGAATGCCCAAACCGCTACCTTGATATTCTTTTAAGTGTGTGTATATGTATTTACATATGTGACACTTTTAGAATCAGGGAGGCTACTGTGACTTTTGCTAATGGAGTAGCTGTTATCAACATAGATTTATCACCCTTCAGGTCAACCATCAGGAGATGAGATGCTCTAAATTTCAAAGAATATCCAGCTTGGCATATGTAACCTGGGTCTGGAATATACTCTGTTTCTCTGTGGAGTAGTGCATGAGCACTGCAGTTACCCAGCAGAAAAGAAAGAGAATAGAGCATACGCAGTGTAGAAGGACTTCTACCTTTTAGAAGTAAGAAAAATTCTCTGCAAAACAGGTCTCTTCCAAGCATGTGCAAACACTGGTTTTTCAGACTTAGCTTGATGTAGTATGGGCACTTTCTCTGTTTATAAATGTGATGCCCTTATGAAAAGACAATCCTGTGCCAAATTGCAAGCATGGGAGTGCAAGAGCTTTTCAATGGAGCAGATGAAATATTTTTAACATGGTCAAAACAAAGGTTTTTTCCATAATTCTGTTCATGGAAATAGCTGAGACGTTTTTGATGAAGCTATCCAAAAAGTAATCAGCTTGAGGCAAACACCTGGCACAGGTAATTTCGGCCAAAACAGTTACACTTTGGCAAAGGTAACAAACAGATGAGGACAGAAACTTACAGTAGGAAATGCTGGGCAATTTTTCTATAGGCACCGCAGTTGCATCACCTGCGAAGGCTGGGCATCTCAGATTTGGTGAAGACAGATGCAAATATGTGTTTGCTCAGATGTTCTGGGTTCTCTCTTACACGTCAGAGTGGCGCATGCACTTTCTGACACAAAGAAGATCTTTGGATTTCATTTCAAAAGACTCTATCGATTTATCTAAAACTATCTTCCTCTTATACTTTAGGATATTTCATATGCTTTTATGGTGTTCTTCCCTCTTTTTTCTGACCCCTCTTCCTCCTAAAACCAAGGTAACATTTTATTGTGTTTAGTAATGTGTTTTGCAAATGACCATTTTTGTCTTGAATCTAGTCCTTCTGAACTGTTGGGAGTAGAAAAAGCCACTGTTTCCCTGGTACAGTCTCCTGGGAAGTGGGCAGCTCTGCCTGTGGCCAGAAGGATGATGTGTGGTACTGGAAATGCAAGAGTGACAAACAGCAGCACTGTGGTCACTTCAAAAGGCCTGAGTAAGCATTTGCAGCCCTGTCCTGGGAACGCTGAGTGCTATCAGACTGCTTGCCACCAGGGAAATCCACTTTCCCCCGGGGGAGCCCTTCACTTGGGATGCACCCCGTGAGAGGCTGAGCTGTAGCTAAGAAAACAAATCAGCTCTTCCGCAGTTCTTCCAGCGCTGGAGAGCAGCCTGACAGAATTTGCCAGCAGAGAAACTCTTCTCTGAACTGAGCAAATTTGCAGTAAACTTTATAGCTAAAGTCAGTATGATTTGTTTACAGAGTTAAACACTGGAGGTTTTTTGGGTTTGGGGATTTTTTTTAAAGTGCTGAAACGAGTAAGAGCAAATTGTGTGAGGTCATAGTGCTCTGCCTTTCCAAACTGCTTCAGCTGCAATCCCAGAGCACACTTCTCTGCTTGGCTCCCCTCTGCTGTGTCCAGAAATCATCCACTGGGCCAGCACTAGGAGGGGAAAGGAAGGTTTTCCGTCACAGTGCTGTGTTCTGAGATCTGTTGTGCTGAAAAGATCTGCAGTGGAACCACCCTTCTCATCCCCAATAAATGGCAGGGCAGTGCGAGATCTTTGGAATCTGGAGGTGTGAGCGACTGACTCTGGAGCTCGTGCTTGGATGGCTGTGTGCTATGCTGTACACAAAGGCCCCTGCAGGTTTATATTAAAGTGCTGCCCAGACTAAACCAGTGCATTTTTTCTTTTTCCCCTCTAAATGCCTTTTTATCATTCAGGCTGTCACCTGTGTTTCCTGGCAAGGGCTGCTGGCTGGGGGAGGTCTGGCAGAGCTGAACACCCAGCTTTGGTGGTCTTTGTGTGGCTGCCTGAAAGATGGCTTAAAACAGAACTTGCTCTGTGAATACCTGCGAGTTAACATGTGTCAACCGTGTGGCTGGAAGGTTTCTCCTTTGCTGTAAAGAGAGATTTTATAATGAATACTTTCCTTGTGATTAAAACGGATAAATAAACAAATAGCTCCTACAGGAAGTATACTGTGTGAAGACAGGGCAAATAGATTGTACCTTTCCAAACAAGGAAAAGTAAAAGGGGGGAGGGTGAGAGACAGCTATCCAAACCCAAGTTCCTTCTTAGTGCATTTAATCTATTAGAATGTGAAATGGCAATTCATCTTTCCCATTTCCTTTCGTTGTCAAACATATCCAGCTGTTGGAGCTTTCCCTGCTCCCCAGTAGAAATGCCAAGATTTGAAATTTGTTGATGTCCTCCTTCTCCAGGGTATCATTACTGTTATCATCTTTCCACGGTACCAATCAAGCTCACGCCTGAATCCTCAGGGGAAAAAACACCTAATGATCCAAACTAGATTTAAACACATTATGACCTTCAGCAAATGCCTTCTGTAAGAAATACAATTCTTTTTCCTGTTAGCGACCTACCTGGGAGCAGAGATATCGTTGGATGTGCTGAATTGGAGCTGATCAACTTCATGAATAACTGCAAACCTTTCTGTTGGACCACAATACACAACAGTGGTCAAGTGCCTGAGACACTTTGTTGCAGTGCAGTATTCTGTGCATGCAACCTGCTCCTAATGCAAATCTTTTTCTAACATAAATGTTAAAATGTGTTAATTTTTGTTTCTAACTGTTATTTACAATGTCATATGTTGTCCTAACCCTTTTCTTGTCCTAAAAAAGTTAGGGAGGGCATGAAAAAGGTCATTCAGTTATAGAATCTTAGACATATTTAGATTGAGGAGGGATGTGTAGCAGTCTCTAGTACAACCTCCTGCTCAAGTAAGTGCAACTTTTTTATTGCTCAGTGTTTTGAAAATCTCCAAGGATGGAGACTGGGCCTTGTCCCAGGGCTGTACCACTTACTGAAAAGTTGTTTTCTTTATATCCCAACTTGTTGCAGATGGCATCTGTTGCCTTTTGCCCTTTTACTGTGTATCTCCTGGAAAAGTAGGGCTGTCTTCTTCTATATAACTTCACTTGTGGTAGTGGAAAACTGTAATCAGATTCCCTTGCAGCCTTCCGTTCTCCAAGCTGGACAAACCCAGTTCCCCCTGCTTCTCCTCCTGCATCATGTGCTCCTGGCCCTCTTGATAGCCTCAACTGGGGTTGTTCTGATCTGATGATAAACATTGAAAACTGTTAACTGGTTTTTTCTGCTCTTTGATGCAGTTTCAGTTTCCTTGGGTAGCCTTCAGTCAAGTTGACTTTTGTCTTCAGACAAGATTTGGAACCAAGGATGAATGATGAATCTTTCACCTGTCTTTGTGCTCTTTTTGCCTTCTCTTTTTCCACTTTTAATGTTCACCACATGGACAGTACCACCCTTCTTTTATCGGTGCAGTACATTTTCTCCACCCAGCACTACTTGCATGTAAGATACTACTTTGGGTGAAGTTATTATCTTACCTTACTGGACATCTCCCAGTGAGGATAGAATACTGTGATACCACAAAAATGTCTCTTGCAGTGGAAAACATAATTCCCATGTATTTTCTGTTCAGATGATCTGAATGTAGAATTGTCAAGAATTTTCAAGATGTTTTCCTTTCTTCCCCTCTCTGGTTTGCTTCTAAATCTCTCTTTTTCCACACCACCTCAGTTACTGATGGATCCTTCTGAAATGCTGAGTCCCCTTCTACTGACAGGTTGAATTTTCAGTAAAGAGAAATAATTGTTTTCCTCGTAGTATTCCACTTCTCTTACAGTTTTTGTATCCTAGGTGTTGGTTCAATGTTAAATTTCATTGTGCCTTAGTCAGGCAAATGCAACCTGAACAATAGTAAAGATGTTCCTGACTTTGTTATTGTATTGAATTATCATGACAGGAGAGTTAAATTTCTGAAGCAATGACGATGGGGCACATGTGCATGTATAGAGTAGCTAAGAGGTATCTTCACTGAGTCAGTGAACCATCACTCAATCAGTAATGGTATTCTGAGTTCCATTTTGAATGTGATAAGAGTCGATCTTAGTACAACCTTGGATCAAAGAGGAACAGCAGCAGATTTCTTTACCAAGAGTTAAAAAAATAAAAGAAGGGAATATAACAGTTCAAATAGTCTATGGGAAATGCAGAGTGCTGTTTAATTAAGTTACTGGGTTTGGAGCAGTCCAAAACCTGAATGGGGAGAAGGAATGACATTTCCCTAAATCAAGGATGCAGTGATGAACTGTAGCCCACACAGCATTTTACACCAAACTTTTATGGATTAATACCACCTGGAAAGAATATAATGAATAAAAGCAGGCTCACAAAGAAGAGGAGATGGGATTCATTAACCAAAAAAACTTAAAGTTTTTCAAGAAAGGATAGAGTGAAGATAAAAAAAAAGTGTACTCTTATCACAGACAGAAGATCATGTTGCAAATGCCACAGTAAAAAGAACAGAAGAGTTGTCCTACAGGGAGGGGTGGAACAAAGATTAGTAAGCAACAGAGAGGATAGGAATTAATTAAGGTAGAATGATGGCTGTGGAGAAAGGTGTAGAAATGGCACTTGTACAGGTGAATGCAGGACTGAATTACACACCAGAGGTTTCAGTTTATCTCCCAGACTGCTAAAAGAAATTAAGTCAAACCAAGAATAGGTCCATTTAAGTGCAGACCCCCAAACACAGTATCTGCATGGAGAAACCGCGAAGTGATGTGCACTCCTGTGGTGCCTTTAATGCAGTCTCAGTGGAGTGGGGTGACAGAGTTACCCATGTACAGCTGTATTTTCTGACACATTTTATACAGAGAAGTCTATTATTAGCAAGTTTGCGGATGACACCAAGCTGGGGATAAATGTCGATCTGGTGGAAGGTAGGAGGGCTCTGCAGAGGGACCTTGACAGGCTGGCTAGATGGGCTGAAACCAATGGCATGGGGTTCAACCAGTCTAAGTGTCGGGTCCTACACTTCGGTTACAATAACCCCATGCAGAACTATAGGCTGGGGTTGGAGAGGCTGCAGGATGATCAGGTGGAAAGGGACCTGGGAGTGCTGGTTGATAGAAAACTTAACATGAGGCAGCAGTGTGCCCAGGTGGCCAGAAAAGCTAATGGTATCCTGGCCTGCATCAGGAATAGTGTTGTCAGTAGGACTAGGGAAGTTATTCTCCCCCTGTACNTATATAATATATGATTATGCACCTTAAGTTTACATAATTCATTGGTTAATGGATGTATGTCAGCCTTATCAAATGCATCCTATACGTGTGTTTGTTCAGGCATATTATCAGAATGCCTCTGTTTCTTTTTCAGAAAAGGAGCCTAATTTCAAAGGCACTTAGAAAAAAGTTGGTAACTCAGACACAGATGGCTGCAAAGGCGGAGGTGGGAGAGAATGGGGAAAGATGAGTTCTGGCAAGGAATCACATTTGTTGCAGGTGCGCTTGTTTTAAAAGAATGGGATGCTGTCTGGGAGTGAATGAGATCCATTCCTCAGCAGCATGTACAACCTGCCAAACACTCTGGGTGGCCTCCGACGGCCTCAGAGACTTTTGGTCAGAGAGAAGTTCTAAAAATGTCTAAGCTTGCTGGCATTCCCATGCAAAAGCTGTGTTAGTCGGGAGCTGTGGGGTGTTCCTGGCTGTTTGGCAAGTGGGCAGAGTTAAGGTTACTTAGATGACCTGAGCTGAGTGTGTGCACGCTTTCAAAGGATTTGAGTATGTAATTGAGGAGTTTTAATTTCTGTGGTCAATTTTTCAGAAAGCTGCCTTGTTTCCCAGAGGGCTTTTTGGCAGAAGTGGAAGTTAGATCCCTGCTCCTTTAACTGCATCCAGACTTGGTGGAACTTGAGAACAGCTTTTCATGTGGTTTGCATCCATACCATCCCTTTCGTACTTTGATCTGCGTCCCCTCCCTGTTATGATGTGTGTGACTGTCACTTGCGTGTCTCCTGCTTTCCCTCCATCATCCAGAGTACAGGGGTTTGGTGGTGATTCCGTGCTTTTGGGAAGTCATTCATAAACTTGAGCCTGCAAAGTAAAGCTGTGCAATTTTACTGGCTTGCTCTGTAATGGCTTTTGAATGAGTCACACACACTCTTATGAGTGTTGGGAATATGTTGCTGTCAGACTTGAATGTTTTAGTTAGAAAATAGTATGGAAAGACAAATCAAGCACAAATGCAGTCATGTGGAATTACCTTTTAGTAGTACATTTCTCAAAGCTTCCTTGTCTCCTCCATAGACTTCTAGCTCCAAAAATAGAGACACTGACAATTAATTAATATGAAATTGGAGGGGCGAGGAGGAAGCAATGGATTTACTGGTTTTGTGATAGAAATTTTGAGAGTAGAACAGGATAAATAGAACATAGCAAGATAAAACAGATGTTTGATGCTGTGATGGGTATTGCATTAGGCACAAGTAATTGCCTGGTAGTTTAATTGCTTGCTTGGTTACTTCAGGGGTTTCCTTTGTTTTAATTGGTCTTGGGTACACCAAACAAAAGCAAAAAGACTGTTGCAAGATACCAGGGCAGAATTACCATTCTGCAAGGATGTGGAACACACCATAAATTTGTAATTTTGATTTTTTTGCCTTTTGTGTGTAGTCCTTCTCTTTCTCCGCATTCTTAGCATGTCTCAGAAATTCCAGCATTTTTAGTAGTGAATCAGTGAGAATAAGGGGAAAAGGGCTGTAATTGCTTTTTCCATTGTGCTTGTTAAAACTGCGTTGTGGGAAATGGACCCAAACACTGTCTTTCAAGTGGTGTTGAGTCTGAGGCAGGTGGTATTAACTCAGGACTGCATTAACTCTTTTCAAATCTCTTTCCTGTTTCCTTGAGGAAACATGCCTGGTGTATATATGTGGAAAGGGCTGTTTGCCTGCCTCTTGCATTGACATTTTAATTTGGTCCATGATATAAATATCATTTCCCTAATCCCCCTTGCCCTGACCCTGTTTTGTCTTTTCTTCAAAGTGAGTTGACTTTTTTTTTTTCTTTAAGGAGGGGGGAGGAGATGAGAATGGGGGCTGGCTGCTCTAGTTTGGAGCATTAAATGCTCAGGGAAAAAATCTCAGAGTAACTGTTGTTTCTTTCTTTGTATTCACATGGAAATTTTTAATCTCCATCAAAGGATCAGGAGAAAATAACGTTGAGATTCAACAAGAGAGCTCCCAGCTTACATGGAATTTTTAAATGTTATTTGGCTTTATCCTTTAAGCGATGAGAACCATGAACTATGTACCTACAGGGTTCAGAATTAACTTTTCTCTTTCTTCCAACACACCCTTGGTTTTTTTTCTTCCTCTCTCCCTTTTTCTTACATCTTTATTGTTCTGCATAAACATGCAACTTCTTTCTGGCCAAAACTGTAAGTTGCCTGAGGATTTGTTTAGTTGTATTTATGTATACATTTCTAATATTAATTATGAGCACCAGTGTGAAATACAGCCTCATGTTCTCCTTTTGATGTGATCTGAAGAATCTCTGTTGAAGGCCATGGAGCTAAGATCTGAACCCGCCCAGTGTATGCTTGCATAGCTGTACAAGAGCTAACTTTTGCCTGTTGGGGAAAAAAAACCAAGAGACAAAAGTAGGTATAAAAGGCCTAATGATCTGCTTGTTTGTATTGGGGTATCAGAAACACACAATCAGCTACATCTACAGTGTGTGTGATCGCAAGGGAGGCCCCCTGCAACTACCCGTGTAGGGTAACAGCAGATTTCACAGGTGGGTGCTGACAGCAGTGGTACATTTCATGCTTCATCACAGATTAATAAACCAGGGAGGATATTAAAATGCTAATACTCATTAATACTATTTTATGGTGTTTAACATTAAACATGGAAAATGAATGACAGCCGGTAAATGGAACTGACACTTGTGTTCAGGGTGTCCAAAGCTGGTGAGAACTAGCTGCAGGAAGTAAAAACTCTGGATGCCCCCATTCCTGCTGTGAGTCAGGCCAAACAGCACCTACTGTCACCTAGACTTGTGCAAACTCATCTAAACTTAGACTTAAGTAGACTTTTCTATTATTATAAAATACTTTGTGAGATTTTTTTCCCTACCAGCATTGGTGTCCGTGTTGTGTGACAGACAGTGTCTCCAGCAACACATGCGTCTAAGAGCTGAAATCACAGCCTATTGAAGCATAACTGTGAAATACTGGGGTTTTTTCTTTTTTTAAGTGGTCATTATTAGTTGTTTCCCCCCAAACCCTTCGTGTGTTTCTGTTGCCTACATTGTTCTTCATTTCTTGCTGAAGTTTCAGTATGTTTCCCTTCATCCCAGAGGCAGTTGCATTTCAGCAATAAGTAAAAGTTATGGCTCTGTGGGCCATAATGTAGTGTAATATAATCTAATCGACATAGATACAAATTTAATTCTGCCGTATCATCGACTGTTGTAAGTTTATTTATGTTTAAAAGTCACTGAAAACTTCTGCATAGCTGTATTTAAATATGAAACATAAGAATCTAAGGTGTTTTCACCAAATGTTCTTCACAAGTAAAACTTCTTCATTTAGTGTGAGCCTTGTCTCCACCTTTGCTGAGATGCAAAAATCCCAGAAACACTGGAAATACATAGTAGTGGACAGAGCCCAGGGATTCTAAAGTTGTAGTTAGGTCTCTCTGGTAATAACAGTACTTAGTAAAATGACAGTTGTCTTCTCTTGAAGTCCCAGTGTTTTCTTGCACCATGAATTTCAACTGCGCAATTGCCTCCATTTCCCCCGCACAGACATCACCTCTTGCCAACATCCCCTGTCTGTGACCTGCTGGGTGAATGGCAGACTCCATCCCAGAGATGCTTCTCTTTACATTCCTGAAATGTGATCAGTATCAACCCCTTTCAAAATTGCTGCCACCTCCTCTTGTTCTCAGGAGCTGGAAGCCACATAAGGTGCTTCAGGGATTAGTGTCCTGCTCCCTTCATTTACGAGCAGCAATTTAACAGCATTCTCCATCTTTGCTGGTTTAATTGAAAACCTGCGACTTTCTGTTGAGGTGAAAAACAGACAGAACTTAAAAAATCAGAGTTTCGGGAATGAAAGATCACGGAAAAGGGCTTGTCACTTTGGCTAGATTTTATGAAAACATGTTTATTTTGGCAGATGTTTCTCAAAAGCAGGTTCGTGTTTGTGCTCTCTACCATCAGGATTTTGCGGTGAGGTGTCAAGAGCATGCTTACTCCAAGTTGGTTTAGAATTGGATTTCTGCCAAAATTTTGTGTGCCCTCCTCTCCTTCTGCCCACCTCTCCACTTTCTTTCTGGTTATAGAAGATTTTTCCTTATGTGATCTCAGTGAGTATTTCATTTTCACTTCTTGGTGCTAAAGAAAAAAACAAACTTCAGAAAACAGGAGAGATCCAAGTTTGAAAAGCTGAAGAGAATAAAAAAAGATGCTTTCTTCAGCCTGTACACTCTTATGCATATTCTTCTTAATATAGGCATGTGAAGTTCAGGATTTGATTTTTACCACACTAGGCCAGAAGCATTTTTGGTTTGTAATCTCCTGTATCTAGGCTACAGACTAGTTGGTTCTTCCAAACTCCTGCTAATTTTTCTCTCTAGGTTACAGGCCAGCTAATTTTTTTCTCTCTTGATGAAGGGCCTTCAGTCCTGCATCTTCTTTGATTTAAATTCCTTTCCTAGTCCCAGCCAGATGTTTGGTTTCCCTCCCTGTTGACAGTCAGATAATACTCTCATGCTATCACTTTGTATATCTACATTTGCAAGATCTGTTACAAAAAAATTCCAGATTTTTCTCACAGAAGGCCTAACTGTATATTTTTAATACTTTCCAAAGGCAAATTCCTTTAATGTTGCATATAAATTGCTTAAACAGCAAGCAAAGGCTAAGCTTCCTGTTTTTCCTTTTCCAGTAAGAAGGGTGTGTTTCTGAGCCACATCTTATGGATGACCTGGAGATTTGCTCCACCTTTGGCAAAAGAATGTGGCTAGCACTTCAGAGAATTGCAGGAAAGCTTCAGGAGTTTGGCCAAGAAATATTAAACCCTCAAAAACCAGGCAAAACTTCGTCTTTCCCCCTTTCCACTGCTTTCATTTCCTACCGTGTTGTGTTGTCCTCTGCATCAGACTATTTAAGACTGCCAAATACTTGGGTATTTTATAGGTAATATATCTTATAAATGCCATAGCCAGCCTCTGAGGGAAACACAGGATTGTCGGTTTTGGATGAAGTATAAAACCCAAGCAGGAAATCATTGCTGAATGGCACAGCTGCAGGCAAACATTGTGAGCTAGTAAACTGCCCATCTGCACAGCCACACGTGTGTGGGAGCGCAGGGCCAGGGCGGCCGTGGCAGAGCGCGCCTGTAAGTGGTTAGCAGGGAGAAATTTGGTGATTAAAGAATGAAGTGTTTTGCTTCATTAGTTCCTGAAACACAGCTATCTGTAGGTGATTATAATCCTATTTTCAAGGATTGAAGACTAGAACTTTTCGTTGCCTGTAATAAAAAGTAAAGGGAGAATTTCAGGGCTGGGGTGGGTTTGATCATCCCCACTGCAGGATGGAGGATGTGACACAACCTGCAGTTGAGGACTGAAGGAAAAGTTTGTCAAGAAAAAAGGAAGGCACTATATTCGTTCATAGGGCTGAACTGGCAATCACATCTGAATCTTCCCTTCAGAGTTAGAGACAGGAAAGACTGTTTTGGTCCTAAGGTCTGCTTCACTGTCATTGACCTGAACAGGGCCCTGGGTGGGTTTTGAGCTGGATGTTTCTTAAAGTTTGAACTGTGTAAGGTCCCCTTTTACTAGAGATTATGCCACCTGAAATAATCTTCACAATACTCTAGTGTTTTCCTTTTGTTATTTAACCTATTAGTTAGTTCCTAGTTTTGCTGTCTTCCGTTCTAAATAACTCCTCTTTCTTCGTGGGTTATTGTTTGTTGAATTCCTCTGTGTTAGTTCTCCAATCCTTCCTCTGAAGTTTAGTACTTCCTCTTACACATGCCAAGTTCGAGTTCATTTTCTGCATGATTTTCCCAAGTACTACTTTAAATAATCCACAATTCAGTAACTAAATGGAGATTGTTAAAATAATGGAACAACAACAATAAAGCTCTTTTAAGACTGCACTCCAACTGTAAAAACTGTTGACTTGGTTTTTTTCCCCAAATACCTTATTGAAAAATAAAATTATCTTCTCAGTCAAAATTGAATTAACAGGATTATGCATAATTGTACATCAGAGCACCAAGAGAGCATGAAAGTCTTGGGACCTAAACTAGTTAAAATGTGCTGATTTCTCCTGGTTAAAGGACTGAGTCTTTAAAATGTTCTGGATGTTTCCTATGAGCAGGAATATCATTAATGTTAATGTATGCATCATAAATATTTTCATTTAATGATCTGATATTTCATATATCCTTGAGCATTTCCATATTTTTATCATAAAGAAAAGGAGCTCCTTTAGTTTTTCCTCTATAGACTCTTTATTCTCCCTTTTAATGTCAATTGATGCCATTTTTAAGTCACATAAAGAGGCTTTCAGTTGTTGTCATTATCATGTTGGTACTTCCTGCATTCCATCTGCACACAAGTATGAAATGCAAGATGATGCCATAATGAATTATAAGCATCTCTGTTAAAATATAGGGGCATTAGTTCTAAAGATGAAGCTTTTCTCTTATTTTCAATCTTTCTTTATATGTTAATGCATCGAGGAAGCATGTGACTAGCTGACATTGTTTTAGTGTCTTGGAATAGTACCTGGCATTTTGATTTATCCTCATGAAAAATGTCCCAAATGTCTGATAAGGGTATGCAATGAAAATGAAGACATGTGAGTTTTTGCATTCATGGACTTCATGTGTATATCTCCTTCCCCAGGACAATCACATCTCTCCGGAGCGAACTGATTCCACATCTGGTCAGGAAACAGTTCTCTTCTCCCATGTCACTGCAGCAAGGACTAGACAACAAAGCAGAGGACCAAAAGAAAAAAGAGCAAGCATCCCTTGGTCAGTACAAGTATCAAAGATTTGCATTTTAAAGTCCATATGCTACAGCTGAGATACTGAGTAGAGTACAGAATTAGCCTGAAACAATAGTTTGGTGATCTGGGGTTCTTTCCTCATGACAGCAAAAATTCTAGTAGATTTCTTTTTCAAACACTATTGTGCATTATACGTATATATATATTTGTCCTTCCTTATTTTGGTGTAAATCATGAGCAAATCATCTAGAGGATCTGTATTTTTTCTTCTGGAATACAGAATAGGTAAATGCATTTTTGAAAATGTAATTTTAGGAGGGAGATCCTAAAATTGCTTAAGACATCAGACTAAACCTTAACTATCCTCCCTGGGAAGTGGACAGGATTTCAGATCTTGGAATTTATTTTTAGCATTTCCGCTGTCTCCTTGTGTGACCTTGGGCAAAACAGTGCATCTATCCTGATTCCTTGATTCACACCTGCAGAATAAAAATAATCACTTACTCACTACATGTGATACAATCTGTTAATGATTGCTAAGTATCCAGCCATTGAGATGAGGTGAGGCAAAGATTTCCTTTCACCAACAGTACTTTAATAGTAAGTATTCCTCTTCAGAAAGTATTTCATTAAATCCTGTCTAACTTCATGCATGTGTGTGTTCTCCAGACATTTATAGTTTCATAAAGGAAGATAATAGCTTGCTGAAACCTGCTCCAGATAACTCTTGTTGGAATGATCACAGAGGAGATATGAATGAAACCCTACACGAAGGAAAAGTGCGCTGCTACGTCCACATAATGAAGGAGGGGCTGTGCTACCGGGTGAATACTCTGGGGCTGTATATAGAAGCGAACCGACAGGTGAGAAAAATACAGAACTGCCTCCTGGGAATACAGCAGCAGTTTTCAGGACATTTTCGCCTCCAGGAGTGGCTCCCTGTGAGGAGTATGTGGGAATTGAATCAGTGCCATCTTATCTAGGCATATCACCCTACTGGTTGCTGGATAGGGATGTGAGGCCAGGAAACACTTCTGTCACTAATTTACTCCATAGCTTTGATTTAGCTATGAAAACCCTCATCCCACGCACTCTTGTGTTTTGGGGGCGAGGTAAAACCTGCAGCCAAAGAGCCAAGAAGGATGGAAGTAGCTTTCATAACTCATCTACTCAATGTCCTCCATGTCCTAAAGGCAAGATCAGTTCTGACTGGACTTTTCCTAGCAGATGTTTATCTGTGATAATAACCAAATTTGCAGGAACATTTAAACTACCTTCACATTTAAATTTCCTAATGATTTCCTTTATGAAAGACTTTATGAACAGGTTTCACTACACGTGGTAGTCCAGGTAAACACAGAAGTGAAAGGTCAATCTGGTGCAGCATCTGGTACAGTTTTCACACTACTGAGAATTCATAAAATAAAAAAATCACAGGAGAATTAGAGAAATTGTGTACCAGCTAATGAGATGATGATTAAAAGGTTGTAATGTATTTGTGGGGTGAGGATTTCGGGGGGAATGGGGTGTTTTTCTGCACTGTCTGACGCAATGTACAAGTTCGCAGTTCGCTCTGCTAGTGATGGACTTCATTGCTATCACACGTGGGTAGTTTCCTCTAGTTTTGAAAAACTGACAAGGAATGCAATAAGGAAAGACTCAGGATTTCTGGAATTGGGGCTGGGAGGGCAATAAAATTGTATTGGGAATCCTAGAAATGGTCACTACCTTGCCTTTATTTTTAGACTGAGATGATTTTTTAATAACATGAATGTATTAATTTATGCAAATCAGAATTGCAGCATGTGAGTTTACACACTGGAGCTCTTTCTCCTTAGTGCCTTTAGATGAACACAGAAATAAAATTACTTGCTCTGTGGTTGGCGACACGAGGAAGAGAGACATTACTGCTGTCAGAAGGAGAAAACTTGCCCCAAAAATAGCAGGAACAAGTGTGCCCAAAGGGTTAAGGGAGAACACCGCTTGCTAGGGGAAGTGTGCGTGTACATTTGGCAGCAGCCACTTCAGTAAAAAGTTATTGAGTTAAGCCAGTCAGATTCCATGAGGGTTTTTTTGTGTTAGTTTTTTGTTTTTTGGTTGGGTTTTTTTTTAACTTAAATCTTCTACATTTTGGTCAGTTCAGGAAATATGTTTGCTCCTGGGTGGTACAAAGAATTAGTGTTTTGAAATCACATTGGGGCCTTCAACATTGGAAAGGCTTTTCTTTGATTTTTTTTAACTTTTTCAGGATGGTAAATTTTCGAAGGAAACTATGTGGAGGTAAAACATAAAATGGGCCTTAATGAGAGGTTGTGAGAAAGGAACTCCTTTTTTTAGTGCC
The DNA here is from genome assembly GCA_013390025.1 of Pitta sordida. Taxonomy (NCBI): domain Eukaryota; kingdom Metazoa; phylum Chordata; class Aves; order Passeriformes; family Pittidae; genus Pitta; species Pitta sordida. The sequence goes on along the minus strand of WEKX01027448.1, from coordinate 95,162 downwards.
ACTGCATTTTGTTTGTCTTGCTAATCCTCATAAAAGACACACAATTAATTTGATCTGTTGGGGGTTTTTTAACCTGTTTCATTGGTCACCAAGGAGGACTTTTGGTGTCTTGTTTGCTCTTATTTTGGTCTTCAAGGACCACATTCTGATTCCCTTGCTGCAAAGCCAGAACCTATAACTTTGGGGTCCAAAAGGACAGACTCAGGAGCAATAGCAGTCCAGTCCAGTAACTGTGGGAAGGAATGGCATCCTAACACATTGCCCTTCTGGTGAGGAAACACTTTGCTCACATCATTTCACTTCCAGCTGGGTTTCTGGATGCCTGCAGCCTGTGTGTGGGCAGGTGGGTTCAGGAGGGAGTTATCTTCAATAGCAGGAAATAGTTTCTTTGTAAGATGAATTAAATCCAAACACATCTTAAACCTTCCCTTGACCCAGGCACTCCCTCTGACTCCTGCCCCCAGTGTAACCTTCCTTTTCAGAGTAAAATGTTTGAGCTGGTAGCTTTCTTGGGTTACCCCTCAGGCTGCACTACCATTGACTGATTCTAATAATGGTTTTGCTCTGGCCAGCAAAATCCTTTATTTATTTCACTACACCACCTTTCCACTGAGGAGGGTAGGAGCCTTTCTTCATTTCTTTCACTTCCCGTGGATGAACGGTGAATAGCAGGAATCTTTCAAGTCTATGCTGTGGGTGTTCGTAGGTGTGTGTTCCTCTCTTGGATCTGCATCAGGTGAGAACAACATCCCTTCACCCAGCCAGCATCATCTGGTTGGATTGGCATTGGCCTTGTTTGTGGTAAACTGGTGGTTTTCTGTAGTGCCTGCACTTTGGACTGAAGGTTCTAATCTACTCTTATTTGTTAAAAAAGAAACAAAACACAAATCCAGTGTAAAGGACAAACATCAAGATGTAAGGAGTGACAGATGTGAAAATGTCTACTGGGGACAAGAGGCAAATTGAAATGATGGCTCATAAGTGTAAGCTCATCTGAGCTCACCTCACTCATCTGAATGAAGCATCAATTGTGAAAATTCTTACCATGTGAAAAACAGCAAATCCATCCTTGCCTGCTGGAAGGAAAATGGGCTGGGCATATAATGAATATCCAAATAGTATCCTGCAAGACACATCTCATTTGAGATCTGTGAGATTTTTTTTCTGATCTGATCCCAACTTCTTCAGGTCTGTGAGATTTGCTTTCATTCCCTAGCCATCAGCTCTTGTTATCTCAGCTTTTTAAGGAGGTAATTTTACACAAGTGTACTGTATGGCTGTTCCTTCACACCAACTTTGGAAATTGCTGGCACCGTTCAGCCAAATTTAACATAGAAATAAAGATCTCAAGGATAAACTTTTTTCCTAAGAGTTTTGTAAAAATAGGTGCCTGAGTAGAGAAAAGATACTTAATGAGTGCTGCTTCCTCCCTTTAGGCAAACCCAGTTGCACCATCACTCTTCTGAGACTCCAGTTCACCTCCCAGATGGACAGTCAGGGCACATATCCTGACTGGCCAAGCAGCATGTGGGGAGCTCCACACCTGCCCAGCACATGCTGCCTCTCTCTCAGACGAACAGTTTGCTGTGACACACAGACCTCTTAGTCCTTGTACATCACTTTGGCACCTTCTGTGTCTCCCGTGTTTCTGTTCTACCAGGACACATAATACATTGCATCCCCCCTGCCAGTAACTGCAGCAGTGTCTGTGCATTGCTGCAAGGCTCCCACCTCTGCTGAAATCCCCATCCATGCTGTCATCACCTCTTCTGTGGTGTGTGACCTTGGCCCCAGCCTGACGCCAGGAGATGCAGATGCCTCAGGCTGCTCTTTCACCCACAAAAGGAGGAATGATGGAGTGATATCTCATCTTCCTACAACGCTGGCTCCCATGTCTTTTCAGGAGCCAGTGCAGAATTGCTCTCCATGGATTTGTTCTTGGCTACTTTTTGGGCTGTGTCTCTACATATTACCATCACTGCTTTATCTGCTTATCTAACACCTGCTTTCTCCCTGTCAAGAGCCATTTCTTGTGAAGCTTTCTAGCATCTGGAGTAGCCACTTGATCAACTTTAGTTTCTTTCTGCTTAAACACCTGAGATACGATTTTGTTGCCTGTCTCAGTGTACTGCTTTATGGAGTGGGCTAAACATAGTCATCTCTTCATGCCAGTTTGCTGATTTATGTTTGGTATTACTTGCTTCCCTCCCTTGCTTTACTGAACAGCATAAAACACATTGAGCTGCATTTGAAATGGCTGATCCTGAACATCGTAGTAACATACAGGGTGTCACTGTGTTCAGCTGGAGACAGCTGGATGCTGCTGATCCACAGGTGGGAAGCTGAGTTCAGAGGAGATATGCAGTGCACCTTTTTCTGTTGTAAGTTCAAAAATATTTGTGACAGATGCAGTAGTGCAATGGGAAACCAAATCCATCTTTGAGCTGTTTGTGTAATTTGTGGGTACAGCACTGTCTTGTTAACTTGTGATATGTGTTTTTCCATTCAGGTTCCCAAGCTATTCCTTAATCTGGGTCTGGAAGAGCCACTGGTTCATGGGTCTGCACAGATCACTGACAAAGGCATGGTAAGTGTTCCCTTTTCAATACACTGCATGCACTTTGCTTCAAGAATTGCTTGCTAAAATTCAGTCCCATCATTGGAAGTAAAGCTGAGTTCTGAAGTGTGGAATGACAACGGAGGTGATACAGCCCAGAATCTCCTGTAGGCTCACCCATGGGTTCCTGCCATTCAGTCTCGGTCTTTTAAAATGTTTGGTAAAAATTCTGTCTTATTCCCAAGTCTGACACTGCAGCCTCTTGTTCCCTAATGGGAGTGCCTGGTAGATGGGCAGTTTGCTTCCCAAACGACACCAAACCCATAAGGGGTCAGTATTTTAGCTCTGCTTTTCGATAAAGTGTTTTGGTTGAATACCAGTTTCACGTTCCCCCTTGACAGGTCTCGCTGGGCATACCTTAGTGAAACCAGTGAGTACCAGCAGGACTGTTCTTAACTTCCTGCATGAGAGCTACAGAGCTGGACCCACTAATGGAGTTTGACCAAGCTAATGGGAAGACTGTCCAACTGCCCAAACTTCTAGGTCTTTCTTCTGCCAAGGATCCCTCAGGGTACATCATGGTAAACTTTGTTGATGAGTGCTTGAGACACACAGTTTGGACAAGGTGTATGGAGGACACATATTGGAGAACTCCATGTACTTTTTACCAGTTTCTGTTGTTTTCTTCTCTAGGTTGGATCAGACAGTATCATTGGGTCATCCACACAAATCGGGGAGAAGACATCCATTAAACACTCCATCATTGGCAGCATGTGTACCATAAAAGACAAAGTGAAGATAACAAACTGCATCATCATGAATTCTGTTACAATTGAGGAAGGGTATGTTACCATTTTGTACCTTGGTTCCCTAAACTTGCAGCTTCTTTTTATAGATAGATCCTGAGTCAGTAATTTTTGTCATTTAAAGAATCCTGAGCCAGAAGAGACGATACTGGGGGTGTTTCTAAAGGCCAAGCCAGAAATAAGTCTCCATAAGGAATGTAGAAATGCACAAGTGAAATGAATTAACAAAAGGGCTGCAGCCTTGGAACATAAATTTCTTCTTTTTTTAGAGTAGATCCTGACATCTTCGAAGTGTATAAGTAAGTCAAGTTAATGTTTGAGTCTGTATGAGCTTGTGTGTTATTCTTCCAAGCTTTATTTTAGTGTCTGGGTTTGGGAGTATACCTAAAATAATACGTGGCACAAAACTTATTTTAAAGTGGTACACCTACAAACTAGAAATGTTCTTCTCATCTTTGAACATTAGAGCTTCACCTAAGATGTCATTTTCTTTGGCCTTTTCTGTCATCCTGCAGCTTTATTTTACCATTGCCTATGCTGAGTAATAGAACAAATGAATAAACTTTTCAGAGAAAATCTGCCAGCTAGCAGAGGTTTCACATGCACTAAAGACATTGACTAAATAGTTAGCCTTGAGCTGTATATTTCCAAATGTGGGAAGAGTGGCCTATATGTAATTGTTGATGTCTGCATGGCCCCATCTTTCCATACATGCTGGCTTCCTGTGGATGTCAGCGGAAAGGAAACTGCTGATTGAGTCTGTGCAGACCTGTGTAAATTCCCTGCTCCTTCATGGCTTGAGGTTTGCTTAGGGCCTCAGGAAAAAGGCCAAACTCTTAAAAAATGCCTAGTTGGCTCTGAAAGTTGCATATCTGAAAAACATAAAACCCCAAAGGATGTGGGGTCTATGGAGGATACTACTGTTACATAACTAAATTACAGGTAAGTATGGTACCTTACCACAAAGTGTTTGTCTTTAATAGAAATCCACAGTAATTTCAAGCACATCATAAATCAGAATTCCATTGAGTATAGAAAATAGCTGGTTTCCAGTTCAATCACAGATGGATCTAGTATGGCTGTATCACAAGCACTGCTGCCATAAAAAGTTGAGGAACCTCTCTCATTTGATCATAAGATCCTCTGTCATTTTGATTAATGAATTGATGCCACAGTCATAATGATATGGGTTTGCATATGAGGTCAGCAACTTTACCATTAAATCACAGCGGCAGCTGAGTGTATAAATAGTGATATTTTTATGAAGAGACACAAATCACCTTGTGCTTGTCTGCATTGGTATACAGTAGTATTCTAAATCCTAGATCGAGCCCAGAGTCATTATTAAGCATTTCACAAAATTCCACAAGCATTGTAAAGTTGGTGATGTATTATTTTTTAAGAGGAATAAACTGCCTTTTGGGGTAACAGTTTAGTGAATTTTTAGAAAACAAAATAATCCCTAGTCAGTCTTGGTGAAAACAATGCAGCCACCAAAGAATGAAAAACCTCACATTCCTTGAGGTTTATCCCCTTTAGCTGCCCTATGGTTACTGCACACTGATGCACTGGAGTCAAATTTGTAATTATTCCTCTCCAGCCTGAATTAAGACTATAAATCCTTTATCTTTACGTATTTCAAAGCGTGCTGTAGTCAGTACTGTGTGGATCAGTACAGATGCTAAGCTGATAAAGTATTTCATATGGTATCATGGTAAGTCTTAAGATTAGAGGGACATGAAGTCATGCAAACACATAAAGTAAGAAACAGCAATGTTCTAGCTCCTGAGTTCTGTTGAAAGAAGCCTTGCTTGTAGTGAGGGATTTCTATGTAATTTTTTCTACGTATTATGACTCTTTCATTACTTTGGTTAAATCTGATAGATTTTTGTTAAAATGCTAATGATTCTTACATGTGTTGATAGATCCATTTGCAACAGGTGGATAAATTATATCTGATCTTGCTTTAAACTGCCCACAATGGACAACTCCTTATAAACACCTCTTCTCCCAAGTGTCTCTAAAACAGCTCAGGGGTTATCTAATCACCAACTTCAGAAAACGACTTCATCTTAAATTGGAAAGTCAGTATGTGTTGGCTGATATGGGTCAAAATGAGCATAATAAAGTGCCTTGACAGATCTAATTAATTTTTTTTAATTACACAGCAAGTGTCCTACAAGTAAGCCAATTTTACCATCTGAGGTATTCCATATTATAAACTTCTGGAATTGCACTGAGAAATTGGATAAAAACTGTTGTCATTTAAACTATATATATTTTAATGCTGACTTGAGCAGCTCAACCAGATTAATGGACTACTAGATTAGTGCCCAAGTCAAACGTGAGTGGTAACTGAAGACCATTCCCAGCAGTGTTCATTGAAGTAACAGCAACTTGAAGCAGTAGGCTGAAACGACTGCAGTAGGGCACAATCTGTGGAAAAGACAAAGATGCTTAGATGACTCAGAGAAGAAAGAAAGATCAGGTAAATCTTTTCTGAAAGTTGGTGAACAACCAAATCCAAAAATCGCTCTGCATTTTAAGCTCATTTATCAAGAGCAACATGGCACCTACTGCCTTGGTATTTACCTTGCCACTAACATCATCTCTAGCTGCTCTGGGTTGAATCTTTTTTTTTCTCATCTCGGCTGAGAAAGCAATCAGCAGCTTCAGTTCACTATGTCAATATAGAAAAAGCAAACAAAGGAAACCTAACACAATAAAAACAACCAACAAACAAAACTACCAAACCAACAACAACCAAAAAAAACCTCTTTCTCAAAAAACAGATGAAAAATGTTTATCTCTTGGTAGTTTTCCTGTAATGTGATTTGAGGATCCTGTGCTGTAGTTCCTGCAGCTTCAAGATCCACAAATTATATCTCCAAAGCAGAGAAAAGTTTTGAATAGCCTCACCATATTTGATACCAGCTTCTGAAATGGATAAACAGAATCTTGCTACAGAGGCACTTAGAACAAAGGTGCTTAGAACAAAACCAGGTTTCTGTTGTTCGGCTGTTGTTGTCTTATTATTGGAGGAACAGAGGTTTTGGCCTAGGTGATTATAACCTTCCCAACTGAATGGACCAAGGAGCTGGGGTTAGCTTGGATAGTGCCATTGCATAGTGTTTGCAAATTATGATCTGTTCTCCAGCCATGGCTGGTGCATTTGATACTCTGGAGGATCAGTAGAGCAGAGTTTTTGTTTTCCCTGGTGTGTAGGGTTTCTGTTATATTATCTATGTCTCCTGTGAAGTGATTTGAGTAGATATGAATCCCTCCCCCTTAGAAGAGATTACAGGGGATTAAAGAAGTTAGTAACAGGGCAAAATAATTGGTAGTCCTTTCTTAATGTGTTTCCCACTGTGCAGCTAATTCTTCCATCAATGAGACAATAAAATAGTAAAGATTGCATATGTGCTGAATGATGGACATACTTGACCAAGCTGGGAGGGATGTAATTTATACAACAGCACAAGTGCTGAGAGATGCTGACTGCCCAGGTGACAGGCTGCAGCAGGAAAATGGTTCTTGTTTCCCTCTGGATGGCTCCCCGGAGCTCAGTGACAAATGACTGCACTGAGTTACATAGTTGGAGAAAATCTACTAATCGAGCTGAAATTATAGATCACTTGAAAACTTTGTCTCTTTGAATGCTCCTGCAGTAGCTGTGCATGTCCTTAGTCCCTGTAGTGGCTTGTGACTGCTCTTCTGTTTTTTCTGTTTGCATCAGAGGTGGAGCTGCACAACAGGATCCCTGGATCGCTGGGTTGAATCTGCAGGAGTCCCCATCATTACAGCTCACTTGCAAAGGGGCAATGTGTAATATCCACAGACTGACTAAAGCTGGTTACCATTTGTGAAAGAAAAGTGATATCTGGTAGATTTACCCACCCAGTAAGCCAGGCTGGCAAACCAATTACAACAGACAAGGAAAAGGCTGAGGTACTCAACCCCTTTTTGCCTTATTCTTCACTGGCAGTCTCTCTTCCCACATTGCTGAAGTTGAATGGATCAGAGGGACTGATCAGAGGGCTGGAGCACCTCTCCTGTGAAGACAGACTGAGAGAGTTGGGGTTGATCAACCTAGAGAAAAGAAGCTCTGGACCTTATTGCAGCCCCTCAGTACTTAAAGGGTTCTTATAAGAGTGATGGGTATAACTTTTCAGCCCAGCCGGCTGTGATAGGAGAAGGTTCTAAATGTTTTAAACTAAAAGAAGATAGACTAGACTAGATATAAGAAAGAAATTCTTTACTGTGAGGGTTGTGAGGCACTGACACAAGTTGCCCAGAGAAGCTGTGGCTGCCTCATCCCGGAAGTGTGCAAGGCCCTGCTGGATGGAGCCCTGGTCCACCTAGTCTAGTTGAAGATGTCCCTGCTCATTTAAGAAGGCATGGATTATATATCCTTTAAAGGTCCCTTCCAACCCAAAACATTGTATGATTCTACAACTCTGTTTCATTTGAGATACATCCATTTGATGAGACTGAGATATGGATGGATTAATTTAGTTTTGTGTTCCCAGTCTGTCTTTTGTTTTGGCAGTTAGTGATTGGTTTGTTGGGGGTTTTGTCAAACATTTGCTTTATTTTTACCAGTCTTGTTGTTTTACTTACTTTACTAGCTTCTGGCAGCAGGAACATCTAATTACTCCGGTCATACAGGACCTTGTGCCGAAGTGCTCTGAGCATTACAAATAATATTAACAGGAAAAACATGTTGAATCCTTTATTCCATCCCTGCAGATAAATATTTCGAAATCTCTTGTTTGTTAGTAAGACTATCCCAGTGTATACACTTACTGGAAGGAGCTTGGCCATTTTGTTATGTGTGCAGTATATCCTTCTTCCTTGGTCATGGAAAATGAATGGAAAAACGCAGGAGATGGGACTGTAGGAGGGAAAAACCCATGATCTTTGGAACTACTTAGAGGTTAGTTGAGAAAACAAGCCTGAAAAGCTCCAGTATATATCGAGTCCATAGTAAGCAAGTCATGCTTTGAAGTGGTGTTATTAACATGGTGGTAGTCAGTACCATCAGGACCCTGTGCTAGATTTAGTGTCTGAAATGAAGTATTTAGCTGCTTTTCTTTTTTCAAGAAAATACAGGAAAGCATTCCGCTTCAAATGATGTTTTTACTGAAATTATGAATAGGCTGGTCTGATTATCAGAGGGGGCAAAAGGCCCAAGATTTGCATCCAGATTTCATCTCCACAGCTAGGAAGTACCAGATCTTCACAGAATAACCAAGGAAATTAAACCTGCCTTACCTATAATTTTTTCAGAGAGACTGCTCATTGGGAATGATTGGGTTTGGATGATGGAAAAGGTAAGTGAAATGTCTAGTCAGATGCCTGGAACAGACCAGAGAATTTTAGGCAGTACCTTCTGAGTTGAACTCAGCAGCTGTTGCTTTAGAAGGTGGTGATCTTCATTTGAAAATCTGGAACAATTCGAGGTCTATCAACCAACTCAGGAAGCTGTTCCAATGTTCCTTTTAGTCTTCTTACTTCCATTTATAATGTATAGAGACACATCTCTGTTCGTGGAATGGTTTACAGTGGTCTGTGGTCAAAGATGCTGTGTGTGGCATGAGGGGTTGCCAGCACAGGTATAATTTGTGGGATGTAAAATCACAAGCTCTGACGGGGAGGTATTGCCTTCCTCTGGTAGTTACATTGTTGATATTTAAGTTTTCTGGCTGGAGCTCTGCAGGGTACCCCATTGTGTCTTTATCATGGCGTCCATTGTGTGGATATACTTTGATGTGATGTCTCAAAAGTTTCCTCACCATAAAACTTTCAAGCTGTATCCCAAACTAGGAATAGCAGTGGGAGAAGGAGAGCATTCCTTCCAGAAAGGAGTTTGCTGCAGACAGTTGCTGGATAGCCTGATGCAGGGCCTGTCAGTTCAGGAACAGTAAGACTGGAACTGGAGATGTGACTCCGCTTGTGTGTGTGTGTGTGTGTGTGTGTGGAGGGGCAGGAATCATTGAACAATAACCTGTTTCTTTGTAAAGCTTACAGCATGTAGTTGGAACCACATAAAAACATACTACTCAAAAAGAACTGCTGAAATGCCCCATGTGACACACTGCTAAGGTCACCTTTTGGAAAGGAAAGGGGTTAAAATGAGAGGCAGATATGTTCTGGGTCAGGCTGCACATGATGGCAGCAAACTGCAGGGTGTTGCAGCATCAGGGAACTTGGAATGCAAGGGAGGTGACGCTAAATGCTTCGGGTTACAAACTGGAGGGAGGCAATGTGAATGTTGAGGACAGAGGAAAAGCTGGACGAGTCCCATGGGGAGATGTGTTAAACCCTGGGGACTTCTGACTCCCTGGGCAGAAAGAATAGGCTGGATTAAAAAATTATATGAAGGACTAAAGTACCCAGATTTGTGGAGGAAGAACTGGCACTAAAAATGCCCTGTCAGCCAGAACTAGCATCTTTCTTCTTCAGTCATCTCAAGACAGCAAGTTATACATTGGATTTTGTTAAAGGTGTTTAGGGTACCTATGTGAAAGCAGAGGGCACAGATGCCATAATGGTACTCAGTGAGGGCACTGGAGAGAGACCACGTGTGACTGGTTAAAGGCTACTCTCTTTTACCACATGTCTTCAATTTATTTCTACTTTCTATGAGAAAATGTACAAAAGAAGAAAACTACAAGCAAGGCGAGTTGGATTGACTACTAACTGCAGATTGATTGTGAAGTTTATTGGTTGTTTCCTCAATAGTGCCAAATCAGCACCTGATGGAGAAACAGTCAGTGGCTTGAAGAAAGTTGTAATTAAAACCAGGATGGAATTGAGACTTTATAGGGGTTCAGTGCATAAGTAGTCTTTTTCCCTTTGGACAATGGCAGTACAAAGGAATGATCCTATTGCCAAGGCAACATATTTTACAGTACCATAACCTCACGGAAAGGAATGAGGAGATGAATTTGTTTCCAGCACCATAGCTTGTGAAGCTGGAAATAAAGATCCACTTATGCTGGAATTTGCAAACATTTTGTATCTTGAATAATTTTTTAACATGCCTTTTGTCTTCTGGACACTTTGTCTCATACCATCAATTGCCCCCCTGCCATATCCAAAGAAAGAAGAACGAATTTAGAATAGATATCACAGAAAGCACAGGAAAAGTGAGAACTTCATTCAGAAAAGGCACATGTTCATCTTAAATATATGGATACAGTATATCTTGGATATGGATAAATATGGAGTACATGTATGCATGTTATTTCTCTTGATTATGTAAGAGTTCTGTCCTTTCTGTCACACTTCTTGGCTTTAAACTGTGAGCATTTTTGATCAGGAACCATAATTTTCATTCTGCTGTTTAATTCACTGCACTTGCTATATGAGGTACTGAATAGAGACAGACTCTGGGCAGCAAAGTTTGCAGGAAGATAAATTGAGGAAGAGAGGGCAAAGTAAGAAACTAGTGCGCAGGAAGCGGTGGAGCTACTTGAAGGATTGATTTTCAGTTACTTTCGACTGAAGTCAAATTCTGCTGTATCTAATGTATTTAGGAAATTTCTCACATAATACCTGTTATCTTGTGAATGTCTGAAACATTATTTCTAGCAGCTTCTCAGAAAAAAATTTCTTCTGGCTAGCTTCCTGGTACATATCTGTCTGTCTTAAATAAATCACCTGTTCTTTAATCTCAGATGCAGATGTTTCCCTGATAGTGCAGGGAGCTCTTCCCAATTTTCCAAACGTCTTGTATATCAAATGTTGAATGTAAAGCATAGATGAGCTCTGAATAGTGGCATTTTAAAATATCTGCTCTCATTCTGCTGATCTGCTTCTTCAGGTGTCCAGGGTTATGTCTGAGAGCTATAAATAAGCTTATGCCTCCTGCTAGCCACATGGGTCTAATCAAAGAATGTGGAGGATTTTCTCAAGCAGCTGATTGCTGTTGGGTTTTGGTGGGAATCTGGATGTGTGAGTGTCTCTGATAGTCTTTAAAATCTTCCCCAACTGGATATAGAAAGGAAAAAATTATCACATCGTCCCAAAATTGTGCCTCTAAATTCCTAAGGAGACTTTGAGGTTGAACAAGTTCAGCTTGGATGTAAGAAGCCAGGTTCACTTTGAAAGGATGACATTTATAAAAACCTTTTCCATGTTAACCTAGCCCATATAATATGGAAGCTGATTTAACTAATAACATCTTATGAAGGCCCACAGCTCCCAGAATTGACTCCAGAGAAAGTATCTTATTGTGCCTGTTAACTTCCTAAGTCTGACACTGCCAGCTAGTGAGAAAATAAAGCAAACCCAAAGACAGGATTGAACATATAATTTTTCAGCTCTGTTTCCTTCACACAGACATCAGCAGCTTTTCCTGGCCATCAGCAGAGTGTCTGTAAACTCCTGCAGGACATGGCCCCTCCACTCTGCAACAGACAATCCAGAGGGAGGCCAGTGTTCCTGCGTGGGGGGTTTCCTGGTGCAAACGCCTTGCAGCATACTTTTGCTGAAGTGTGCAATCCCAAGTTTGCAGCTACATAAAAGGCCACCAATTTGTTTGTTCCAAGATCAGCTGGATTTAACTGAAGTTTCAGAGGTGAGGCACAGCCTTTCAGGCGACCTCCCCCAACAGCCTTAGTTTCAGTTAATAAAACACATTAAGGTAGGTTTGAGGCAATCCTTTAAGGTCAGTTGAACTTTCACTGGAAAATACGAGTGCTGGCAAGTATATACAATATGTAATGCAAAATGTTTAGGGTGTGGGGAAGAAGTGTAAAGGAGCCATACCACAGTGATGAACTTGGCTACAAAAGAGACATGAAACAAGTTCCTTAGTGAAAACACCCTCAGAGATGGGTGAAGAACTGAGGGGGGTTGGTAGCATGATTTTGTTACCCCCAAGGGGAAAAACAGGAGATCAAAGCCCAAATTCACTTAAGAATGCTTGCTTTGAAATGTATCTATAAATTATAGCACGTACTGCTGGCATCTATTGTAGTCTTTGGTATTTACTTGAGAGTATAACGTGAGATTCACAGTACCCTGAGTTCTCTTGCTCATGTGTAAAAGTGTGTTGGTGTAAAAATTTGTTGATAAAAGGAACATTTTGGGCTCCTAAGTTTCCTAGTAATGCTTTGCTTCTTCCCTGCTTTCCCATAGTCTTTGTGCTTCCTGCTGTGAGCCACCGACTCACTAGCTAACAGAAGATTCCTTGAGGGGTTGCTGGTAGGTTTTAGAGCTCTCCCTGTCTCCTCTCAGTGTTAATAAGGTGCCTGTTCTGGCTGTTACCTTCTTGGTGAGGGCAGAATAGGATGTTTTTCCCAGGGGAACCCACATCTGTTACCCCTCAGTCAGCAAAGTAGCTGCCGAGGCACGTCACCCTTTGCTTTTAATTCCTGCGTCAGTCTCTCCATTTTGTAGCTCATATGGAGGAGCAAGAGACCTGACTTCTTGGCACGGCAGAGCGGTACCAACAGACTGTCCTAAGCTTTGTGCTCTAGGCTGTTTATTTCTTGTGAGTCTTTAGTTTTAAGCATTGTATTTTAGACACCTCATTTGCTTTGCTGCCCAACAGAGATTATGTCAGGGGTTTGGCACAATTGGATTAAAGTACCAGACCTGGATAACTTCCATTGGCATTTCAGGAGATTTGCTGTAAGGCAAACCTGTGACATTCATACCTTCCTAAGCTTGCACAACTAGGGCGAGAGCTGCAGTTGAGGTCTTGACCTCAGTTACTTAAGCCCCTTTCTCCCAGGAGTGTTCATCACTTTAATCACAGAGTCCTAAATAATCAGTGGGTAGCCTGTAATTAGGGGGTTGTGTCTTGGACTCCTGCTGCCTGCTCCCGGTGTGCTGAGCACTGCGTATTTTGATTTCCCGTTCCCCCAAAGGATGTTTGATCTCAGATTTACACTTTAGAAAATTAAGAAGGGTACGGCACCTCAGTTCCCTGGCAATCTTCCTGCTTTCAGTGGTAGGTGCCTTTCTTTTCCCAAGTATCGCAGTGCTCCAGCGATTGACACACTTGATTTAAGAGTTTGATTTATAGACCGATACTCGGGCTGAAAGTCAGCAGTTCCAGGGCTGCATAAATCAGCCTGTCTCTGGGACTAATACTTCCTTATTTATAATTTCGACGGGAGATGGAATTCTTTCTCAATTCTTTACATTTCTTTCAGATGTAATCGACCACCCTGTCCTTTGGTTTAAAGCTATGTGACTTTGCCACAAATAGAGGGAGGGGAAAGTAAGCTGAGTCCAGGAATTGCTGTGCTATAAAAGCTCCATATTGTGTGCTCTTGGACTTTGCTTTCTCCCAGCTTCCTTCAAGCCCACACAAGAGATGGACTTGAGGTTTTTTTGGCTTTCTTCCCCTCCCCCCTCCCTCCATACATACGCTGACCTTTTAGAAAAATAAATAAAAGATAAAGAAGGACCTGGAATGTTGCAGAATGTGTGTACATTTTGCTCTCTGTTGTTTTCTGCTGGGATTAGTTGTTTACAATGGGGGAGAGAGGGAGGGCAGAGGAAGGGAGGTCTGTGGCCTTAACTGAAATTAGTGGCATTTCAGAGTGATCTTGTTAGGTGGTCTGCAGTTTAAAGACCTAAATCCTTGTAATCCCCCCATGCCTCCTTGGCCACTACTCCTTTTGCTCTTGTTCTCTCACTTTCAAAAAAACCCACCCCAAAGTCAGCCTCTCTGTCTCTCAGATACAGGCGCACAGCGTACACGCAGACACAGACACATGCACAAACTCTCTCATATGCTCCTATTTGCACGTTGTACCTGTATAAGAAATTAATGCTTTAGATACATCTGTTCCCACTACAGGACTGGGCTTGTAAAAGGCTCTCTCTAGAATGCAGATGCATACTGAATATTTTTATTTATTTTCTGAGAAACACCCAGCTGCCAAACTTTCAGTTTGTGATTACACTTAAAACAGATTCAAATTGAAATTTCAGCCATAAATCAAATGCCCCAGATTAGTTCCTCTTGTGAGTTTGAACATGCTCTTTGGATTTTAAGGTCAGAAGATATCCGTTTTCACTGTGCTGAAAAGTTTAAAAATATACTACATTTTTCAGGGGAAAAAAAAATATGGTTTGCATTATAAAGCAGTACATCAATGTGCATGTATGCGCACACACACCAGAGCTGATGAAGCTGCATGCTGTCAGAGCACCTTTGAGGGCTAATAGCACCTAATTGTTAAGCAGGAACCGGTGGCAGTTTAGCCAAGAAGACTACAGCAGAGTGCCCTGAGATGTGATATTTACCCTGTAAGAGAATAAAAGTTGATTCCTTGCTCTTCGATTTGAAAAATAGTAAAAATTAAATAAATACACAAAATACTTCTTTTGGCAGTCTTTATTATTTCTTTTTAAAGGCATTTACAAGTGGTTTCAAAATGGCTGTGTTACATCTGTCAGCGGGTGAAGGGAACACCCACAAATTGTGTTTTTATCTCTTGAAGTTTTGTTCCACTTGAGCAATAAAAGCTGGATTTGCTGCTGGTTTGTGTGATTGGGGTAATCTGAGCGTTGAGTATGGTTTTAAAACTTCTGCAGTTGGTTGAGTTTATAAGTCTTAAGAAACTCCTGGGGTGGTGGAGTTCTTGGGTTTTGTTTTACCCTGGCACTGGGGAAGGGTTGATTTGCAAGCACCTGGCACAGACAAGTTCATCTTGGTTCCCTGGCCTTTCCCTCCCAACAAATGGTTTGGCAGGAACCCCCCTTATCTTTGATGTTAATGTCATCAGCAGTTTCTTGGTTACAATGCTATTCTTTCTCCGGGAGTTGAAAGACTATCCTCAAGTAGACTCTGAACACACATGCAGTATTCTCCAGCCTAGACTCAGACCGACAGCTTAAATCCCCTCTCTTTTGGGGAATATCCTCCTGCATGAGGGTAATGCTGAGAGGTGTAGTGCACTCACAGCTGCTCTCGTGCTTGGAAGAAGTGATAGATGGTGGGAACCTAAAAGTTTGCAGGGAAAAGCTTTCATCTGACTGGCTAAGAGCAATGGAGGAGGAGGTATTCTGGAGTGCGTGTTTTGGATGGGAGCCATTTCAGTGGGAAATGAGCAACTTCTCCCATTCCCTTCGCTAGTCCTGTTGAAAGCCAAGTCAGGATGGCAGTGGTGGGCACTCCTCCCTTCACTGATTGCTTCCCTAGCCTGGCTGCAAATGCAGAGTTGCTCTTGCTGTCAGTAACTGCCATTGCACAAGACGATGGCCTGAACTGCTGTGCCAGCACACAAGGCTATTGGGAAGGAAGCAGATCGTGACAGTGTGAGAGTAAAGGCAGGCAGGGGTCTGCTGTGTATCTTTGCCGCTTTTTATCTTATTAACATGTTAGTAAAAACCTTGCCAAGGCAACCTGAGCTGGTTGCTTGTAGAATAATTGCTCATATTGCCTCCTTATAGGTCAGAGGAGGGGGAGTTTAAGTGAGTTAAAAGAGTAATTGTGCAGAGGGGACAGTCTGTTCAAGGGGAGTCGTAACTGCAAACCACTGTGTCTGGGGTCCAGTTTTATTGCCTTTACTCCTGCAAAATTAATGCTGGTTTTGCAGGGCAGATGGTTTCTGCTCAGACTCACACAAGCAACAGAATTATAATATGTTTAATAGCAAATTCTGTGTACTAGATAATAGTGATGTGTGAGCAGGAAGATACTATAAATTAATTTTTGGAGTCCAGAGTGAGGATCAGTGTCTCTTTCTTCTCCTGAGGACCACAGCTGGCTAGCTGTCCAGTCAGTACAGAATTGAGGCTCAGGGCTTTGATCTGATACCAAAACAACTCTGTGCTGTTAGTTCAGGCTCCGGGGTAACAGTTTTGTCCAGGAGCCAGCCTGGTGGTGCACTGAAGCAGTGTTTCACTGGTGCAATGAGTAGTGGTGATGCCTGTGACCAAGGCGGGGAATGGTTGCAGGTCATTCAGCTGTGCAACCCATCATGCAGAAAGTCACTGAAGCAAAAAGCTTCAGTTTTTGACAAAGATCAGCTGTTGGACTGAGGATAGGAAAAACATTCACAATTATTGTAATTAATATTAGAAGAAATACTGGAGAGGAAGTATGAACTGCTATGATTCGCAGTAGGATTAATATAGGGGAGCAGATTACCTGCATCTCTCTGGGGTTATAGATTTTATACCTTCTTCCCAGTCAGCTGGTTTTGATGTGTGTTAGACGTAGGATTTTTAGACTCTTCTTAGCTGTGTTTTCTGTCTTTCAATGACTTCTATCTTTGCACATGTGAAAACAAGGTAAGAAATTAGTTGCATCATAGCTTTCAAAGAAATTACTTTTAATGCCATTTAACACTACTTATGATGCTGAATGAGCAGTTTTTCAGGACGTATCACAGATACTAGTCAAGATTCACAGGTTCCATTTTACTGGATAGAGGGGCTCAGAGCAGTGCAGTAACTCGCTCAGCATCTCAGCAGAGCAGTTACAAAGCCAGCATTTGGACTCTCAACTCCATTTCTCTCTGGACAATCAGATCAGCTGGTTATTACAGATTCAAATACATTTTAGAATAAGGTGACTTTTGCTAAATTTCCGTCCTGTGTAGCATTTCAGACTTTGTGGTGTCAAAGGCAACATGAGTGTGAAGATACCTAAGGTAGGTAGAGCAGGCCTAGTACGGGTTTCATTGGTTTAGTACTGCAGAGTAATCATGTGTGAGTGCTTGAATGTAGCATGAACAAAACCAACCAGCTGAGATATTGATCTGCCCCTTCTCTGTATCCTTTCTTAGTACCTGGCAAGCTGGAACATATAAAACTTCTCAGCAAAATTTGCTGGGAAGGACTGGGCTGCCGCTCCTCTTTTTAACTGGGAAATTGAGCAGAGAAGCCACCCCTGCAGCTACCCAGACGTGTCTGTGGAAAATACAAGATGATCCAGGTCCCAAGTCTTTATTTATTCAGTTAAGTGTTTATTCTGTTAAGGAAATGTAGAGGAAAGCTGTTCTAGAAGGAGGTGAAACTGCAAACTCTTTTTTGCAAACCCATTCTGACACCTGGCATTTAAGTTTTTCCAGCAACTGGATGTGAGGATCAGGAGAAGAATGGAGTTTTTGAGAAAAGAGCAGAACTGAACTTACTCACAGGATCATGTCACAGAGTCATTAGTTATTCCAATGAATACCTTCGGTTTGTACCTGTCATTTAAATTATTTTTTTGCTTTACTTCTGTTTGTGTTGTAGGTGCTGTCTTCAGGGCAGTGTTATTTGTCATAATGCTGTGATAGAAAAGGGTGCAGACATCAAGGACTGTTTGATTGGAAGTGATCAGAGGCTGGAAACCAAAGGTAAGTACAGAAGCTGTATTTACTATGCATTTGTAATGATTTTCAGAACTTTCTCCTTGAGATTTTACTCCTACTTCTTCATGAAGTGCCAATAAACAGTGACAGTTCTTCAGTGGGGTGTCCTATAACATCAGGATTTGTTTTTCATGGCAAGTACAGTTTCTTGGCATAAGAATAGTTCAGGGACTTGCTCCTCTGAAGTTGGCAGCAAAGCTCTGTTGCTGTTGTTATAAAGAACAAGATTGGGTGCTGAGACAGTCTTTTCCTAGAGACCACAATTAGATCAGCCTGAGGTTGTCCTCAGCAGAAGGAGGAATCTTTGTCAGTGTCAGTGGCAAAACAGTCAAATTACTGATCACACAGACATCCTTCTCTGTGGATGCATCCAACCCACGGTGCCAGTATGCTCCCCTTCACCTTGCTCCAAGCAAAAGCTCAAGGTGGAGCATTGTGCTTGCAGCTGCTGTGCTCAATACTAAATACAAGGGCAGCTACTTTCAGATCAGCTTTACTGCTGAGAAGTGCTATTTTGGGGCTTCGGAAAGGATGCAACTACGTGGCCCTCATTTAGGCAAAGTTCAGCCATCCAGTGGAAGTGTGCCTGGTGAGGGCTCGGTGGTAACCGCCTGAGTGGAACTGTTGATTTCCTGCCCTAAGAGATAATGGGCAGGAAATGGCTGTCTCAGTGACTGCATCCCAAGCAGAGGCTTTTTAATGAATATTTATGGTTAGGGTTTGGCAGATCCCTGCTCCAGTGTGTGGACTGAGGACAAAAGTGAGTTCCTTTGCAGGCTCCATGTGAAGTTATTTAGTCAGATCAGGATTTATTTGGTTGCTTCGTCTTTGTGGATGGATTCCCAATTCTAAGTGTTCTGATACCAAGCAGGGTTTGCACTTAATGTAGTATAGTGTAACCTGTTGTCAGCTTTGCATATGACAAATTCTCCTTTAAATTGAAATGAAAAGTAAAAAGGACTTGTGAAAACAAAGTATTGATCTTGCAGTTGCATATCTCCAGTACTGTAGGTAACACCCTGTGAGTGCACTGTGGTCTTGATGCCTCTGTGATTGTGTGTCTACTCACAGCTTCAGCCATCACATCAGCCTGAATCAGTGCCCCTTCTGGGGTTCATTGTCCCAATCCTTTTCACTGAAGATCTGCGCTTCTCATGGTGCTTCATTTGTGTCATCCCCTGAGCATAGAACCCTAGAATCATTTAGGTTGGAAAAGTCTTTTAAGATCATCAAGTCCAACCATAAACCTAACACTACCAAGTCCACCACTAAACCATGAATGGGGTCATAGTTGGTTGTTAACCTGCAGTGTGAACTGTGAGGACAGGGTGTGTCAATTTAGCTAATATTTTAGGAAATAGGAATACATATGATTTCCTTAGTAGAGCATACGAAACAGAAATATCGTTCTTTGACCTTGCTCACATCTGCTTCAGGAGTCTCTTCCAGGGTGCAGATCCTAGTCTGGTCAATTGTAGTACAGAAACTGTTCTTCTTGCTTGTCCTCATCATCCTTGTCTGAGTATTTTTCAGGATTTGTAGCTGCATTTGCAGGGAGAGTAACAGAGCTGTAACTTGTGGTTCATTTGCCTATTCTTGTAGAGTCTGCTGCTCACCTCCCCAAAACTAAAGCCCAATTCTTAATGAGTCTAGGGGCTCTTTAGTTAAACTGTTCAAAAATGTATGATTGACATTAGCAAAGACATGTTCAGGTAGGTTATAAATACACCATTATGCTGAGCAAGAAAAAATAATAAAGCCTCCGTTAATTTTCTTGCCTCAGTTTCCTAACCATTCTAAACTTTCTCTGGGCTGGGGGTCGGGTTTGCCTCGGTGGTCTGGGATCTGTCTGCGAAGTTCGTAACTTATTTCCTGAACTGTGGAGTCTTTCCAGCCCAGCATGTCTCTTCTGACCTCAGCTGGTCCTGTAGTAAACTGGGTCTTCTCTTTTTTGCTGTGAAAGCATGCCATGACTTCCTTTCCCCTGCCCAAGACTTCCTGCACCTTGTGCCAAGCTTTTGGTGTGGCCCTGTAAGTCTGTTTCCATATTGGCCCTTCCATCGAGACTTTGGCTGTGTTGTTCTATTTGGTAACTTTCCCTTCTTCAAACTCGAGCCTCCATGGCCAGGTTAGGAAAAAAAACAGTTCTCTTGGGAAGGAGGCGCCTTTTCTTGCAAGCTGATCACCCTTCAGCAGATGTAAGCAGTAGCAGCTGGCTGCTGACCCCAGTCTGAGAGTTACACGCTAGAAACCTCCTCAGCAAAACTGCACACACCTTCCCAGAAACATTAAAAAAATAAAAATACCGCAGTCCCTTATTCCAAAGCATAAGCCAGGACTCGTCAAAGGTAGAAATATCCCTGAATCACCCTACGCAGGCAGCCCAAGCAGACCCCACAGTTGACTTTGCTGCAAAACTGGCTGTGTGCTCCCTGCTCCACAGTGTAAGTGCTGGACACACTGCCCAGGCAGCTCAGGGCACAAGAGCTCTTTGAGCCAGTGGTGCACTGACCTTCTTTCACAAAATGAGTTCCAGTCCCATGCAAGGAGGATGGCAGAAGAACAGCTACCACAAATGATAGGGAAACGTAACTCAAACCAGCTCTCATCCTTTTCCTTCTACAGAATAATATGGGCATATTTAGGGTGGTCCAAGTGGTGCAGCTGGGAGTAATGGGATTGAATTAAATACAATTTAGGTTGGCTATCTAGAGCATTTTCCTAATGATGTGGTCTGGTAGGCTGTGGGATAATCTCCCTGGGGACATGGTGGGAGACCTCATCACTTAATAATTGGCTTGGCAAATCTCTGGACACCTAATAGAGGAAACACTCCAACACTGATTAGTAGGGTGGATCAGATGCAGCCTAGTACTTTCAAACTAAAAAGGAAGTTGGAGACACTGGAGAGAGTAGGTAACTGTCAGCAATGACCTCCCAGTCCTGCACTGACTTCAGCCCTGTCACAGCACTGGCCAGAAATGGTATTTTTAGGTGCCTCTGTTAAAGTTCAAGGTATGGCATTTTATTTAATTTCTGGATTTGCAAGCCATGCCTCCTGAAAGCATTACTATTTCTCTTCCCACTGCTTTTATTACCATGCCTAGGAAGCATCCACTTTCCTTCCTTTGATACTTTAATTTAAAGAATTTGCTAACAGAGAATGAACAGATGTGCTTTGTGAAAGCTACCTCACCAGGTATCAGTTTGAAAAAACATTTGGTACCTTAGAAAAAGGCAGTAATTATTAAAGAGATAGGAAATGGCAGACAGCATTCTGAAGGAATGTAATTGCTCAAAGCATTCAATCACTATTTCAAAGGCAGTTATTAGGATCATGCTGCAGCCTTTTTGATAAACCTGTTTTTTTTAAAGAGGAGCTCAAAAGGCAGCATGCACTCACATTAAGTAGGACTACAGAGAGGGAGTAGTGGTGATGGGCCAGTCAAGGAGTCAGATGAGCCCTAGAGTCACTAAGTACAGCTCCCAAAGGAGTCTCCAGGCCGGATTCAGCAGGGAGTACATTATACATCTGGCATAGGTTAGGCAGGAAGAAGCATATACGGTAAAGCAGACTAACCTTTCTTTAAGCAACACCAGAAACAGAGACAGTGAATACACACACAAAGGATAGAACTAGCAAAATTAACATGTAACTCACCACCTTATCCCTCGCCTTCATCTCTGTTGTCATTGGGGCAAGGATGTTTTATTTGCATTGGGAATTACAGAGCCAAGTATTGTTTAGGGACAACTTGAATCATTGCACACCCAAAAAGTGCATTACAGTCTTGTTGTCACAAAGCATACATTTAGAAAAGTAAAAAATACCTGCATTCAGGATGCTGATGTAATCTTAGCTTGGGGTCATGGCATTGCCTCCTTTAGGCTGCACATTAAAACTTGTTCCTGTTTTTTATGCCACCATATATTCTTATTTTCCTTGGTACCCTGACATAGTCAACAGCCTGAATGAGTAGCAGTCATGTGTCTTCTTCAAGGGGAGATGGATCTGCAATGGAACAAGAGGAACTCTGCCAGAAGGTTTCACAGATGCTCATGGGCACCAGCAGCCCTGAGATCCACTTCTGGTGTTGGCAGGTGAAGGCTGTAGGGTTTACTGCTCCTGCACCCAGCATCAGCCATGGGGCCCCAACTGCATCACCTATGGCCTACCTGATCCTGACTCCTGTTTCACAGCTCTCCATTATGGCTTTGTCCCAGGACCAGACCATTCCTAGCCTTCTCTTTGGTTCTTCTCTTCATCTTTCTCCTATGGAGAATTTTGGTTTTCTCTCTTACTCGGTTGTCTCCAGACACCACCTGACTCCTCTTCTGGTACGATCATAGCTGCTATTTCCAGTCCCCTTGCCTAATAGTCCCATGCTCCATTTTCCATCTGGCACTCACCAGTTGGACTGCATCTCTTTCCGTACCGTAGTCGTGCCCAGGCAGGCTGGTCCTGGGCACAGGATGGAAGTGGGTTTGTGCAGAGTACTGCACTGGTCCATACAGCATGGAGGAAGCCCTGCCTTCCTCCTGCACTTCCATGATCGAGTGTGCTCACTGCAGCCTCTGGAGCTTTTAAGCAGCCCTCCTGAGAACACGTAAAAACTGAGATTTTTTTTTCAAAGGTTTATCACATAGCCAAAATTGTGTGGTTTCTCACAAGAAGAGAGAAAGGCACATATCCAGAAAGGACTGGCTCCCATTTCCGATCACTTTCCAAGTCCTCTTCCAAGCTTGGCGTCTTAGGACTTCTCAATGAAACAGAGTAAGATTGTTTTAGTTTAATGAGTGCCAAAGAGCATATTTTTCTCTAATGTCATCCTCTGAAGGCAGGTACACTTTATTAAATCTTCACATATGAATGGGTGACTGGTTGTGAGGAGGTTTCATCTAAGCCAAGATTTAGTGGGATAGGGACAGGAAGGAACAGAGAGACTTTCTGATGCTCTCACTGCATTCAAGTATCATCTTGCATCAAGAGCATCTGCTCTTGCAAGATGCTGAATACCTCCTGGTGCAGTCTTCAGGAACTGAAAACACTTAGCACGACACAGGGTCGGGATCAGAAAGCATGCTGCAATGCAGATGGGAGTTATGAAAGCTCATGAAGAACAGACACAGACTAAACAGTGCACACATGTATATTGTGCACGGGGGTACAAAATGAGCTGGAGGTGATGTAGGAATGGTGTGAATTTATAGTAAAACTGAGCGATCCATAAGATTTCTCTCTAAAGTAGTTTAACTACTGAGTGTCCATGACAAAGATATTGTTGGCAGTTAAAACAGGCATCTCTTAAATAGCTGACATTTTTGTTTCAGTGACTATGCAGTGACTACATTTCTAACTAATCCTAATAAGCCTCTTTTCCAAGTTGTATAAAAAATGGTTTATGAGTTCTGGCCTTAACAGTTGCATGAAACTTCCCTAGACTATCCATCCAGCAATGCTTTGCCCTCTCCTCTGCTGCTGGGGACGGCCACACTTGTGCACACAGTTATTCCCAGACAGGGAAGTTCAGGCTTCCTGAGTGAGGGGGTTAAACGAGCTGCCACATTCGCAGCATGCTGATTGTGAAGTCTACCCATAAGGCAGCAGTTCATACCCTTGTGGAAATATTTTTACATGTTCCACACAGAGAAAATAACCGCTTGTGCTGGGCTAGAGCTCAGCCACATAAAAGAGCCAGCAAGAACACCCCAATGGATGCTGAGAAAGGAAAGGACCTCTACTGGTGTCCAGTGTAGCAGGCAAATATGGCACCTCTGCCATCCCAGCAGAAAACGTGGACAGTCTTTAGACTGTTGTTTCTGAGATCCCTGCTTGCATTTGCTGTGAGGTGGTGATATTCCACGGGAGCGCATTGATCAGTGTCATCCATCCATTTCTTAAACACTTTGCTAGCACTCTGCCCCAACACTAGGACTTCAGGTCTCCCTCTCCAAGCAGCTTTCTATCTTAGGCACATCCCCAGATCTTGGTCTCCTTTTGCCTTTACTAACTTTTCTTCTGAGACCCTGACTGATCACTTTCCTATACACCTCTTTTCCCAGTTCCTTCCCTCCCCCAATCCATCTTGTCCACGCCACAGTAAATTCATCTCTCATCAGGCACTGATTTCAGTGTTACCTTCGCTTTACCCTCTCAAGATACATCTTTTCTCCAGAAGGCTTTGAAAGCAAAGGGATTAATACTGGTTGCACTGTGAGAAAAGCCTCATCTGAACCAGGTGAGCACCAGCCCTGAGTGTTGGTGGTTGTTGGGGATGGGTGTAAGGCAGGAGGGAGATCTTTACTGCCTGCCTGTTCTGTGGGCTGGAGGCCCCAGCTGTGGGCTGGAGATAATCTGTCTGAGCTACCTCCAGCTCCGTTCTCAGTGCCCCTGGAGTGAGCTGCACCTCACACCCTGGGAGCAGCTGGAGCACTCAGCTCATGAGGAGTATCACTGCTGGAGACCCACGGGCTCAGCTGATGGCTGCACAGTGGGGCTGACCTGGTGCTTTTGGGAAATTGTGAGACACTCCTGGCCTTTGGGGCCACAATGTGGTCACCCTGGTCTCCAGTGATCACGTAAGTAAAGCCTGGCTGGGAAGAGAACAGGCCTTAACTGGAAAGTCCCACTGCTCTGTAAACACAAACAAATCAGCCCCCATCACCTGCTTCCCTTCTTTATCTGTACATGTAATTTAAAACACCCTCCAGCCTCCAAAAGTCAAGCTTCAGCTACTTCCCATCCCCTTAAGCCCCTTTAGTTCCTCTCCCCCCCCCCAACCTGGCTGCTTTTCTAGGGCCAACCATCACTGCAGAGACAAGTTGCTCTTCTCTCCCACTCTCTGATCCTTTCTGTCCTGGGTGAATGTGGTGGGAACCACCCACAGCGTGTTTTCGTGCATGCGTTTCTGCAGCCACCCCTCCCCCCTGCCTAGTTTTTTAAGTTAAACTATCTCTTGCTTTAAAGAGAGCAAATACACAGCAGTGGCTTTCATCACTGCTGTATAATAGAGCAGTAATTCTGTGCCAGGGACTGTTTTCTATTTTATTTTAAAGGGTTTATAAAACAGTGTATGTAATTGAGTGAGTAAACTGAACGTTTTCTGGAGCCCCTGAGGGCTGAAACTTCGTGGTGGTCCTGGGCCTAGGCCCTAACCCTTTTTTTTTTTCCTCTCTCTCTTTTTTTTTTTCCTCCCTTTCCCCTCCTTCCCCTCCTCCTTTACAACCCAGCGTTGCCACCAGCAGCAGCAGCAGCAATCTGTCTGGGGCTAATTGAGCAAACAACAAGGAGATGCTTTCACATGGCTTTTAAAGGAATGCTCCGACATCCCCTTTCTGTGAGCGGCTTGGCAGGAACCTGCCAGGAAGGCTGGGGAGCGCTGGGTCCCCGGCCCCCGGCCTGCTGGTGGGGTTTGTGCTGGGCTGCACAGTCATTTCCGCCCCTCTGTTTATTTGCATTACAATTTGTTTTTAGCCAAGCACCAAAAGCTGCTCTGCTCTCTAGCTCGCCTTGTGCGTATGTTTTTAAGGGGCTAGTGTACAGTATGTGTAAACAAATGTCTTCCCAAGCAGGAACGCATATATAACGAGTGACAGGTTTTTGATTTACACTCCGTAAAATCTCCGTGGACACTCGGTTCAAGCACCCAGGCTGACTTCAGGCTGGGCTGCGTCAGCAAGTTGAAGCAAAGTGCTAATCAGGAGGTTGAATGTGTTGATCAGCTCTGGATTTGCTTAGCACCAGATGCTCCCAATCTGAGAAGATCTAGTTGAACATGATTTAAGGTTGCGGAGTCCAACTCCTAAGGCTTTCTAAAAGTCCTTTCTCTAATCCCTCTTCTTTCTCTGTGGGCTGAATGCATCTGTAACCCTGCCAGTGCCAGATAAAAGGCAGCCTGGTAAGAAATCCCTAATGGGGAGCTGGGGAAGGAGAAAAGGAGCTGAACTGCGAAGCATGTGAGGTACTTCTCCCTCCTCCCCCAGAGTTTCAGGCAGAGTTTCTGCAGGAACTGAGCTTGCTGGTACCAGCCAGAGCCACTGGCAACTGGCAGCTAAGTCTGATAATGAAACGCTATCCGCAGCTCAGCTCTCTGGCACACACACTGGAGTCTGAATTCCCTTCCCTCCACAAGGAGGGCTTTGGGAAGGGAAGAGGGAAGCAAGGTGAATCCTTATCTGCCTATCGCATCCCCTCAGGGTGCGGAATAGGGCTTTGTTTCTAGCAAAACCATTCCCTTTATCACTTAAAAACTTTCTCGAAGATTTTCAACAGGCAGATTCATGTGTTTTCTTTAAGCTTGTACAATAAGAAATGAGTTCGGTGATTTCATGTGAGTCTGAGGTAGCAGTGACATACCAGGCAGGCCTAGTGTGCCTGCTTTGGGTAATCTGGGCCACACAGATCAAGGAGGAGATGAAACAGGCAGAGGGATGGGAGATGAGGGAATGTGTGCTCCAATTTCCCATGTGGCTTTGAATGCTTAAGCTCCCTAAACTCACTGCTGCCTCAGTTTCCCAATCTGTAAAAAAGGAATGCTTTTACTCGCCCACTCCTGAAAAGCATTTTGAACTCATCAGGTGTAAAATACAAGATATTGTAAGGCAACTACAAGCATGTCAGTGCAAAATACAAATACGTAGTTGGTACCACCTCTGCAGCAAGGTATGTGACAGGACTCATCCCAGCTCTGCACGTCTAGGACCGTGGAGGATGCTGTCTGAAATGAAGCAAGAAGTTCCTTATTAAAATGTATTGCTACAGATAATCTATATATAGAACCATAAATTGACATGACTCTTTATAAGCCTAGATGAAGGCATGTTTAATCTGCAGAGGCATAACGTAATTACTCTCACTGGATGGTAGCCAGGGTCTTATTCACATCATAGAAATCAACATGATAGGTAGTCTGCTTGGAGGAGGTTCAGGAATGGAGTCACAGGAGTTGCTACAGGGCCTGTTTGAGATATATTGGGAAAGCTGTTGGGGATAAGGAATGTTATAGCAAGAAATGCTGCAGGTTGGATTTGAGGTACCTTGGCAAAGCTGTGTGGGGTCCAGGATGGGAGAAGAGAGGCGCTGAAGGCTGGACTTGGGGCTATTGGCAGAGCTGTGTTGGAGAGGTTGTGTGGTGCTACCTACATCATGCTTGCACCTGGCACTTGTACAGACAGCCCCTCATTTTCCTGAGCACTGCATCCACTTCTGCTCATCCTGCCCAAAGTGCTGGAGATGGAGCTGCAAGATGTTAGTGTGAGTCTCCAGAGTTAATTATCCATTGTCGCTAAATACCCCAGAGCTAAAAGTCTCGATCTGATGCTGAAGGTGAGAAGCAGCTTCTTGATATCTTTATTTCTGCCATGCGAAGGGTCTCTGAAAAGCAGCTGTGTGAGTCACCCACTCTGTCTCTCAGGCTGAGGAGAGTGCATATGATCCATACAACTGTGGGGTTGAGGTTGCAGTGGAAAATTATCTTGCCAGAGTCCAAAACTCCTTGACATTTATAGAGCAGAATTTGATCAAACCTTTACTGGATTAATGGTTTGCATGGTGCAAAGGTTATCTCTTGAATTTTAAACCAAGACAAGCATCATGTTGGCCCAGCCACTTTGGGGATTACCAGTAGTTTCTTCAGCTAGCCAAAGGTGGCATGTTTGTTGTTTTGCAGCAGTCTTGCAAAATCCACTCCCCCGAGGGGAAGAGTTTTAGGTGGATAAATAAAATACGACTCGTTATTTCCATCATCCTTAGCTATGTACCCCAAATACTGTGTAAGGTGTGGGAGACACCAAGCCTCCCTTGGTGTATTCCAGCACCTCACACGCCTTGACCCTTTGTCCCAGGCTCCAGAGCCAATTGTTATTCCTAATATGCAGGAGGTAAGATGAAGAGCCTAGGGGCACGGGTCACACCACCTGAGCTCCACCTGAATAGGTGTCCAACTCTCACAGAGCAATTTAGATTCACCACCTCCCTCACAGTACCCTGAGGACACCCACTTTGAGCACACCAGCTTTGTGTCATGCTCTGAGGCCACACGCTTGGGTTTTTTAGGCACTGGGCTTTCAATTGCATGTTATTATTTTGGCTTTAGATCCCTTATTTGCAGTCCTTCCCTGACAAGCTGCTTTTGCATTTTAAAGGGAAGGCTCTTTCATTACAGTGCACTAACAGTGCTGGGGCAGGGACTGGCACCTTATTGTGTCCACTGGGGCTCTGCAGAGCTCCTCAAAACAGGCAAAGGAGTGACCTTGCAGATACTGCCCCTCCAACAAATTTGCGCTACAAGAGTCTGAGAAGGGCGATCCACCATTACCCTCAGAGATGATAATTGTGCTCAGAGAACTTGCTCCACACAGATACTTTTGGAGAGGCTCTATCCAGAAGGAAGAAGTCAGGTGTCTTTTTTTTTTTTTTTAAAGCCCTTTTTTTTAAGCTGCCACGGCTGAGTTGGGATTGCTGAGAGGATCACTACCTCAGTGATGGTCCCCCCGGTGCCGAGCAGGCCCTTTCCTCCAAACAGTTTGAGAGCACACAGTGTTCTTTAGAGCCAGAGTGTATTACTGATCTTTAATTCTATGTCAGATCTCCGTGTTGGATGTTGATGGCTCCTTGCCTTGACCTAGGTGTACACCTGTCAGTAGCAGCTGTGACTTCCGTAGGGCCTCCCTTGTTTATTAGTGACACATACATGTGAAAACTCTCATTAGAGAAACCTCCTAATGTTTAGTCAGTTGTTTAGGCTTTCACCATGTGTGTGGGATACTGGCGGAGAGAAGCTGAAGTCCAGCAAATCTGTGTATGAGTTCCCCAGAATCTGCTTTTCTCATTTGTTTTGAATGTTTGCAGATTTTAAAAATGCAAGGTCTGAAGCACTGCTGCAAAACTCAATTCCTCCTCTTTTCCTCCCTCTCTCTTTTCAGCCAAACATGTTAATGAAGTCATTGTGGGCACCGAACAGCTGATGGAGATATAACCCGAGTAGGTTTTAAAGATGATTTTATGGAAGCCAGCAGCAGAACCAGATGTTCAAGCATCGTAAGATCATCCGTACAGATCAGTACTGGCATGGTTTACCCTGTCATTGCTACTTTCCTGTTCAGCTTTATATTTATGTCTTAATAAAGAAGTATTTACAGAGCGGTGTGTCCATCAGCCCCTCCCCCCTCATTGGGATGCGCGCGGGTTTGTGCCGGGTTATATCGGTTCCTGCGCGCCCGGCCAATGCACTGTACTTTTCTAGCAGAAGGGAGAGCAGGGACCACACAGACTGTGCCCACTCCAAAGAATGACTTAGCTGCCCTCCCTGCGGCGTAAACCACGTCCCTGCAGTCCTGCACCACCGTGCCCGAGCCTGGGAGAAACTGCTTGAGATGCTGATTGTGCATCTCATCAACGCAGCAGGCGGACAGTGAAAACAGCGGCAGTGCGAGCTGCTCTTTGCAACCCAGCAGCTTGGCCAGCCGCCTCCTCCTCCTCCGGTCTCTCTCATGATGCTGCCCCACAGCACCGAAGTGTTTATTCTGTGCCTGTCTGTAATGCAATCGAGGGGCTCACTTTGGTCTTATACTTTGAAATCCTGCCCAAGAGCAAGTATGTGAGGGTTGGGGGACCGTGGAGGGGGTGTGAGGCATAAGAAGTGAGTAATCCCTGCATTATTTTGGTGGTTCTTCATCTTGTCAATCCACTGTTCCTGATTCCAGACAAGAGGCCCTCCCTACACTTGGATGATCTGTGGATGACTGTACCTTACGTGTGTGAGATGAGTCGCGTGTGCTAATGTGAAATGCACAGTGTTGTGGTCAGGGCTTGTGCCAGGATTGTAGAGCACCTGGATGGGATTGAAACACAAGCTGTTCTTTAATGTTTATATATTGGACACAAGTTCTTACCTAAAAGCTGTTTATTAGAATGTAGTAGGATTGAACAGGGCATTTATCTGCCCCTGGATGTTTGACATCCAGAGGTGCTTACAGCACCTCACAGGTATTTCATTAACTGAAGCGATAAATGTAAAATTTGTGCTTCATGGGTACCAGTGACTCCTGAGGAGAATTACCATTTCCTAGTTAATTTGACAGGAGAGAGATTATAATCCGGACATTCTCTGAGTTTCATAAACAAAATCCTTCCTCTAAAAGGACCAGATTGAAATGGAAACTATGGGTAAGGAGGAGTTTCAAGGCCTGTGACAAGCTGCAGAGAGAAGAAACGTGCTGCAGATCAGCTTCAGCTTTGTGCTGGAGGTTTTGCTTCATGTATGTGTGCAAACATGTTCCTAAAGTAGGAAGCCTTTTTCATCCAAGGATCGCAGAGGCTTTACAAAGGTTAATTAAAGAGAGTTCTTGTCTCTGTGCTGCAAGGGAGTGAGGCTCCATTTTGGGTGTGTAGAAACAGAAGCAGAGTGGAGCATAATTATCTGACTTTGCATTTTACCGTAAGGCTGGCAAAACCAAGAGAAGTCTGCAGAGACTTTGATTCACGGTCCTTAAACACAAAGCCTTCTCCCTCTTAACTTCTGTCTTAACTTCTGAAAAGTCTGCATCCCCTTTTTAACAGCTACAGCTTTACCTCCTTGTGCCTTAATTATATGTTAAAACCTCAGTCCTTTTGTTTAGCTAATTTAAGAAGGGGAGGGGGGGGGTTACTGTGTCTGTTAGAATTCAGCATTAATTTAGTGTTCTCTGACACTTGAAAACCTGGCCGGGATTTGAGGCGTTTTCTTTTCCTTTTTGCCTTTTACGACCTGCAGGTGTTTGGTGTGAGATAAAAGTAGATCCCAAAGTGAGATTTCACAGCACAAATTATCAAAGTGAAGATTCACTCTTGATGTAGTCTACGTGTGTGGCAGTAATTATGAAAAATAGTTTGGGATAATAGGGCCTTCAGGAATCCCAAGGCGGGCACTGGAGGTTAACCCTTCCTCATCTAACCTGGCCTTCATGCTGCTGTCATCATCAGGTGAGCAGCTGATGGGTTGAGTCAGGCAACTTTACAACCTGAATGATGTTATAGTTGTCAAGAAAATCAAGGAGTTGACTGAAGTCATGAAGTTCTGTTCCCAGGTAGGTTTGGATGTGACTGGTCCTAGGTCATACAGACCTTCAGGAAGTTGTTACTGGTACAGGCTTCTCACCAGTTTTGAGGAGTGGGCCACCTCTCAAGCACAAGGAAGCTGCTCATGTGCTGCTCTGTCACACCCAGGCAGCTGAGCATTACAGCTTGTGCTCATCACGGTGCTATTGGCACCGAGGTGTTTTATAGGCAAAGCTGCTCTGAAGGACATGGAAATTCCCAGGTCTGTAGGTGTTGGCACGTTCTAGACAAACTTGTTCTGGACACTTCTTTGGCAGATGTACAGCCAGTGTTGCTGTGAGAAGGTTCCTACAGTGGCTTGTAACGTGCTGATCTGCGTGGGGTACAGGAGAGGTTTGCTGTGAATCCCAGCAAGGTACCCAACCAACAGCACCACTGGCTTGTAGTTTTCCCCAAGTGGTGTCCTGCCAGCAGCTCCCAAAAGGCTTTTCCTGTGCCCAGAGCAGCAGGGTTGGTGTGGGTGCAGAGCCCAGCAGCAGTGTGTGTGCACACCTGGCCACACTTCTTTCTCTGGGTCCTGCACCCCCAGCACACCATGACAGGGACACCTGAAGCTCTGCCCTGTCTCCTTGGCTCCCATGAGAGCTGGGTACCATCAGCAGTGTCTCAGCAGCCAGGTGCTTGCCAGGAAATTTGCAGCCAAGCCCTTTTACAAGACAGAGATTTGGGAAGAGTATTTTTTGGGCAGACACCTAGAGCTGTGGCTCGCCTCCCTCAGCCATTCATGTTTGTTTTTGTAGGTGACTGTTAGGATCTTTCAGGAAGCAGCAGCTCATCTGATCCTTCTGCAGTCAAACTGAAGCGGATGGCTCCCATCTTCCTGCTAGCCTTGGAGCAGAGCCACGTGAGGCGAAGGCAAACAGCCAGCCATTCCCAGGGATGGTGGGCTTACCACCCTGGTGGTGTTCAGAGGGACACAAAACCTTTGCACCCAGCTCTGCTCGTGCTTTTAGGACAATTTTTTGGCTTGCAAGCAGGAAGGGGAGAGCAGTGCCAGCCCGAGTGGCCTCAGGTGCACAGGTCTGGCTCCCCCATCACCTATCCAGCTGAGGCTCTGTGTGCAGCCCTAGTAATAGAACTCTCCTGAACCTCTTGGAGCTGGGATCATGAGGACTCACTAGTATTTTATTGCCCATCCTTAGGACTTTGCTGGTCTAGAGAACAGAATTTTCCTAATAAAACCTCACAGGTCTGGAGAGCACCAGTGTTTTCAGGAGGTGCCTTGCTTCTTCCATGCTGGCCCAAGTCCCCAGTGAGGGCCAATGGCTGTTCTGGTTCCTACCCCAGTGTCTTGAAAGGGGCAGAGTGAGTTCAAGCTCCACGTGGGGCTGTCAGAGAAATCGCCTGTGCAGGAAGCAGTGGTGTGACAGCCACACGTTGCAGTGTATGGTGTGACCCAGTCCTGGGACACTGCAGTGCTGCCTTCCCATCACACATATCCATTCCTGTGGCCTTTGATCACCTGTTTGAATGGACTGATTATTGCAGCAGACAACTGAGGCTGAGTCCCTTGGCATTGCAGGCTGCCCACTGTGCCCTGACCCTGTCCCTCCTGGTGCCACGGGGGAGCACAGAATACAGGACCCTTCTTACTGGCAACAGCAGAGATAATTTGGGGAAGGGGAGCTTCCCTCGCCGGGGTCCAGCACCCAGCACACACACTGATAAATCTGTCCACTGAGGTTTGCTCCCTCTCAGCCAGGCAGCTGATTTCTGGATCCTGTCGGTTTTCACTCCATCTCCCAGGAGCCAAGGTCCACAGCCGCGCCTGTGCCTCCCAGACGGGCCAGCAGACGGGAACTTCCTCCCAGGCCCTATAGACAGACATTTTATATATGTTAAAATACGTGTGTATATAAATATGGAAAGCAAGAGCTTGGGAGAGCTTGAGTCTAAATAAACTTGTATGTTTTAGGCTTTTAAAATGCTAATGTTGAATTTCAGGGGAGGGGGGTATGCAAGGGGATTGTTGGACTGAGGACCAAGACAGCTGATGAGCTTGGATCAGTGCCTTTACAATTCAAGGAAAAATAGGATAGTTTGGGAAGGAAAAAGGGATTTTCTTGTTTTTGTTTTTAGTAGAAAATAAAAGAAGCTGCCTTCTTATTTGCCTCCCTCCCCCAGCGCCAGAACAGCAAGCGACTGGTGTTGTATGCATAAGCTATTCCTTTGTGCAACATCTAAATGGTTAATTGTGTTTGAGGAAGATGTACGGGCGAATGGAGGGACCACCCAGCAAGAGACAGACAAGAAAGAGCGATCTCTGAAATGTTTAACCAGAGAGAGAGCAAAGTTGTTTAAAAATATTTAATTTACAACATTCCACACTGCTGATTATAAATTGGCCGTCCAAAAACACTGCTGCGTGCGGGGAGGGATTCAGGCAGCATGAAACAAATTCTTGTGATTGTTTTTCCTATCTTCCTCCCTTTTTTCCTAAGGGAGTTTAACCCCGTGGCAGGATGCGGGTTGCCCCAGGCAGGGAAGGTGGCAGGGAAGGTGGGAGCAACCGACTGGAGTTCCTCAGGACCGTGGACTCCTGTGTGAACACCTGCACGCAAGGCTGGGGCACAGCCACCCCCCAGCACTGGGAGATCTGGAGGGGACAGGGACAAACAACCGACTGGCAATGCTAGCCATGGTGACAGGCACATTTGAGATGGTCAATGGGTAACAGCCCACAGCCCCTTCCCTCTGACTTTCACCCCAACACCAGGATTCCCCACAGCATCCAGCTGTGCTTCCAGGCAAGGAAAGCCATGAATCCCCTGGCGATGGGTTGGGAGACCCAGAGAGCCAAACCTGGCCAGACTGTGCCACCCATGAGAAGTGCCTCACCACAGTGATGATGGTGCCTGCTCTTTGGGTCAGCAACACTCTGCTGTGTCACCCAGCCATTCCCAGGAAGACCAGGAAGGAACCAGGATCTGAGCCCTCACAGGGTCATTGAGCAACAGCAACAGCCCAGCTTGGGCCTTTCTGCGAAGGGGGTGACTGGTGCCAGAGACCGATTTGGCTGTGCTCTGCTCACAGCCACTGCTGATCCACAGCTGGTTTTGACACACTGGGCCACATGAGAGGCTGGGACTGCTCTGCAAGGAGGGACAGTCTGCTCTGCATGGTGACCCCACCATCCACCCCATCACCTGGGGATCATTCTTGCTCCCACCACAATATCCTTTCCAACCTTCACTTGGCACTTGGTCTCCCTACGGCAAAAGAGGACTGGGAGAGGAGGCTCCTGGGAATGTCCCTGGGAGAGTGAGCAGGTGAAGAATATACATGGGAATATACATTATTCTCCAGCAAACACCAACCTTGTCATCATGCACTCTCATGCTGTTCTCTGTGAGGCTGGAGACTCACCATGCCTGGAGGGTGCTGGGAAAGGAAGGAGAAGCACAGCCTCTGGCTGGTGACCCCAGTCTGCAGAAGGGATCTGAATGGAGCTGAGGGACACGAGGAATGCAAGAGGAGCCACCGTTCAAAAGCAGCATCTGGTCTCACTACAGACGCCTCAATGGCCTTCTCTTGTAGGTCCCACCTTGGAGAGCAAAAGCCAGAGTGCTTTCACACCTCTGCTGCCCCAGGACCTTGGTCATGCAGCAGGGGACCCCAGTCAGTGGGGAGGACAGGGGTCTTGCCTGTTCCTGCTAATTCTCCTGGCAAGAAAGGGGCACGGGGAGGGCTGCAGGGCTCTTTGCCGGGGATTGCCACACGTTTCCCAACCCCTAATCAGCCAGGAAGCCTCGCTGGCCACCTGGATGCTTCCTCGCGTGCAGCGAAGGCCTGTGACAGCCCGAGGAGCCGGGGTGGGTTTGGCTGCTTGCCCCGGTGGCGAGCTCGGCTCTCAGTGGCTGCACTGCTCCGGGCCCTGCCAGCCCCAGCCGGTGCCGGGAGCGAGAGCGGAGACAAAAGATCTTGTGTCCGCCTGCCAGCAGCCGGCCCCGCCGAGCGGCCGCCCGCCCAATTAAACCGTGCCCGCTTCCCATGCGGCAGGGGCGCCCGGCGGGCTCGCTGGCCCCCTCCCACCACTCACCAGCCCCGGGGGACCACCACCCTGTGGGGCCTCCCCTGCCTCCCTGCAGGCAGCAGCGCTTCCGCAGCCCTTGTCCAGCATGAACACGCTCCCTTGGTCCCTCAGCGAGGGCGACTCCACCGGCTCGTGCTGGGGATGCCTCGGCCCATGCCCAAGCATCTCCTGTTCCCCTTGCTTATCTCTCACCCCGGGGCTCACGGCACCCGCCAGTGCAGGCAACAGGGAACGGAGCATCCCTCCCTGCTCCTGCTGCCCCCAA
The DNA here is from genome assembly GCA_013390025.1 of Pitta sordida. NCBI lineage: Eukaryota > Metazoa > Chordata > Aves > Passeriformes > Pittidae > Pitta > Pitta sordida. The sequence continues at coordinate 60,075 of WEKX01027448.1, read as the reverse complement.
GGGCTGGATCAGGATGAGATCTGGCAGCAGCAAAGAGATCTGCTCTTCGCCGCGGCAGGAGCATCCCCACACTCCGTCCCGACCCGCGGGGCCGGTGTCACATCCACTTAGTTGGCTCCGAATATCCTTTGCCCTGACACCTTGTTAAATACCCACCAGGGGTCACAGTTCCTGGGATTCTTTTTCCTGCTTTGCCTTTACCCCGCTGAGACGTTTCGGTTGGCAGGAGCTCTCTCCCCGCTATTAGGTATCTTTCGGGGAACAAGAAACCTAGATCACTTACAAATTAATTTGGAGTTAAACCTACAGAAAATGAGAAACATGCTGCTTTGCAGGAGAGAGCTCTTGGCCAGCGATCAAGAAAAATACATCCAAACCGCCCGATGTGGAGCGCTCGGCCGCGGCCAGGGGTGGGGGCTGCACACTCAAGGTACTCCGGCAGCCGTATTCGGGTGCATCTTAATGGAGCTGCGGCCTTTCCTCCCAATTAAAAGAAAGAAAAAGGGAGTACATGCTTTCCAGCGTGCGGGGAGACATGGGGAAGGGTGATGTGAGGGGCAGCACTGCAGTGCAGGGGTCTGCCTCTTCCAGCGCCTTTGCCAGCGGGATGGGGACCAGCTGTCCCATGGCATATGGACACCTTTGCACCAGCATTTCCCCATCACTACATCCCTGGGGCCACAGCAGCTTGTGCCACAGCTGGTTCCCGAGTGGAGGGCGCCTTGTCCTCTCATCCCACAGTGCCTTGTGCAAACCCCCGGGCCAACAAGGTGCTGCGGGACAAGGGAATGCGGGGTGATGCAAAGGACCCTGAGCCCCTTGGCAGGCGGGTGGGAGCAGCCCCCTGTGCCAGGCACTCCCGGAGGGTCACGGGTGCGAGTTTGGCCGCCACCGCGCATTGTGTCTGCGGCGCGAGCGGCTGTGGCGGGAGGGGGCCGTGCGGGGGAGGCCGGGGCGGCGGAAGAGCAGTGATAAGATAAAAGGTCTGCTTTCCCATGCCGAGGAGCCGGGGGCGGAGGGGGGGGAGACGCGGGGCGAGCGGCGAGGCCACCCAGGTTTCAAGCACTCGGCCTCGGCGCCTGACCCCGGCACATTCAGAGAGCACTTCCTAAATTTGTCTCCTGTGTTCCTGACTCACAAGCAATTTCCTCACCCATAAAACGGCGTCAGCATGAAAGGACTGGCCGGGACACCAATTACTTGTCACCGTTTTACCACCCCGCTGCTCACCAGTTTGCAGCCCCCGGCAGTGCCTGGCCAGGATCTGCCCCTCTCCTCATAGAGCTTCTCTGTCCTGCACAGGCAGGGGGACATGACGGTTGGGGTCCCCTGTGCCGTGGGTAATCTCCAATGCCTGGCACCTAGTGATGATCCCAGGCAGATCCATCCAGTGTCCTCGGTGCTGCTTGGCATCCTGAAGGAGTCACCCAGCCCAGACTGCAATCAGGGAGACCATCTCCAGGCCCTTCAGCCCTGCGTTTGTGGTGTCCCTGTGCTAGCATTGTCCCCGTGGTATTAAAGATGCTCTTGTGTGTCTGCATGGGAGTAAGCAAGCCTCCATCATCAACACTGTGGTGGCACCAGGCTCATTGCTGATCCCACAAATGATCCTTCCATAAAGCACATGGACCCACGCTGGCACAGGGCATTGCCACCTGGGTGTCTCCGTGCCCTGCCTTGTCTCTGCTCCCTGTGCCTCTGTGCCACCTCATCTCTCTGTCCCTGGTCCCCAGTGCCATGACCAGTGCTGTCAGATCCCCAGCTGCTCCCATGCTCACAGGATGTGGAGGGGGACAGGCTGGTGCAGAAGGGCGTGGAGCTGGGGGGTCTTGAGAGGCTCTGAGCACAGCCAGGACCCTTGGGAAGCCCCCATCCACCTCCTCGGAGTGGGAAGATGCTGTGCAGCTGCGGCTGCAGGCTCACCTTCCCCAGCAGCAGTTCCCTACTCTCCCTGCGGCAAATCTCTCCAGCTTCATGCTGACAGCGGACGAGGTTTGCCCAGGGCCTGGCAAGCACCACAGCGGCTGCTAAACGGGTTTTATGGTGGGATTTAGGGACTTTTCTGCTGGGTAATTGATTTGCCCAGGCAGTAAAAGATCAAGGCAGGGGCTCAGACGGTGGCTCCCGGCATCTGCCCACTGAGTGGACCAGGGCACGGGTGGGTCAGGGCATGGCCAGGGCCAGTGGTCCGTGATGCCACGATGCACAGCATGGGGTGCGATGGCCCCACAGTGATGAGGTGAGTGCTATGGTTCCGTCCAGGAGTTCCCTTGCAGCACACCCCCACTCCTGCATCCTCGCATCCCCCTCCCCAACCCCACCACAAAACAGCCCCCAAAGGAGACAAAAGGGGCTGTTTGGGGACCTGCCACCTGCTAGTCCCCATCCTACAATACCGCAGTAAAGAGGCACCAAACAAAGGCCTTAAAATCCTAAAGGGGCCCATTCATTAGGGTGACAAAGGGGGAAAGAACTACATTATCATAATTAATCCCGGTGCTGGCGGTGGGTGGCAGGGCTCTCTGTCTTCCAAGGTGGTGTGGGGACGGCCGGTGTCACCACGTCCACATGCTATTGTGCACTGTGGCCTTGCGGGGCTTAGGCGGGTTTTAAGCTCTGTAAACACCACAGGACCCCCGCCACGGCTACTGGGGATGCTGTCCTTCTCCCCAGCCCCTCCCCAGCCCTGGCTGTTTGTCTTCCTGCTGCAGACCCCCCTAAAATCCCAGGGCTGGGATGGCTCCACTGTGCCCCTTGGTGCACCTGCCCCCAAGACTGTTGGGGAGTGAGGAAGAGCCAGGACCCCCAGGTCCTGTTGGTGGTCCTGGGATGGGGGCTCACTGTCTGTATTCTGTGCTGTATCTTCCATGGAGAGTTACCCTAGGTGTGACATGGCAAGGACAACTCAGGCTTCAGAGATGAGGCTTTATCCCTCCTCTGTTATCTCATCCCCATCTGAGGGGACCAAGTGCAGTCTGACTTGGGGACCAGCTCTTGGTAGTTCCCTGCTGTTAGGAAGGCATAGGGAAACTGAGGCACAGCGTGGTACATAGAGATGCATTGGAGTTTTAAGAGATGTTAATACCCTATCTCTAATCCCCTCTGGTGGATGGCTGCCTCCCTTTTTCAAACCTTGGGACACAGCATCCCTTGGGATGCACCCAGTACTGGCTGAGGAAGCAGTGGGGCAGAGGACACACTGACACTGCCTGTCCCTCTGTGGGGCCCTCCTGTCACTCCTGGCTCTCCAACCTCCCCAGATGGGGTCCCAGTGCTGGGTACTATGCAGCCCTGGGGTCCCTGAGAGCCTGTGCCTGGCTTCAGGTCACGGCCAGTGGGCTGTGCCGGTGGTTGGGAGAACACCATCTGGTTTCCAACTAACTAACGCCTGGCTCTGGCTCCCGGCAGAGGAGTTGCTGCTGCGGCAGCGACTGTTTACAACATGCCGAGGCTCTGGCATGTCCCTGCCAAGTCTCCTCTGCTTCTCCCCCCAGCCATGGGGCTCTGAGTCTCCATGGTGGCCATGCAAACCCAGTTCCACGCCCCAGCCCCTGCCCAGCCTCTGCTTGCCTGGAGGATGCCTCTGCCCGCTGAGGCCGTTGTCCTGGTCTGCCCTTCCAGAGGAGTGCCCGCTATGGCGGGGCTCCTGCTGCGGGGATTTTCCCATCCCCTTTGCTCGACAGGGTGGGACATGCAGTGTGGGGACGGGATAGGGTGGACTCCCTGGACATGACATCTTCTCTGTGGGTGCTCTGTGGGTGCGGTACCCTGTGCTTCCCAGCTCTTGCCGCATCCCACCAGCTCCCCCCGGCATCTCCCTGTGGCAGAGGCGAGTGGCAAGGGTGGGCAGAGGCCCCGGGTGGCCCTGGTGCGGGCTTCCCACCTCGCACCCACAACTCCTGCAGCCACCAGTGCCACAGAGTCACTGCGCAGGGTGGGGGCTGCACGGAGCCATTTGCCTTTAATTGAATTTATTTGTTACAACCCCAAACAATGTAAAGCAGGCTTCTCCCAGGCTCCAGCTGCCTGCCTGCCCATTAAAATACCATCTAGAACAGCAAATCCCCCCTCCCGCTTTGATATAAAACAGCCGGTCAGCAAGAAGCGGCAAGCGAAGTCTCCCTGCGTGCGAGCCGATCCCTTGCTCCCCGTCCTGCTTCCCCAAGGCTGGTGGCCTTCAGGGCTCCCAGTCCCCTTCCAAGTGGCTCCAGGGGAAATAAATGCCCTGAAGGGAGACCCAAAGCCCATCCTTGTGGCAGGTCAGGGCAGGCTGAGCTCCATCATGCCCGTAGGCATTTTCCAATGGGATTTTCAATCCTTGTTGGCGTGGCAGGGTCTGGCCCTGTCACTGGTATTGTCAGCCTCCCTTGTAAAGCTAGGGACCCCCAAAATTGGCTGCCCTCCTGCCTCTCACTTGGGGCACAGGCCACCATGCCATGACAATGCCAGCTGCTGCCTGGGGCAAACACAGGTCCTGGGGCGCAGCTGGTCCCTGGGGACCATGGAGGGAGTGGGTGAGCAGCGGAACAGGGATGCATGGTGTGGAGCAGGTGGGGATTGCCAGGGGTCATCCTGTCCTGTGTGGTGCTCCTGTGGCACAGGAGCCTGGTGCCAGTGTGGGTGAGCCAGGATGAGGTTGCGGAAAATGGTTGTGCAGCATCGGGAGCCCAGGTCACTGGGAAGCCCCTGGTGCCCTGGGATGGGCCAAATCCATCTCATCTCCAGGTCCTGGCAGACACTGAGTGGGTCTCCACAGACCATCCCATGACTTTTCTGAGGACATTCTGATTGTGATATTTCCCAATTGGTGGGTGATATTTCCCGATCTGCAGGGCAGTGGTGGGAGAGCCCCAGGTGGAAACAAATAATGATAGATAGGGAGCTGATGGAGAACATGGTTCGGCAGAACCAGCAGTGCTGGAGAGAAGGACGACAACTTACTTTTTAAAAACTAAACTGATAAAAAGCTGCAGCTGTCCAGCGGTAGTGCGGGTCCACTGGGAAAGGGAATGGTGGAGCTGTTAATAGCAATCAGGCAGTAGAAGTGCTGAATAGCTGTTTCCCTTCTGTATTTGGGGACACGCCAGATGCTACAGGCCTATCGCTAGATGAGGGAGAAACCCTTTATGTGCCGCTAAGGCCCAGGAGAGCTCAGCAGCAGCAGGCCTGGCTGGCGGGGGCTGTGACCAGGGGACATGGAGGAACACCCCCAGGTTTATTAACTGGTATTTCCCCTGTTTTTAGCAAGTAAGGAAACACCAAAGTGAGACTCACCATCATGCTCCAAGGGAATGAGGTGAGCAGTGGGGATAGGGATGTGTGGGGTGGTTGTTGCTCCATGTTGCTTTACTAGTCTCCCCAGGTGCCTTCAGCAGTTCCTTGGGGGACCATTCCTGGTGGGAGCAGCACCAGGTCTGTCCAATAAAGACCTGAGAAGGGTGCAAAATAAGCAGAGAAACAATCCCACCAATTGCTGCTGGCATTTACCCTTTGCCCTTTTGCCCAGCCTCTGTCCCCTTGACTCTAGTTCTGGAGTGTTGGTCTTTGCTCCTCATATCAGGGGATGGGGCAGCGCTTGTGGGTGCACCCAAAGAGTGGGTTGTCTTCTTGTTCCCCACTATGGCCCTGGGGACATACCTGGTCTTTGGGGAGGGCAGCTGGCAGAGGTGGGTGAACACCCTGCTCTTGGTGGGGACATGATTTTTTCTTGGGAAAAAGCATTGCTGGGGATACCTGGTCCTTTGTGGAAGGATACCCAGCCTTTAAAGGAGGAATACCCATCCCTTGGGGTGGCTATAGGGCAGAGGCACAGCTGCTGGGAGGGCGTTGCCTAGCCCTCAGGATGGCTATGTGAGGGTAGCCAAGCCCTTGAGTGCTGGCAGGACGGCAGGAAACCCAGAATTTAGGAGGGTTGCTATCCTTTGGGAAGTAGCTATGGGAAAATCCCTGGCCCTGGAGGGGGCCCCTGGCCCTTGGAGTGGCTACAGAGGGGTCTGTCCCGCATTGGGATAAAGAAGTCATGGGGGAATGCCTGCACCAAAGAGAGTGGCTACAGGGGTCCCTATCCTGGGGAAGATACTATGAGTGCAACACCATACCCTTGGGACACACTCGGGAGGGATACCCATGCCTTGGGGCAGCTCCAGGGAGGCTGCATACCCTTGTGGGGTAGCTGTGGGAGATGGATGTGAGAAACACCCTGCTTGTGGGGTGCCCATCCTTGGGGGACAAGCTAAGGGGGTGCGGCCTACCCTCCGGGGGGAGCCTACAGAGNGCTGGGGCTCCGGGCCGGGGAGAGGAGTTCGGAGACCGCGGAGGAGTCCGGGGCCGGCTGGGCGGGTGCGGGAACCCCCGTGTCCCCGGTTCGGGGATCTCCGGCTCCCGCGGTCCCGCTCCGCAGCCAACGGAGCGCGGCCGCCGCGGGCATCCCGCCCCGCTACGGGTCCCCTCGGCCGGGCAGGGGCTCCCCGTCTCCTCTCCCGGGCTGACCCGATGCTCACCCCCTCCGCAGGGCAGGGCCGTGGGCCAGAGGACTCCGCTGTGGCTGCGGGCCCGCTTTCAGGCGCTGCTCTTCGCCTTGGGCTGCCGGATCCAGCGGCACTGCGGGAAGGTGCTCTTCGTGGGGCTGCTGGTTTTCGGGGCGCTGGCCGTGGGACTACGGGTGGCCTCAATCGAGACCGACATCGAGCACCTCTGGGTGGAAGGTAAGCGCGGCCCCGCGGGCTCAGCCGCCCGTGGGAACGGTTTCGGTCCGGCTGCGGCTGCGGCTTTGTCCCCCGCGCGGAGGTGCGGGGTCGGCCGGGAGGCAGGTGACAGCGCGGGAGCGGGGCGGGAGGAGGAGGAGGATGAGGATGCCGGGCGTTTCGCCAGCGCGGCCGTGGAGGACGGGGCTGCGGGTGCCCACGAGCGAGGGTCCCGTGTACGCAGCCGCTCGGGCTGTGCCTTGCGCGGGTACGTGGTGCTGAGCTGTAGAGTGCCCCCCACGTGTGTCCCGACGGGGGTCCCCGCGCGGAGGTGCGGACACATGCGGCGGGGATGTTGCGTGGACACTCGCTTCCCGGTGGGAAAAACCCTCGGGGGTGACCGCAGCCCCGCGCCGGGGCAGAGCCGGCGCCGCGGAGCCGCCAGTGCCAGCCCGGGACCCCTGCCTGGGGGGGGTCGGAGGCGCGGGCAGGGTCAGGCAGGAGCAAATCCCCGTTTCCGAGTGGAAGCGGCTGATCCCCCTCCTTTGTTATTAATAACTCCAGCGTGGATTTTCTCTCCCCGATCTCTGCAGCCCTGGTTTACGGGTCTGGGATTTGCTTTTCCTGCACCTCCCTTCTGCTTTGGGAGGGATTCGGGGGGGGCAGCGCCCCAACTCGCACCCCCTGTCCGTGCCGCAGGGAGAGGCGGGGGGGCTCCCCGGGCGGGGGTCCCCGCGGGGTGCTGTGCAAGGGCAGATGTTGCTCAGCAGAGGGGTGTCAGCCATCTTTGTGCGGGAGCGCTGCCTCCTCCCCCACGCCCCGCTCCCTGTGTGGTCCTCAGCTACTCTTGGATTTGGTTCAACAATAGAAGCAACTTTGNTGGGTGCCCACGAGCGAGGGTCCCGTGTACGCAGCCGCTCGGGCTGTGCCTTGCGCGGGTACGTGGTGCTGAGCTGTAGAGTGCCCCCCACGTGTGTCCCGACGGGGGTCCCCGCGCGGAGGTGCGGACACATGCGGCGGGGATGTTGCGTGGACACTCGCTTNTTTTTTTTTTTTTTAATTTAAAAAAAAAGGCTCTGCGCTCCCTGGCTGCTTGCACACAAATGCACACACGCACCCTTGCCCAGGAATGCCCGGCGCTCCCACCTGCTCCCCACTCCCCAGGGGTGTTTGTCCCCCCTCCCCAGATCTCGTCTCCATCACCCCTTTCCTCTGCAACACGTAGCAGAGAAATCTAGTGGTACCTCCCGGTCCAGCCAGTCCCTGAGTGGTGGCTGCTGAAGGAGGGACACATTCCCTCTGTGGTTCCCTCACTCTGGGTCGTGGGTCCAGCTCCATCAAATTTTAATTGTGCTTTTAGGGTAGCAAGGAGTCAGCATTTTGTGGAACTGTGGCCAGGAAAGCAGCTGTGATTGTTCCTGTTAGGGGGAATGAGATTTGCGGCACATCAGGGTGGAGAGTGGGATGGGGAAGGGGCCAAGCCTGTGAACAGCTGGAAGTGCCTAGAAACCTGGCTGTTCCTGTGCCCCACCATGTTTCCCTGCTGCCATGGGTATGGCTGGCCTGGAGTAACTGTGGCTGCTCTTGGGGGATTTCCCTCACGCTGCGGTCTGGCTGTAATGTGGGTGCCGGGGGCCTCTCTCAGGAGCCTTCTCTTTCTCATGGCTTCTCATCTTCTTCAGTGTCCGTAGCTGGATTTAATTTTTTTTTTTTTTTATGCTGAAACAACCCTGATGTGTCCTGCCCCTTCCTGGACAGTGGGTGCTCTGTGGTCCACGCACTGGTGCTACTCTGTATCTGTGGTGCCTTGGTGAGGGTGGTGTGCGATGCCAAGGGTGCTGCTCAGGGCCCTGCCTTGTCCTTCCTGGGAAGGCTCTTTCCCTGGGAGTGTGCACTTGGGGCAGACCCCTCTGTGCCTTGCTCCTGGGTGGCACAGTCCCAGTGTCCTCAGGCGTTGGCACAACCTGCGACCACCAAGGATGATGTGACTGAGGTGACTTTAGTCCCACAGGGTCCCTGGCAAACTCGGGTGGGTCAGGATGTGGAAGGAAGGTTTGCAGTGGCACTTTGAGTCTTGTGTATCAGCTGTGGGGCTGCCTCCCTTCCCCATAACCATCCATGGGTCCTTGCCTCACTGCTGGCCTTGGTTTCTGCATTTTCTGGCAAGATTCGTCCCCTGATTGCTGCATCCCATCATGCTGGTGTGGGGCTGGGCATTATCAGGGGACAGGAGGGCCTGGGCACCCCCTGGAGAGCAGGGTACAATTTCCCAGATTATGGTTGGATGCAGAGCACTTGAAGATGCTTTGGGATTTTCTCAGCCACTACTTTCTCATGTTCCCATGTGTGTGGCAGGGTGGTCGATGTGTGTGTGCTTCTGCAGTGAGCCTCGTACGGCTGTGCTGACCTGAAGCAGTGCAGTTCTTGCTCCTGGGCTGGCAAAATTGGTGCCCCATCAGCTTGGTTCCAAAGTTGTGGGATCCCTGGGGTGCTGGAGACCCTAGCTCCTGTCCTCTCGGAGTCTCTGAGGAGGTATTTGTAGGAATGCGGTCCATCCCAGCCCTGAGGCAGCACTGTGGAGTGTCTAAGGGGCAGGGTGTGTGTGGAGAAAATACTAGGCCCAGTAGGTCCCAGCTCAGAGAGGGGGTGGTTTAGGGTTCCATGAAACCTCTAATGACTGTACCTGATCACCTGCCTCTGCCTAGCCAAGCTGAGGGGTGTGGGGTGGTGGGGCTCCAACCCAAACCATCTCGCACAGGAGGGGTCCCAGCGCTGCAGAAGCAGAGTGTGATGCTGTGCTGGGGTGTCCCCACTGCAGGCTGAGCTCAGCCATCTGGGAGTTGGGCTCCTGGTGAGGAGGGGAGGGAAGTGAGCTGCTTCCCATGAGGGCGTGGTGCTGGTGTCCCATCTCCCTTCTCCCCAAACATGAGAATAGAGTGTACAGCCCTACTCTGGCCCCCTGGCTGGGGTCAGCATTGAGTCCATGTGCACAGTATTTCTCCTGAGCCTGGGCTGTGACCCCGGCCACTGTGGGAAAGCATAGGGTCCCCTGTCCCAATTCTGGGAATGTCCTTAGTTCTGGAGGCTGACTGGGGGGTTCTTGAATGTTCTGGGGTTGTGCCTGACCTGTGTCCCTATTTGAGAGATGGAAGGAGTCTGTGTCACCCCATAAATTGGACTTGACTGTGGAAATGTTCAATTAGGCTCCTCCGAAGCAATTAGCTGCTCAGAGGTTTTGAAACCCCGGCTAGCGGTGAGTGTTGAGTTACCTCTAGACACCTGGCAGCTGTTCCCGGCTCTCCCAGGGTGTCTTGAGGGCTAAGGGGCCGGGACAGTTGAGCTCTGGGCAGGCAGAGCCCTGGGTGGTGAATGGGTCTGCCTGATTTATAGCACTGAGGGCTGGTTCAAAGGAAGGCCGGGTTAATTCCTAACCGGAACAGCCCAGCGCCCTGCACAGCCATCATGCTCTCAAAGAGCTGTCGAGTCTCCCTGGAGAAGACCCTGTCCCTTTCCTGGAGGGGTCAGAGAGACCCCAAATGTGCTGGTGGGATGAAACAGAATGCATCTTACAGGGGTGAGGGGATTTTGCTGCCCTCTTCCGAGGTTGGAGCATGAAGCTGAGACACCGCCAGCCCTCTGGGAGTATCTTATAGTATCTTTTGTCCTTCCTTGACCTCTGCAACAGTACTTGGCACAGGGCATCCCCTCCCTGGCACCCAGGACAGGGCTAGGATGCAGCCTGGGCCTCCTCCTGCGGCAAGGCAGGCAGGAGAGGAGACCATGACTGACTCTCTTTGCAGAGAGGGGGCACAGGGGATGGGAAAGCCACAACAGGAAGCCGAGGACAGGGACTGAATGCCCTCCCCACCATCTGTGTGGCCCCCCTTCCCAGCTCCTGTCCCCACTGTGCATGGTGGGTCCCATGGAGGGGTGTGGGGCAGCAGTGGGGGTGAGTGGGGATGGCATGACCATTCCTGGGTGGGCACACAGAGAGGTGGGTGGTCTCATTGCTGCCGGCAGGTGGGTTTGTGGGGTGGGATGTTTGCAGGGGCTGATAAAGGAGCGAGTGAATCTGGGGAGCTGTGTAGGGCTAGTGCAAACAGTATGGGGGGCTTTGATGGTAGCTTGCCCCTGTGTCCAGGGCAGCAAGACGCCTGCCAGGATAATGCTGGAACCAGTCTCACTCCTAAGAGATGGCTTCTGGACTGCTGTGTCTCTGTTCTGTCCCTAGATGGATGTCCTGGGGGGACAGGGTCCCTAATTCTCTTGGGATGTGGTGACACAAATACTGCTCTGTGGGACGGGGTAGCTCGGGGTCCCTAAGGACATTCTTTCCTGGCTTGATGGGATTTTTCCTTCCAGACCCTGCTGTCCTCTGTGTTTGCAGGCTCTGAGTGTCCTTGGGGACCCTGTGCCCCCATCCCTGGAGGCTTGGAGGAGCGGGGGCAGCTGGGTTTTTGCTGCCATGGAGTGCTGAGTCCCTGTTATCCCGAAAACCTGCCTGCCTGGCTCTCCCCTCTGCTTTGAAGTCCCCCCTCTGGCTCTGAGAGCGCCTTTCTTCTCTAGGGAGGTGGGAGAGAAAGGGTGGCTCACTCAGCAGCCCCCCTCCTGCCCGAAGGTGAGGTGCAGGCAGTTCACCTTTATCTATTTATCTTTGGGAGGTGAGTGCAAAACCTCATACTCTTCCTTTTCCCTTCTTTGACAGCTTGGTCAGCTTTTTTGGGCTGGAAAATTTTGCTAATTAACCCAAAGAGACTGGAAGACTCTTTACAGATGGCTGTGGCTTATCTGCCCCTATCCATTTTGTTTTGCTTTTCAACTTATATTTTTTTTTATTTCCTAGAAAGTGGGGGTTTTCTTTTTTTTTTTTTTTTCCCCAACTTGGACATATCTACGGACTTAGGGAAGGGGCTCTGGTTTTTTTTGTGTTTTAAATGTTATTTGGCGGCTGGGAGGGGGCAGCGCCAGGGCCCAAGAAGAGGGTTTTATTATCTGCCTCTCCCTCGGGCCTGGAAAAGTGGTCTGAGTTCAAAAAATTCATTTCTTGCCTGAATGAAGCCAGCAATGTGGAAAAATTTCACCATTCAGAGGGGGATGAATGTATGTTTCAACCACACATTAAGTGACATTAGCAAGCAGTGGAGTGCCTAATGTGGCCATTTTTCACAGCAGCCAACAGAGGGGGTGATTAGCATAATTAGTACAGGCAGCCCTATACATATGGAAATGGCAAATGCCTAAATGCCAACACCAGTGGAAATTTATGTCAATGCTGACAGGAGTCTTAGCGGTGAATAGTTCCCAACTGAATCCCTCTCCCCCCCCCCCCCTTTTTTTTTTCTCCCCTCTCTCTTTTTCGGGGGTCGCGCTGTCCCCTCCGAGCTGGCCGGGGCGGTGCGAGCTCCCGGCGCCCCCCCTCCCTGCGCTGGGAACCGCCGCCCCGCGATTTGGGGTAATAAAGACATTAATTTAGCTTTGCCGTTAAACAAAAGAGTTTGGCCGGGGCCGGCGGCTGGGGAACTGGCCCCAAACGGGCCCTTTCAGCCCCTCTGCCGCTGGCTTTTTGAAGCCATCCCCCTCTTCTGCAGCCCCTCTTAATTTAGCTGGAGCCCCTTTGGTGGGGCTTGGTTTAGTTGGAGGTGCTGGGGCAGGGCCGAGCACTCGTTCACCGCTCAGTGCTGCTGGGGACACCCATCTGCCACCCAGCTGCCCCCCTTCCCGGGACCAGCCGTGGGGTGAATGGGGCCGGGAGGACGTGTTTTGACAGGACGGGGCTGCCGGGCTTTTGGCGAGGCCGGCGGTAGCGGCCGGGACAGGTAAAAATGGCTCTTTCAGCGTGCCCTGGGCGAGACTTCCTCCGGAGCAGCATGGGTCCTTTCACTGCCTCCCTAATCCAGCTAATCCGCCCCACAACACTTTGAAGGTGGCCTCAGGCTTGCACGCCGCTCAGCACGGGGAAGCTGTGGACGAGGGATGCTTGGGGCGGTGCCTCGGGACCCCCTCCCACCAGGATGCGGGATAGTGCATGAGTTGCAGGATGGTGCTGGCGTCCCTCTGATGCCCCTGGGGCTCTAATCAGTCGGGGTGGGCACATCTGCCAGCGGGATGTGCTCAGTCTGTGCCGAGGGATGGCTCCTCAGGCCAGTGTTTCCCCCTGTGGGTGCCCCTTGGGGGTGCTGCAGAGGCGGGTACACATGGAGATAGATGGCTTTTGCCAGGGGATCTCAGCGTGACCTTGCTCCCCTCCCAGCTGTGTGCTTGAACAGTGGTTTCCAACCCTAGCATTGGGATGCTGTGCTGTGGAAATGGGGCTGCTCACCAAGGGACCCCCTGCTCAATTCCCATGCTGATGGATGGGCTCAGCTAGGGCTGGGGTCAGGTCTGCAACATCCCCTGTGCCCTAGCTGAGTCTGGAATTCACCACATTTGTTGCCACATCCTGTAGCTGCATTACAGCAGCCAGGACAGGGTCTGATTATTGGGGCCCAAGTCAGGATGTGTACCCAGGGGTGCTCCCTCCCTGCCATCTGTCCCACCCAAGCAGTGATGACAGCTTCTGGCAGTGCCTGGGTCCCTTCTGAAGTGTGGCACTGCTGGTGACCATAGGCTCCGCACACCCTGGGGTGACAGTGGTCCTTGCAGCAGCATGCATCTCCTGGGGTGGCACCGGTGCCTCTCTGTGGTCCCTAGCACCTCCCACATTCCTCCCTCATCTTCACCCTTGCCAGGCAGGGAGGGCTCAGTGTGGGGCTGGCAGCCTGCCCCGACCCACTGCCCTCCCGGTGGCACCCAGACACACTGCTCCGGCATGTTCCCGCTCACTGCCCCCTACCCCATAGGCACCACGGGGTTTGCCCACCTCCTGCCCTGGGAAAGCATGATGGGATGTCCTGTTGCTGTCATTGATCTATAGGGTGGCTGCATGGGGTCCAGCTCTGTGCAGGGCTATTTGCAGCTGCGCTGTAGGCAGCAGGACCTGGCACGGGCTCATCTAACCCCAGATCCTCTGAGCTGAGTCTGGGGGGTTCTGGTAGCCCCTGGGAGGATGTGGAGTGAGCTGAGGTCACCCCTTCCCTGGGCAGGGGGGCAAAACAAGGGATGGGGCTCCGTGTTGGCTAGAGCAGGCAGGGACACAAGCTGGTCCAACTGGGCGAGGGTGAGCTGGCTGGAGTGCTGTAGCTGTGGGTCCTGTGCCAGAAGGGTTTGGGGAGCAGTGGCAGGGGGATGGCTCAGGCAGGGTGGCCAGGAAAGGGGTAGGGAGGCTCCAGCCCTGCTCTATAATTTTGTGGTGGATGCTGTAATTACGGGGAGGGCTCCCCTGGCATGGAAGGCAGCCGCACACACAGCTGTCCTCTGACAGGGGCCCTGTCCCCTCCTTGGCACCCACACCCTCCCTGCTTGGGCACGGCAGGAGCCTGCACTACACCCCTGATGTTTGGAGTGCAAATGGGCTTGGGGTCCCAGTCCACCCTCCAACCCACACTACTGTGAGCTGGCACCCCACAACACCCCAGCATGAAACCCCCAACCACGGGTACCCAGGAGCGGTACCCGCCACAGAGAGGATGCTCATGCAAGGCATGACTGCCCTGGGGGACTGTCCTGCCCCCAGGCCTTGCTGTGAGATTTTAGGGGGGTGTAGGGGTCCAGGGGGCTGAAGCCAAACCCTGCCGGGGAGCAGAGCAGGCTGTTAGTAAGCAGAACTGGACGCCTGATTGGAACCAGAGAATCCTTTGCATGAAAAAGCCAAGGGCTCCCTTTGTTAATTTGAATTTAAAAAACCCCCAAAAAACAACAACAACAACAACAAAGAATTTACATACAGTTCCTCATTAACGTGCTCATTGTTGGTATCGGGGTGCCCCCCCCAGCCTCCTCCCTGGCCGGGGGGCTGCGTGCAGCGTGGGGCGTCTCTCCCTGCTCTCGGGCTGGCCGGCCGGCGGGCGCGCGCCCGTTTGAAGTGTCCTTGGCAGCCCTGTGTGCGCTGCCTTGTCTTTTCATGTTGCTCTTTGGTTAATTAGGGTGTTGGAATTTGAGGCTTCCTCACGGCCTTTGAAGCTTGCTGACGGCTCACAGTGCCCTGTTCCAAATTAACACTAATTACAAGGGACGGCTTTTTATTTTCTCTCCTTTTTCTTTTTTTTCTTTAATTTTTCGGGGGGCTCCCACCCCACACTTGCAGATGTGTGGCTCCTCCTGCAGCCGTGCTGGGCGGAGATGCCGGCAGGGCGCAGCAGGATTCATCCCCCGGGAGCAGCAGCGATGCCTTGCACCCCCCATCACTGTGTCCCACCTCCCGCCTGGGTTCGGCGTGGGTGGCATGGCTGAGATCAGAGCAGCTTGGCGCACCTCCTGCCCGACCTCCCAGTCTGCTGGGAATGGGATGGGCATCCTATTTTCCCCCATGACACCCACCCTCTCTGTGTCCTCATCCTTTTGCCCTGGGTGCTGCTATCCCCTCTGACACACACACAAAAGCCACAGCCATGTCCCCCCCTCCCTGTCCCTGGCACAACCTCCATCCCAACTGGCATCTGATGGACACCAGCTGCTCCCTGGCCCAGCCAGAAACAATAAAGATGCTTTGCCCTCCTTGTTCCCAAAAAGCAGGGAAAAAAAAAAACCAAAACACCAACTCATATAATAAGTCATTAAAAGGGAAGATTCTGCTCCTTATTTGTGGTCTTGCTCTGGCCTCCTCAGTGCTGGCAGGGGGCCAGACCCGCTGGGGCCCCCGCCTCTTGCTGTGGGAGCGTCCTGGTGAAAATGAATCCTGACACCCCCCCCACCCCGCTTCCCTGGGGCTGGGCAGAGCTGGCCTCGCCCCTGCCAGCAGCTCTGCCTTGGGATGTACCCGACACTGGTGCCCTGGGGTACCCCTAGTGGGTGGCACTGGGATGGGGCCTACACGCTGCCTACCTTCCACCCTGGACAGGGGGGTGGGAGCAGGGCAACTAAGCGGTGCACTTGGGGGGGTGTGTCAGGAACTGCTTCCCACCCTCCTCCCGGCTGTTTTATCCCCCCTTTACTGTGCCAGGATGGATGGGAGTCCCTCATTTGAAGGGGATGGGGCCACTGTCCCTGGGATGCTGTTCAGCTACGCGGAAGACCATGCAGGGTTTGGTCCCAGCCATGCTGACTGGGAGGGGATTCCTCTTCCACGCCGAGGCAGCCGCAAATGAAGTTGGCGGCTTCTCCCGGAAACCTTGGCCCTGCTGTGCTTGGAGCTCTCCTGCTGCCGTCAAGGGACAGATCCTAGGTTCTTAACAGGGAAGAGTGATGTCCCCAGCACCGTCTCCCTTCCCTGTCCCCAACCCCTACTGGGGCAGCGCACACCTGCAGGGACTTGGGGGTGCTTGCCTCTCCCTACACCCATTCCCTGATCAAAACTGCTTGCCTTGGGGTGCTGGGGAGCGGCTGGGCTGGGGCATAGCCAGTTCCAATTGCTGAGTCAGGGGCGCGTTTTGGGCATCTGCAACACCTACAAAAACATACAGCTGGGAGTGGGCAGGTTGCATTTGCTCTGCTTCATTAACCATCTGTCTGTGGGGTTTTTCTACGGAAAACAAAGCCAACAAGCTGTTCTGGGCCTGGAAACAGCCATGCTGGTTGGTTGCCTGGTCCATTGTGTCCTGAGGTGCTCCCTGCTTGGATGCTCTGGATATGAGCACCCAGAGGATGCAGCAGTTGGAGAACCCAACATTGGGAAGTCCTTTGGGTTAATGTGGCACCATGTGATGGTGCAATGCCTTGCTCCTGGCCATCCCATTCCCTAGGCATCCTAATGGGCAGGACAAATTGGTGGGATGAGGGTTCTGCCAGCCCTGGCACTGACAGGGCATGTCATGGTCCCCTCCACAGCGGGCAGCCGAGTGAGCCAGGAGCTGCGCTACACTAAGGAGAAACTCGGCGAGGAGTCTGTCTACACCTCCCAGATGTTGATCCAGACCCCGAAGAGGGATGGAGAGAACATCCTGACGCAGGAGGCCCTGCAGCTCCACCTCGAGGCGGCCCTGGCAGCCAGCAAGGTCCAAGTCTCACTGTATGGAAAGTGAGTCCAGCTCCAGATGGGGGACTGGGATCCCCTCTGTGCCCTGCACATCCCACTACCCCTTGCCGTGTCCCCTGTGGCATTGTGCCTGTTCTCAGCTCCTCTTCCTAACTTTCCAGATCGTGGGATTTGAACAAGATCTGCTACAAGTCAGGTGTCCCCATCATTGAGAATGGCATGATAGAGAGGGTAAGTGCTGGTCATGGAGAAGCCCTGTGGTATCCACCCACGGGAAGTCTGTCCCTCAGAGAATGGCAGTGGATGGGCTGTGGTGGGGACAGGGCTCCACAGCCCCAGGTGCTGCGAAGGCACTGCTGTCTGCATGTGTCAGATGAGGCACAGGCTTGGGAAGCCCAGGAGGGCTGCGGGAGATTGGGAGGTCTAATCCATCTCTGCTGAGCCCTTGGATCCCTTCTCCCACAGATGATAGAGAAGCTGTTCCCCTGTGTGATCCTGACTCCACTGGACTGCTTCTGGGAAGGTTCCAAGCTGCAGGGAGGCTCAGCCTATCTCCCGTGAGTTTGTGTGGGGGACTGTCCTGGGTGTGGGGGGCATGGGTGGGAGCAGGAGCTGGGGGTGCTGCCAAGGGTCTGTGCGTGACCTTCCTTTGTGACTTGGCCCTGCCTGCTCCAAAGTGCCTCAGTGCTGCTGCAGCTTGCTCTGCTCAGCCCCAGGATGCTCTGACCACCGTTGATGTCCTGCTGGGTCAACACCCTGACCTTGGTGACCTGGACAGGTCTGCGCCACTGCAGGGCCCATGGGCAGGAACTGGCCCATCCCTGCCATGCCATGCTGGCCACCGAGCCAGGGATGGGGACATGGGGACCTTGTCTATGCTGCAGGCAGGTCCCTGAGGCTGCTCCATCATGCCCCTGGCAGCACTTTGTGCATGCCATGGTGGTGAGGAGGCACTCACACTCCTGAGCTGTGCCCAGGGGCACGGAGGGCTCAGAGTCCCTGCGGTGGGTGGCAGGTGACTCCCAACCACCTCCTCTCACCACGGTGGTGGGGCTGGGGACCCCGGCCTGGGCCGGGGGAGCCCCCCTCCACATTCCTTCTGTTTACGCGTGTGTTTGTCCGGGAGAGCTGAGGCGGCTTGTGCATTGTCAGCAAACGCAGCCCTGCGCTTTCTCATGCTAATGCTGCTCTGAAAGCTGCCCCTTGCCAAACAGATGAAATAGTGGCCTTATTCAGGCTGCTGCGGACAGGAGGAGGGGGAAGGGGCCGCAGCATCCCCAGCCGGGACTAGGGGGCTGGTTTTGCTCAGACACCCCCCACCCGTAAGACTTCAGATTCTCCACAGCTCAGCCTGGGGAACTGCAGGGAGCAGGAGCAAGTGGAACTGGCGTGGCTGTGTCAAGCGGGATGCTGGTGGCATCGACTGCCAGGTTGGGCATCCTGGGGCTGGGGTACATGGCAAGCAGGGTGGCACACCCAGCAGCAATGGGACTCATCTCTCCTCGCAGCCCAGTGAGCGGGTGCCTGCTCAGGCACCCCGGCTGAGCGCCGGCCAGCCCATGCGGACTTGTCCCCCTTTTTAACGTGCTGAGGGGTGAGCAGGGCGGGAGCTGGGAGAACAAAGAGCAGCAATCTATGGAAAGACAAAAGGATTTGCCCTGGCTCAGTGAAGCAAGCGAAAGCAGATAAAAGGGGCTCTCTTTGGAAGCAGCAGCAGCTCCGGTTGGTATGTGGGAATCTCGAGCGGCCAGCTCTGGCCCAGCCAGCCTTCATGAATTATTAGGCTATGTTTCTCCCTAGAGCCCACACTTGCTTGGGGCTTTTTCTTTCCTCTTTGGAGCACTGGGCTGGGTTATTGGGTTTTTTTGTGTGTCCATTCTGTCTTAAAAAACAAGCCGAGTAAGGCTGGAAGCTGGCCCCAGCTCTCCAAGCTGGGTTGGAGAAAGCAGAGCGTCTGCAGGCAATGGGAAAAACCATTTTCCTGAGTACTCAAGTCCCATGCAGTCCTGCTGGATCTCCAAGGTCCTAGTCCACACTTGGCTCCCAGCACTATCCTGAGCCTCCAGAACCTCTGCTGAGCCCCAAACTCTCTGGCTTGGGGGGAGATGGCAGGAAGGGCTGTAGGGAGTGCTAGGAGCTCTTGCTTTCCTATTCCCCTCTATCAAGATGTTAGCCCACGGGCAGTAATCGGCCTGACTGCTCACACAAAGCGGGACCAGGCAGCAGGGCCAGCTCCCCCCGCTTTGTCCTGAGCTAACAGGATCAGGCATGCTACTTGACTCGGGGCAGGGCCTGCTGCGCTGCACAGGGCACGGGGGATGCTGCAAGCAGCCCCGGGAGCGGGTAAGGGATGCACTGGGGACTGACACTGCTCTTCTGTATCCTCACACCCTGCCTTTGGGCACACCCCCAGGACCCATGGCATGAGTTGTCAGTGGTGCTGGTGGTACTGCATCTGGATTTTGGCATCCCACATCATCCCAGTCCTGCTCTCTGTCCAGGGGCCGCCCCGACATCCAGTGGAGCAACCTGGACCCACTGCAGCTGATGGAGGAGCTAGGGCAGTTCACATCTCTGGAAGGCTTCAAAGAGCTGCTGGACAAGGCAGAGGTGGGGCAGGCTTACATGGAACGGCCCTGTCTGGACCCCCGGGACCCCCAGTGCCCCCCCAGTGCCCCCAACAAGCAGAGCCAGCAGGTGGGTCACAGTCCATGAGGAATAGGAGGGGAGTATGGGGGCTTACTGCCCTCCTGCCTGCCCCACGATCCTGACACCCCCTTCCACCCACAGAGCCCTGACATCCCAGCCGAACTATCAGGGGGCTGCCATGGTTTCTCCAGGAAGTTCATGCGCTGGCAGCAGGAGCTGATTTTAGGAGGCACAACCAAAGACTCCCAGGGCAAGCTGCTACGGTGAGAGCTGCTGGGTTGTGGGCATCATCAGGCACAGTGTAGGAAACCTGCCCTGGCTGCAGTAGGGGCTGTGGGGATGTCTGGGAGGCTGGCAAGTGTATGGGGCTAGTGAGTAGGGCAGCACCGTGAAGCAAGGGGAAGAAGGGGAGCAAGATGCCTGAGTCCTCTCCTAGGAGTCTGTGGTGGGGCTGGGTGCCGTGGGGTTGGGGATGGACCCATTCCTGCATCCTGGGGCACTGCAGCTGGTCCCAGCAAGATGTGTGCCTGTCCTCCAGTGCCGAGGCCCTGCAGACCATGTTCCTCCTCATGAGCCCCCGGCAGCTGTACGAGCACTTCAAGGATGACTATGAGATCCATGACATCAGCTGGAGCGAGGAGAAGGCAGGAGCCATCCTGGAGGCCTGGCAGAGGAAATTTGTGGAGGTAGGCACTGGAAATAGCCCCCACATGGGGCTGGGTAGGGATAAGCCTGTGCACAGCATCCCCTCTGCCCAGGTTTTCATGTGACCACGGGTCCTGGAACTACCCTCTTGGGGTCCAGTGAGTCCCTAGGGACACTTAGTAGTGACACTGACACCCTGAATGGCTCAGGAGTGAGTGTACTGTAGAGCATGGGGGTCTTGACTCCTCTAACGAGGTGCACCTCTGGCAGCTGGCGCAGGACTCCATCCCTCCCAATGCCACACAGAGTGTCCACGCTTTCTCCACCACCACGCTTAACGACATCATGAAGTCCTTCTCTGACGTCAGTGCCATCCGGGTGGCTGGGGGCTACCTCCTCATGGTGAGTGTGCCCTTCTCTCTGTCCTCCATCATCCCTCCTTTGGCCCCCTATCCCTGCTAACCCACTGTGCTCTTCCAGCTGGCCTACGCCTGCGTCACCATGTTGCGGTGGGACTGCTCCAAGTCCCAGGGGGCTGTGGGCCTGGCTGGGGTCCTGCTTGTGGCTCTCTCCGTTGCCTCTGGCCTGGGGCTTTGCTCACTGCTGGGCATCTCCTTCAATGCAGCCACCACACAGGTATGTGCTGTGGGAAGAACCAGATACTGTAAGATGGGGTGGGTGTGAGGTGGCCAGTTCACCTACCGGGTGGTGGCAATGTCCATTTATTGACACTGACTGTTCTCTGGCAGGTCCTGCCCTTCTTGGCCCTGGGCATTGGTGTGGATGACATGTTCCTCTTGGCTCATGCCTTCACCGAGACCAGCCAACACATCCCCTTCAAGGTGAGCACTGAACACTGCCGGGGGGGTCCTCAGCCCCCTCCCACCTCCTCATGGCCCCTGTCATCACCCCTGTTCTCTGTCCCCCAGGAGCGAACAGGTGAGTGTCTGAAGCGCACAGGGACCAGTGTGGCTCTCACCTCCGTCAGCAACATGATCGCCTTCTTCATGGCAGCCCTGGTGCCCATCCCTGCCCTGCGTGCCTTTTCCCTCCAGGTAGGGCCATAGTCTGTCTCTGGGGGATGGGAAAGGGATGGCCAGACCCCCATCTAATGTGTGGCCCTCACTATCTGCAGGCTGCAGTGGTTGTGGTGTTCAACTTTGCCATGGTGCTGTTTGTGTTCCCTGCTATCCTGAGCCTGGACCTGCACCGCCGGGAGAAACGTCGGCTTGATATCCTCTGCTGCTTCTATAGGTACTGGTGCTGGGCTTGCTGGGATTGGATTGACTCCACAGTTCCCCTAAGAGGCATGGGATGACTAAATATCTTCTCATCCTTCCTTCTCTCCTCCTCTACTCTCTGTGCAGCCCCTGCTCCTCACGGGTCATCCAGATCCAGCCTCAAGAGCTTGCTGATGCCAATGACAACCATGCCTGCCACCCATCACCCTATGGGCACCCCGGTGTGGCTACCAGCACCCAGATCACCACCACTGTGCAAGCTTTCACCCGGTGCGACCCCTCAGGCCACCACATTGTCACTGTCCTACCACCCACCTCCCAAGTGTGCACCTCACCTGCTGTCCTCCTGCCCCCTGCTGACCCTCTGGGCTCTCAGGTCTTTGCCCCATCCAGCTCCACCCGGGATCTGCTAGCCCATCTGGATGAGGCCAAGGGTAGGCGGGAGTGCGTCCCCCTGCCTTTCTGCCGCTGGAGCCTCGCTGACTTCGCCCGGGAGAAATACGCCCCACTCCTTCTGCGGACCCGGACCAAGGTGAGGTGGGGGCAGCCCTGGTGGTGCTACACAAGGCGAGTGGGTGGCACAGGAGCCTGACTAACCGCCCTGGTGTCCCCACAGGCAGTAGTGGTGGTGTTGTTCCTGGCGCTGCTGGGGCTGAGCCTCTACGGCACCACCATGGTGCATGATGGCCTCTACCTGACGGATATCGTGCCACGGGACACCAAGGCACATGCCTTCATCTCAGCCCAGTTCAAGTACTTCTCCTTCTACAACATGTTCATTGTCACCAAGGGTGGCTTCCACTACCCGGGTGCCCAAGCTGCCCTTCTGAGCCTGCACCAGGCCTTCAGCACTGTCAAGTATGTGGTGAGGGAGGGCAACCATGACCTGCCCAAGATGTGGCTCCATTACTTCCAGGACTGGCTGCGAGGTGAGGGACATGCCTCTTCTCCATGGTCTGTTCTGCCCAACAACCCTCTCCCCTGCCTTCATGCTCCCCACTGACCTGGGAAGGCCAGGGTGGGTGGTTCCAAAGGGCTCAGCAGTGGAAGCTGAGCCATGGGGTTTCTGCATGCCCATCCCACTGGCACCACACTCCCTGGGTCACATGGGGTGGTGTGCAGGATGGTGTGTCCTCAGGGATGCTCACTCCCCGGTGCTGCATCCCCAGGGCTTCAGGCCACCTTCGACAGGGACTGGCAGGCTGGGCGCATCACCCATGACAGCTACCGCAATGGCTCTGAGGATGGGGCACTGGCATACAAGCTCCTAATCCAGACTGGCAACAAAAAGGAGCCCTTCAACTTCAATCAGGTGCGTGGGAGCAGGGCTGGGGTGACCAGGCTGGGAATGACTCCGTGCCTGCTGCCCAGCTCATGAATGCTCCTTATCTCTCCCATAGCTGACCACGCGGAGGCTGGTGGACGAGAATGGCATCATACCCCCTGACACCTTCTATATCTGCCTGACAGTGTGGGCCAGCAATGACCCCCTGGGCTTTGCCGCCTCCCAGGCCAACTTCTACCCACCACCACCTGAGTGGATTCATGACAAGTACGACACCACGGGCGAGAACTTGCGAAGTGAGTGAGCATGGAGACCTCCTGTCTCTGGCATCGTCCTGCAAAGTAGTCCATTCCCCACACTTTTAGCCCTGAAGAGAAACCCCACATATCCCTTATCGCATCTGGTAAACTGGTTTGCTTCCCTGTGCCTCACCCTCGTCCCCCTGCACTCCACACCCTGAGCACCCCTCTGTGCACTCCATGTGCCCTTAGCACACAGCTAAAGCACAAATCTCTGCTCCAGACGTTTATGAACATATCACTGCAACTAAGCTCTTCTGTTCCCCTTCAGTTCCATGTGACCCACTACCCCACAAGCATCATTGGGCAGAGAAACCCCCTCCTCCTTGTCCTTGATCTGCTCACCCTATAATCCCCAGACCCATAGTACCCAGCCAGACATTAGCCTGCCAGGCTGCACTCAGGCTGGTGTGACTGTAGCGCTCTCACGCCTGTACCTCCATATTGCCCATATCCTCATGCTGCCTGTTGTCTCCGCAGTCCCAGCAGCCCAGCCACTGGAGTTCGCCCAGTTCCCTTTCTACTTGAGTGGGCTGCGTCGCACATCCGACTTTGTGGAGGCGATTGAGAGCGTGCGGGCCATCTGCCAGGAGGCCGCCCAGCGCCACGGCGTGCTGAGCTACCCCAGTGGCTACCCCTTCCTCTTCTGGGAGCAGTACATTGGCCTGCGGCACTGGTTCCTGCTGGCGATCAGCATCCTACTGGCCTGCACTTTCCTCGTCTGCGCCCTGCTGCTGCTCAACCCCTGGACAGCTGGCATCATTGTGAGTACGCTCCCTGGGATCAGTTGTATCGCTGGTGATGGGAACATCTGGAGGAGAGAGGGGGACCTGGAGACAACCATGAAGAACAGGGTGACGAGAATACCCATACGAAGGTGGCAGTGAGGGGGGGAACCACATGAAGGAGTTAGGCATGCCTCTTACGAAGGGAGTGTGTGTAGTGGGCAGGGATTTGAGTACATTCATGCAGAGCAGGGTGGGGGTCACCCCCAATAGATGGGACAGACAGACATCCCAAAGAGAGGAAAAGGGTCAGTGAGGTGAGGCTGCCCTATAGGGAGGAGTGGGATTAGGCTTGCTAGGCAGAGGGGATAGCCAGTCAGAGCCACCCCTGACTGACCCCCACTACTCCCCAGGTCTCCATCCTGGCAATGATGGCTGTGGAACTGTTTGGCATCATGGGGCTGATGGGGATCAAGCTGAGCGCCATCCCAGTGGTCATCCTCATCGCCTCAGTGGGCATCGGTGTGGAGTTCACTGTCCACGTGGCCCTGGTGAGCACAGGCGGAACACAGTTCCTTGTCCCTGGCACCCTCACACCCTTGGCCATAGGCTGATGGGTGGCCCATCATGGGTGGCACACAGGGACAAGCCCTGCATGACATCCTCATCCCATTCAGGGCTTCCTGACAGCTGCAGGGAACAGGAACGTACGTTCTGCTGCAGCACTGGAGCACACCTTTGCCCCTGTGATGGATGGTGCTGTATCCACCCTCCTGGGTGTCCTCATGCTGGCCGGCTCTGAATTTGACTTCATCATGAGGTGAGCCCTGAAGGAGAATAAAACAACCACTTGCTGCCCTCCAAAAGCTTTGGCAATGGGCTGGTGAGTGTGGCAGCTCTGCTGGCTGGTGGTGGGGATTTGGGGCAGCTGATGAGGATGTGTCTTGCTGGGGACACCCATTCCATCGTGCATGGAGGCTGGGGAGACCTGGCAGGGTCCGGGTGTGTCGCATGGGAAGCTGTGTTTGGGGTGGGACAAGACTGATGATGGCTGTGTCTGCTTACTCCTTCTGCCTGTGGCCCCCCCAGGTACTTCTTTGCGGTGCTGACCATCCTGACACTGCTGGGGCTGCTCAACGGGCTGGTGCTGCTGCCCGTTCTGCTCTCTGTCATTGGGCCACCCCCTGAGGTACAAGACCTCCCCCATCCTACCTATCCCTGTCCCTCCTCACCCCCATACCCACCTTTCTCCATCTCTCATTGCTCCTCATCCTGTCCCTCTTTCACTCTATACCCATTCTTGCTTTGTCCAATCCCAATGTTGTCTCGTACCCTCACTCTGTATCATCCCTCCTTTATTCCGTCCTTTCTCTGAGCCATATCCAACTTGCCTTGTACCTACCTGACCCCATTCCTGACTCATGCTACACTCAACATCCCCATGTCTCCCTGACCCTTGGCCCCATCCCTGCTTCACGTAGTATCAGCTGCATCCCCATCCTTGCATCAACCCGTCTCTCTGCTTCTCCACACTCGTCCATCCTTGTATGTCCCGTGCCTCTCCAATGCTTTCTTCTCTCCCCAGGCATCCCTGGTGGATAATGGCCCCTGCCTAGCCCCACCGGAATCAGTGCCCCCATGCCTGGGCCCTGGGGGGCTGTATGTCCGACGCGCTCCAGCCTGGCCTGCCACCTTCCCAGAGCCCTCAGACACGGAGCACTACACAGAGGGTGTGGGGCCAGGCAGCCCCCGGGGACCCTTCATTGTGCCCCCCACCCCAGCACACATCCTAGTGGAGGCTGGCAAGGACCCCAGCTTCCCACGCATCACCGTAAGTGTCTCTGCCCATCGTGGCATCAGTGGGTCCCCTGGCTCCTCTGGGAGAAGGTCATGGATAGAACTGGGGGGTGGGTGCCTGTGGATCCCCTGTGGTGCTGGTGGTGTTGCCAGAGGGATGCTCAGTATGACTGGGGACCCTCATGTTACATGTTTCCCCTACAGGTGCTGAAGCCCTACAAGGACAGCCTGGAGGTTCAGGGTCAGAAGGAGGCTTCTGGCCTGCAGCCTGCACCCACCTTGCCTTTTGGGGAGCCGTGCCCCACACTGTCGCGAGAACACCTGCAGCCCTGCCCACCAGGCACCCGGCCAGTCCCTCCCACAGCCCTGCCCACCTACAGCACCCATCTGCAGGGTCCTGCTGGCAGCTACACTACTGTCACGGCCACCGCGTCAGTGACGGTGGCCCTGCACCCCACACTGCCTGGCTCCTACCCCAACTTTGGCCATGAGGGCTTCGCTGGCGGTGAGCGTGACTGTCTGGATGAGCCTAGTATGCCCAGTACCAGTGGCACTACCATGCCTGATGCATTTGAGATGCAAAGCATGAGACACCACGGGGCAGGTGCCCAGCGCTAGGTGAGCTTGGGGACACGCTACCCCAGGGCTGATGGGGGTGCAAGGTGTGTGTGGAGAGACACACCTGACCCCTCAAATCTCTCTCTCTGCAGGTTGTTGTTTCCTCAGCAGAGCATCTGCCCAGCACCCGGTGGGCACAGGAGGGTGCAGAGCGGGATCACCCGCATTGTGCTGCTAATTGCCGGAGTGGTCTTGGCCAAGGAGGACCAGCCCTCCTGCACCCTGCAATGGGGTTTGGTAGGGCAGGCTGGCACTTCTATGCAAGCTGTGTGCAGGCCATACCGTGCCTGTGTGTCCCTCACCTAAGGCTGTGCCATTGGTGCCATGTCCTGTCACCCAGGGTTTGGGGTTATCCTGCCCTGAGCTTGTTACCCCCCAGAAATGGAAGCACTAACTCCCCCCTCTGTTTCTGGAGCTGCTGGCAAGGTGGACTCAGTGCCATGCCAGCTCCCCCTCTGTGGGGTCACTACCTGCTCCCTATCACCTCCTCCTGGGACCACCCATCCTGGCCCATGAGCTGGGGTACCCCAACATGGTGCCCTGATGCCCCTCGTCCTGATACAAGGGGGCAGCCCCAGAGCCAGCTGTGCCTTGGTGGGCCGTGGGCAAGGCCTGGGGCAGGCACTCCCCACCTTTATTTATTACAAAGGGAAACTATCTATAGAGAGATATATATTTTTAAGCTTATTTTAAAAGATTTATTTCTCAGCCTACAGCCTCACTCAGCTGTCCAGAGTGCAGGCAGGGAGTGGGCAGACTCCTTGCCAGTGCAGGGCTGCCCACCGGAGGCAGCAGGATCTGGTTCATGCCCCCACTCCGTGGGCAGCTCACCCCCTCCAGCATGCTACTCTGTGCCTCAGTTTCTCCAGTGGCAAGCATGGGAGGGCTGGAGATGATGGATGTGCCATGGTGGAGAAAAAGGGAGACTTGCTCCCCACGGCACAGGGAGGATTTTGGAAGGGGGAGATCCTTGGAATGGTCCTTGCTGTGCCAAGCCCCTGAGCTGTCCCACGATCACAGCCCCTCGAGCCACACTTGTGCTCTACCCAGGTGATGGCATATGCTGGAGCACACACAGGCCAGTGCGTGCTGACTTGGGCTCCCATGGTGCCACCTGGCACATCTTGCTGGGAAACCGTATTTCTCACCATGTCCCCATCCCCATCCCGGGCACCGTCCGCGCCGTTACCCAGCACTTTAACTCCAGCGGTGTTTGCCGTGCCTGCAGTCCCAGCCCCGCAGCCCCCAGCCCCTGCTACTGAGCAGGGGTGGCCTCGGGGACCCTGTCCCCGTGCCAGGCGTGGGCACGGTGGGCAGCCTCCCGCCCCCACACGCCATCTAAGTTATTTATATCAAAGAGAGCAAAGGTTTATTTTTGTAGTTTGTACAGGCGGTAGTGGGGACCGAAGGTTTATTTTTAAAGAGTAAATATATATATTATATATAAATTACCTGCTGTGTCCGGCCCTTTTTCGGGGGGGGGCTACAGCTGGAGCAGAGTTGTGTGTGCTTGAGACAGGCCCAGCTGTGTGTGCACACGCAAGGGGGGTTGCACGGGGGGCTGACAACCTGTCCCTGGTGCTCAGCGGGTAGGAGCTTGTCGCTGCTCTGGTGCATGCAGTGGTGCCCGTGTCGCCTCTCCATTTGTACCCTCCCAAACCCCGGAGTCCCGCGGCGATGGGGATCTGTGTCCCTTCCCGGGCAGGTGCTGGAGCTCTCTCCCTGCACCACGGCCGCGCTGCCGGGGGAGGGCAGCACGGCCTCGGGCAAGGGGGAGTTCACCCTGGGTCCCCATCCTGCAGGGCCTCTTGCAGCCTGCTGTGTCCTCGTACCCATCCCATAGCCCAGCTCTACCTTGCCCCCAGTCCCTGGATCACTTTTTGGGGTGACTTTGGCATCCTGCCCGGGTCCCGACACCATGGCATAGGACAAAGTGCTTTTATCTATGCTCTTCGCCATGGCAGCATCAGTGCCCAGCCCCACAGCATGCCTTGTTGCAGAGTCCCTGGCTGGGCTGGATGAAACTCGTTGCCCAGTCCCTATTTGGTGTGCGGCTCCAGGTGACGGTGATGGTCACGGGGGCGTGTGCCACGGCGGGGTCGGCAGAGGCGGGAGGGCATCCCACTGCCCTTCCTCAATGCGTGGGCACGCCAGGCTGCTGCAATGCTCTCCACCTGTAGGGATGGGGAGAGGGGAGGGGGCATCAGTAGGGCCGCAGTGTGGTTACCCTCAAAACCCACCCTGCAGCATCCTTCAGCCCCAGAGTTGAGCCAGAACACCCCAAGAACAGGCAGCAGCTCACCGGGATCAGCAGATCCTGCTGATTGTGGCTCTCCAGTGTCACGAGTTCACTGGGTGCCAGCAAGGGCAGACGCAGCTCCCGCACAGGCAGAGCAGCCACCTCAGGCACTGGACGATCCAGGACAGCCTGTCAGACAGCAGTGTGTGAGGGATGGGGCTGGTAATGTCCTGGGCACTGGGGGAGATGGGGGTTTGGAGGCAGTGACACTGCTTCTGTGTCCACCACAGCCTTGGGACAAGGTGCCTGTGTTCCCAGCACAGGAACACAGCCTGGTGGGGGTACAGGCACCCCTGGGTGGTTGCCACAGCATTACAC
The DNA here is from genome assembly GCA_013390025.1 of Pitta sordida. Taxonomy (NCBI): domain Eukaryota; kingdom Metazoa; phylum Chordata; class Aves; order Passeriformes; family Pittidae; genus Pitta; species Pitta sordida. The sequence goes on along the minus strand of WEKX01027448.1, from coordinate 31,507 downwards.
TCACCGAGCTGACATGTGCCCACTCCCGCACAGCCTGCACCAGGTCCAGCTCATCCACAGCCAGGCGGTCACTGCGCAGCACCCGTGCCAGCACCACATCTGAGAGCTCACGGAAGCCCTGTGTCTGCACCACTGCCTGCCAGCACACCATAGCACTGGGGTGCTGGAACCAGGATCCCACACAACCACCACTGGTCATCCACGGGCCATTCCTGCCTGGCACCTCAGCATCCCCTCACCCCGACCTCAATCCCCAGGCACCCCAGTACCACCATCCTGCCTCTGCCTGGCACCCAGCATCTTCTCTCCAAATATCATTTATGCCTTTTCCCAGCCTCCAGGAACCCCGTTCTTAGAAGCCCTGCTCCCTTGCCTCACGCTGTGTCCCCACAATGCCCCATGCCATGTTTCCCCCCACGCTCTGGGGTACCCTGCACCATGCTCCCCCATCACCTGCTGCCGTACCGCAGTGCAGCCCTCGATGAAGGCCAGGCAGTGCTGCTGGAGGTCTGTCTGCCCATAGGTCACTGCAGCCTGTGGGACAACACGGATACCTGCCAGTGGGTCTGGAATAGGAGGCACCCCCTGTCCAAGCCCTACAGAAACACAAGCACTCTCAGGGACCCAGGTGAGGCAAACCTCCCTCTGTGTGGGTGCCATGGTGAGGGTGGGGGGAGGAAGGGGACCTTCTGGCTTGCCCCACAGCAAAGGTTTTGGAGGCTCTAACGCCCACGATGGTCACTCAGCCCTGCTCAGCAGGAGATGTAATTTTTCACTGCTGCTCAGAAATGTCACGCAGCCCACAGTCAGGAAGAGGCCCTGGTGCTGCTCTCACAAGGTCACACTGTGGGCACGTGGAACCACCAGTCCCCAGTGCTCCTTGCGTGGGCACAGGATCAGATTAAAGCACCCCTGCAAGTGCTCTATGCCCTGGTGCCAGACCCAGCCTGACCCATAGCTGCCATCCCCCACTGCAGCAGGAATTTGGGGTGCTCTCTTTTTCCCCTAGCCCTACCAAGCAATGCTTGTCCCTCATCTGAGCGCTAAGAGGACACATCCCTGCTGTGGTGGCAGCCTCTGTGGGGGGGATATTCAGAACCAGCACAGGCAAGGTGAGCATCACCTCCCCCTCCACTAGAGCAGGGGACCAGCACTGACGCAAGCAGCGAGGGAAAGGCAAGATGTTTTCTTCAGGTTTGTTTTGTTCTGGGGTTTTGGGGTTTCTTGTTTTGTTTCCACTGGGCCAGTTTTAGCTCTGTTTATGCCGTGGTGGTCTGGCTGGAGCTCTGTGATCTGGGGCAGGCAGCTCACCCCAAAAGGATTTCTTCAGCTTGTGGGAGATGAAATAAACTCCTTTTCTCTGAAGAGCAGCCTTGGTCCCACCAAGTAGCACAGTAGGGCCCTTAGGACCTCCCTTAGGCTATTTTTAGATGCCTCAACTCTCAGCAGGGGTTTTGGGACTGGCTCCCAGAAACCCAGTGTCTCAGTTTCATGCACCTGATGGCAAGACCCTGGCACTGGGGAGTTCTGACCAGCCCTGCTCAGGGCAGTGTGAGGACACTTCTCTGCCAGGCTCTGGTGGACCCAGTGTCCCTTGCAGCCCTGGTACAATGTGCCTGGGAGATGGCAGGGCAGCTGATGAGCCAGAGCTGGGTAGGAAATTCTGCTCCATCATCCAGCTGAGAGCAGGAGGGTTAGGCTTGCTCCTGCCCCAAAATTTTATAGGTTATTGTAAAATACTGTAAAATAATTTGTGACCCTATTGGTGTCACTCTTACCTGCAGGGCCTCGCAGACCTGCTCCACACTCAGTGTGTCCTTGATGAACTTGACACAGAGCTGGAAGGCAGATGGGGAGAGGGTGGGCAGACCAGGGACCCAGCCCTGCCACCCCCCTGTGCAACTCCCAGCAACCCCGAGTCCCCAGGACATAGGGCAGAAACACTTCCAGGATGGGCTGTGGGATGAGGTCTCGCAGCATGGCTGTGGGCAGACAGCTTGGACACTAATTAAGCCAGGGACCAAGCTTGATGCGACCAAACCCAGCCAGCCTGATTTCCCCAGGTGGGTCCCTAAGCCTGTCTACAGACAACAGTCATGTTCTGCCACAGAGTACAATCCTGGTGCCAGATGCAGTGCATCGGGTGACCCCAGCTTTGACTCAATCTTGCCTGCCAACTGTGCTCCGCTTGTCACTGTGAGGGGACCAGCATCTCCATCTGCATCCCACACATGAATGATGCAGCTGGGATGCAGTCAGACCTCTACATTTATAGGCAAGCAGGACCTCACTCCTGCCCATCTCAGATGCCTACCAGAGTCTCTGGGAAACACAAGGGGATGTGACATGCACGGAGGAGCTGTCAGATGGGGCAGAAGGGCCCTGAGTCACTGGCAGGAGGGACATGAGATCACCCAGCAAGAGGGATATGAGGTCACTCTGCAGCCGGGAACACAGTCACAGGCTTCCCCAGCTGTCCTTGATCAGCCCCTTTCCCTCCCACCTCTCCTCATGGCTCTCCTCATTGCAGGTCATCCCCCCCTGAGGATGCATTTGCTGAATAGTGGAGTGTGACTCATGTCACTGGAGCACTAGGTCCCCCTTTTTTTCAACCCCCCTTATGTCTCTTCCTTGCCCAGACAGCTGTTTGTCAGCTGTATGTCTCTGTGTCACATCTAGGCTTTGTCCCGAACAGGGTGATGGGGCAGGTCCCCTCCTACCACCCCAGCACACAACAGCCCACAGTTCCTCAGCTCCCAAGAACCTTCCCCAGCGTGGTGGGAAGGGAGGGGAAGTCCCAGTGCAAGACAGCAGTCACGCGTTCTGCCTGCTGTAATTAAGGAATCAGTCTGATGACGTGGCCTGGCCACCCTCCCAGACATTGAGCTGCTCCAGCTCCCTGACCCCTTCTCTTCTGGCTCCCACCTCTCCTCTTCGCTCCCCGCTGCCTTCCTCAAACCTTCCCATCTGACACACTATCCTCTTGGCAGCACCACAGCTGTTGACTGCATCATCCCGCCAGATGACCAGAGAGCACCTGTAGGCGATGGCCCAGGGGGTTTCCTGGTACCCTTTGTTGTGTGGGAAAAGTAAACCACCATGGCCTTCCCTGTGATTCCCCAGGATTCCCCTGTGGGATTCCTGGACACTGGTACCCTCCCTCAAGGGGAATCCCAGCAGACTTTCCAGGACTGAGAAGCAGAACTGAGCCTGCCTTGGACCCGAGTGATGCACCACGGTGCTTTCCTCAGAGCCACCCTCAGCCACCAGCCAAGCAGGGACCATCTTGGGTCCATCTCTCCAGCATGGGGACACTTAGGGACCACCGCCCCCAGTATAAACAGGGCCATACCTTGCACAGGTCCTGCAAGCCATACTCCACCGATGAGGTCAGCACATCCAGTGCCTGCAGGCAAGAGGAATCTTATGAGAACCAGTCTGCAGGGTCATTGGATTAGCATGGCAGTCCAGGGGCAAGGCCATGTGTGCTCCTGCCTTCATAGGAACTCCCAGTGGGGTATGTGGACAAAGCTGCCACATGGAGGCAAACTTAGGTCTCCTAACGGTGTCCCCATTCCTAGTCTTGAGTGTGCACAGCCAGATGTTCTAAGGCTAAGACAAGGTGCTCTGGACGCTCCACTCTGCTGGGCTGAGATCCCACACACTCATTGCACTGTTAGCCAGTCAGAAAGCATCACCATTTCCTCCAACTCTGGCACACCAAGATGCACAGAGCAGAACTCCCTACCCCGGCATCCCTCCCTTGTACCTCCCATGACCATGGTCCCTACCAGCCCCATCCCCACTCACAATGTGGCTGTTGAGGGTGACACTGTTGGTGTAGAGGAACTCGATGACAGCCAGGAAGACTTCGGGCTGCACGTTGCCCAGGATGAAGGGGGCCTGGGGTGCCACACTACTGGAAGAGTCCTGACTGCCCACTGGCACCTGGGCGAGCATTCCCCGAAAAGCCTGACAGCGGCACACCAGCACACAGCGGTGTGCAAACACCTTCTGCTGCTCCCGGCCCACCACAAACGTCACATCGCTGTGGGAGAGAGGGGATCATGAGGCACGGGATGCCCTGGGCTGGGACAGTACACACAGGAAGGGACCTGCTGAGTGCCTCTTTAATTTTAACCCAGGTGCTTGTCCCGACAGGGGTAGAGAGGGGGACATTTTTAGCGGTTTCTTGCAGCCATCTGAACGCTGCAGGTGAGGTAAAACAGGTCCTCTGGAATGTACAGAGAGCCATAGGTGCTGGCACAGACAGTCCTGGGTGCTGGCTCCAAGCAGCGTAGAGAAAAAGGCCAGGGACACCTGGAGAAAGTGATTTCCTCTTTTGAAACAGCAGAGCCAAGGAAAGTATAGCTGTCACCAGGATCAGCGTCCGTGACTCATGGGAAGTGACTCATCATCTCAGGGATGCAAAGCTTCCAGCATTGCTGCTGGCATTGCTGCCAGCAGGGCTCATAGTGGCCCTCCCCAGGCCTGTGGCACACACTGGGGCACAAGGACCATCCTGTTGTCCTAGCCCTTGGTTCCCCAGCTCCATGGCCTCAAGAAAGGACAGCAAGATCAGGGGAAATGGAGCTTGCAAAGGGCACAAAGTCTCCGGCCTGGGAGCACCTGGGGCCATGGCACATCCATCTCCTTGTCCCTTCCTCCATCCCAGAAGGCCAGAGAAGACATGCCACCCAAACTCTATCTGCCATGAAGACATGCACAAAACCATGGCCTGACACTCACAGTGTCCCACAGAGAGGTGGATGTGTCCACCAGAAGGAAGGACACTTGGGTAATCCCAAGCATCTTTTGGGAGACACACAGCTAGGGCAAGCAGGGTGATGTGAGCAGAGCCAAACAGATCCTCCATGACTGGTAGCACAAGGGGGACCATGATAAACTGTTCTGTGGCTGCAATGCACAAGCCAAAAAGGGCAAGCAGGATGCAAGATACCAGCTGTGAGATGTGGAATGCAAGCCACAATTATGCCATGCAGGGTCTGGGAGCAGGACACAGGCTGCAGGATGTGGGATGCAGAACAAAGGTGTGGGGTGCAGGCTGAAGGAGGAAGGATGTAGGATGAAAGATGCGGGATGAAGTAGATTAATGCAGAGCATAGATTTCAGGCTGCAGGATGAGGGGTGTGGGACGCAAGAAGGAAGCTGCAGGATGTGAGCTGGGGATGACCAAGCACTGACAACTGCTTCCCCAATGCCTGACACTGTGGTTGGGGAGTTTTCACTGGGATTTCTCCTCTGGGTGGCCAAAAATTTCAGCAGGGATGGGGATTTCCTCAGATAGCTCTGGAATTTTTGCCAGCCTCAGAAGAAAGTGGGTAAAGACGAGCACAGCTAGACAGGACATACTATGCAGGTAAGGAGCAGTGAAGGCAGCTCTCCATCTCTGCTCTCCCTCTGTGAGGAGGTGGTGGGGACAAGTCAGGCTGCCACACGTCCTCCAGGGCACAGGGAGGTTGGAAGTAAATCACGGGTGAAGCCAGGGTGGGAGAGGAGCTGAGCACAGGAGGCTGCCCCCGAGGAGCGCTGGAAATGCAATCCCCCCACTCCTGGCAAGGGCAGGAACTCCAGCTTGGGGCACTGCCTGCCCGTGTTGGCACCATGCTGCGGATAAAGGCGGTCTGGGCCCACCTGCGGAGCTGTTGCCATGCAGGTGTGCGGGGAGAACCACACAAGCCATGCGGGATGACCCACAGCGCGCACAAGCCTTATTGGCCCCACCACTTGCCCGGGCCCCCCAGACTCCCCAGCAGCGCTCGGGGCCGCGGAAGAACAGCACGGAGCAGGCGCCGGGGCCTTCGGCACGGTTGAGGGGGTGGTGGCATCCCCCTGGCCCCTCACCTGAACTGGGGGTTGTTGACCAGGGTGCGGAGGGCAGTGGTGAAGGCGGCCACGTCGCCCTGCAGCCGCTCCGAGCAGCGGCCGGCCATGGGCTGTCTCGGGGAGGGCGGTGGCGGAAGGAGGCGGGAGGGAGGCGGGAGGGAGGCTGGCCGGCCTGGGGAGGCCTTGGGGAGGAAACTGGCACGTTGTAGTTGTACGACACGGCCCATTGCCAGGGAAAGCTGGCCGGCAGCGCTGGGGTTGGAGGCTGGGCTGCCGGGGCAGTGGGAGGGAGCAGAGGCGGGTCTGGCCGGCGTTCAGCGGGTGGGGAAGCAGGGCTGCAGAGCTCCCTGCTGTGTTCCGTGGTGTGGCTCCAGCAGCCCTGGCACCGCAACCTGCCCCATACAGCCGCTGGGTTCGCTGCACAGGAGCCCATGGATGTGGCAAATGGGGGTGAAAGGAGGCAGTCAGCTGGGATTTGGGAAAAGGAAACATATGCACAGATTAAATGCACGGAGATCACTACCTCCACAGCCCCCATGGAAAACCACTAGGCATGGCTGGGCCCCCGGCAGCAGCGCTGGAGCAGACTGGAGACTGGCAGAGAGATCTGCCCCCTGAAATGGCGAAAGCCTTTACTCCTGTGATGCTCATGGCCAGAGTTCTGCAGTTCTCATGTCTGCTTAGGACGCAAGTGATTGTAGGTGGAAAAAAGCATCACCATCTCAGAAAAGCTTGGGTTGGAAGGGACCATCTAGTTCCAAACCACCTACCATGGGCAGGGATGCCATCCACTAGATCAGGTTACTCACCTAAGTCCAAACTGAGTTCTGTGCCAGGGTATGTCCCATCCCCTTCCTCTCAAGTCTGGCAAGCCCTAAGCAGCCCAAGGAAAGGAACACAGGTACGCTGCCCAGGGAGGGATCCACCTTTGTCAGTGATTAGTGTGAGGGAAAGGCAGGAGTGGGGCCTGGAGTTGACAGTAGTACCCCAAGGGAGCAGGGTCCAGCTGGCAGTGTGCTTGGCAACACTAGTCAGCAGCAGGCTATAAATACCTCTGACAGGAGATAGAAACACAAAAGCCGTCTCCACTTTCCTCAAAGGGCACAGCAGCCAGGTCAGACAAAGGCACACTGACGGAGCAGTTGTGGCGTACCAGCTGGGCAGGGCTCCACTGGCGAGGAGAAACCCTGCTCAGGGTTGGAAGGCCCAGTGACCTGCCCCCAGACATTATGGCACCAGGGTCCCTGACACATGGCAGGGCTGGGCTCCATTCCATCACTAGAAGTGTTCAATGCCAGGTTGGATGAGGCCCTGAGCAACCTGGTCTGGTAGGTGGCATTCTTGCCCATGGTCTGCCATGGACCCTTCCAACACAACCCATTCTGTGATTCTATGATTCAGTAGGTGCCCACACACATTCCCCCTTGGGGCAGTGGGGAACAAGTACCTGAAGGACACAAACCTCTGGGTAAAATCCAGTTGTTGGAGGTCCCAGCCCCAGTGCATGCCATGCAAAGTGGTGATCACAGTGGCCGTTCTCCAACCCCTGCTGTTCTCACCAGGCAGCATATTTCAGGGCTGGCAAGGACAGCAGAGGTTGGAGGGCACATGCCTGGAGTAATCATGTCTCTATGCTGGCACAGCTGAAAATGCAGAGAGGGTAGGATTGAAGTGGGACAGGGCTATCCAGGGACCAGGAAACAAGGAGTTACAGAAGCCATGCCCCAGAGCAGCCCTGGAGAGCTTCAGTGTCACATAGCAACACCTCATGTTCCTAAAGCACAACAGGTTTGGCCCTGCTCACAGCAACTTGCAAGACAAAGGTCGGTCCTGAGCAGCCACACCACAGAGAGACAAGTCTCCTGGGTTTACTGCGGCAAGGCACGAGTAGGGCTAAGGGTAAGTGTGGGATCAGATGCAGACAGGAGAGCTGGGAAAGGAGCCTATGCCAGGGGAAAGGCTGGAGATGGGAGAGCAGAAGGCTGGGTGGACTGTGCATGGATCAGTCCCAGCTGGCCAAGTCTGCTGGGCATGGAGGTGTGGACATGGAAAGGCAGCTGCCATGGACATCCTAGTCTCTTTGCATTGTGCCCCACAAAGACTCACATGCCAGGAGCCATGATATTTGCAGAGGGCAGGGAGACATGAAGCAGAGAGATGGGTGAGAGGGAGAGGCTATGGGACACCTGCGTCCTCCGGTACTGAGAGGCTCATCTCCTTTCTAGGCCACCCATATGGCTGACCTGACTTTCCCAGAGATGGCTCTGCCAACCCAGGTGATGGCTGCAGACAACACTGAAGCCTCTCCATTCCGTGCTACACGCCGCAGCTCCCAGCCCCCAGCCCGGGGCTCTGAGGAAGGCAAGCCACCACTCCTGCTCTCCCGTCGTAACTCTATCCTCAGCCGCCGCAGCTCATTCGGTGTGGTCCCAGGTAGCAGGCGCCCCTCCATTGGCCCTTGGATGTTCCACAGGCGTGTTAGCTTCTCCGGGCTCCCCCTTTTCCAGCCCATTCTGAAGACCCGCCTCGAAAACACTTACAGGATGGGGCCTGATGAAGGCTGCAAGTTCAACAGAGGGTGGGTGCAGAGGGTGCTGGAGGGTGCCCTGTCCAGTGTCTTGGGGACCACTGTCTACAGCCCCCAGGGCAGTGCCCTGCTAGTGCAGAGTCTGACTGAGCTGTTGCAGAGCCGGGTCAAGGAGGTGGTGCCACCTCGCTACAAGCTGGTCTGCCATGTGGTACTGGGCCAGCACGGCCAGCAGAGCCTGTTGGTGGCGAGCCGGGCACTATGGGACCCCAAGACTGACAGCTTTGCCTCTGCCACATTCTCCAATGCCTCCCTCTTTGCTGTGGCCACAGTGCACGGGGTCTACTTTGAGTAACACGTGCCTCTCCCTCCACCCAGTCTTGTAGAGCTGTAGCAAATGAGCAGCTGAAGTAAAGAAGTTTTGTCTAGCTGTGGCTGAAACCTGGATTATTTGGCCCTGGTGTGTGCAGGGAGCAAGATACAGATGCTCACTCCAGCCTCAGCCCACACCCACAAGTATGGTTTGCAAAAAGACCCAAGTAGCAGCAAACAAAACCAAAAAGGCTGGATTCCCCTGGAACAGGCAGCTGCCCAAGGCTCTTGGAGCAGGCCAGACTGCTTCCCACAGCACAAGCTGCTCCCAGGCAGATTGATTACACAGATCACCTTCAAAGTAAGCTCAGAGCTCTTTCCTGGCTTCATGCCCAGCTCATATCCCATCACACAAGATGTCACAGTACAAGGACCCAGGCAACCCTCCACCACCTAGGTCATAGTTCCTGCCTTCTGCAGCTCAGCAGAATTAGGAAAGCATCTGGGTTTGGTCCAACGGCAGAGAGAATTGCAAATGAGTTTGGCAGAAGCAAGAAGCTGAGGCAGCTCCAGGGCCCCACTGGCAACAGCAAGAGCTAACTCTGCCCTTCCTGCCAGCCCCACAAAAGTAGTGGGGACCACATGGAGTCCTTGGATCCATCCTGCCTCCCTGACCTTGTCCCCTAGCAACAGTTAGTGGCAAGAAGGGTCGTCCCTGGCAGACAAAAGCAGCCTTGGAGCAAGGATGATGCTGACACCCTTTTGTGACTTCAGATTCAGACAAGGCAGACATAGTTTGCCCTTAAACAAAAAAGTTTTTATTGAGGTGAGTCAGGGAGACGGGAGCTGCACATGGACAGAACAACAGGAAAATAAATAATTCCATATAAATAAGATACATAAATAGTCCCACATGGCAGAGACTGCCTTGAAATAAGAAACTACCCTGGGTCCCAACAAGATGAGGGCTTCTCCAGGCAAGTCCTCAGATCCCATCCCCCCCTTTTATCAAACCTCAAGTTGTACCAGACAATTCACAATTTGCAAACAGACAGGGCACAGCTGGGCCCAACACAACCCCCTCCTTAGTGTAGCAGTTGTGGAGTGGCACACCACCAGCCCACAGAGCCCCTGGCAGGGCAGGCAGCACCCTTCACCCCTGTCCACCCCTGGGAAGGGTTTTTTCCTACCCCACAGCACCTAAGGCTCAAGGTCAAGGCTGTGCTAGCCCTCTCCAGGCCATGCAGAGGCTCTGTGCAACTGGTGCATGACCCTGGACAGGACCACCGGAAACAAGGCACAGCCAGCCCTAAGCCTGGCTGCAGGGCACTCACCCACCACCACCCTCCCTGTACCATCCCAGTCTACTCCACCAAGACTACCACAACCAGAACAGGAGCTGGCAATGGGAAGACAGCAACTGCCCAGAGCCAGTAAGCAGCAGCAAGGATATCCAGACCTGTTGCTGTAACCACATCCATGACTTAGCCCAGAGTCCAGCTGAGCACTGGGATACAGAGTGCCCAGGTGGGCAGACAGCACCACAACATACCTCCCATGCCATGAGAGGGCAGGGGGAGACCTCTATGACCAGAGAAGGTCTCCCAAGGTCCCATGCTAGGCTTCAGCCCATTCTTGGAGGAGCTTGAGGATGTATCTGAGGCGGTGGTGGAGCTCAGGAGAGCAGCCCAGCTCCTGGATGCTGCGCAGCTTGTAAGTGTAGGAGTTGCGCTCCCGGTTGATGTAGGTGACCAGGCAGGAGTGGTCAGGCTTGCTAATGATCACCTTGGTGTGGTCGTTATAGAAATTCACCTAGAAGACAGGTTGGGCTTGGTTTAACCTATGCTTCCTGCAGCATGTCGGGAGCCAAGATGGAGCCACACTTCCTGCCTCAACCTGTTCCTCCTCCCCAACTTGCCTAGGAGCATCTCTGCTCCATATCCCATGGCAGGAACGCACTGGCCCCAACACTGGGGCAGACAGAAGCATCCAGCTGAAGCTCAACGTCCCCCCATGGGCTGGGGAAGCTGCAGTCAGCAGCTCCAGGCACTGGAGCAGCATCTTGCACCCACAGCTGTTTTTTGCATTTGGGCTGTGGCAGACAAGATCCAACACAGGCCAGGAGGCACCATCTGGCCTCCTCTTCACAAGGGTCTGGGCATCTCCACTGTACTCCACACATACCTGGAGGGTGCCACTGCTGAAGAGCATGAGCAAGGCTTGGTCAGTCTTCACCCACTGCAGGAGTAGGGCGGGCTGCCCAATGTCATCTATGCTGGGCAAGTCACCTCCCTTGGAGAGAAGGGTCTGTATAAGCCATTGGTCCCATACACAGGAGCACTGCCACCAGCACACACAATCTGGACACTCCCTCAGTGAGGTTCCCCCTCGCAGGACATAACTAACTCTTGAGTGTCCACCTGGCCACAGCCTACAGGCAGGGAGTCCAACCAGCCCAAGCAACGTGGTCAAGCCATGACCCAGTGTCCAACCCTGGGCCCCAGCACCCACCTTCACGAGATGCTGCTCCATGTAGGATGCAAAGTAGCGCAAGACACTCATCTGTCCCTGCAGCTGCTCAGGGATGGCGGCCACAGAGAACACCAGGTGTTTGCTGTTAGTTGGGCTGTAATGTACAGTCCTGAAGGGAGCACACCATGAGCTTTGGGGATGTCCAGCACCAAAGCCACTCTGGCACAGCCTCCCTTGGCCCCTTCCCACCCACGAGGCTTTGCCAGAGACAGACCCCAGCCCCATTCCCACTGCTCACCTGTGGTTAGGGGAAAGCGTCATGTGTGTGCCATTGTTGAAGAGGACCCCGATGCTGCGGTTGGAGAGCTGGTAGCCAAAGCCATACTTGTTCGAATAATCCACCCACTTGCTCACCCACACAAAGTGCTCGTGGCGTGCCAGAGAAGCTGGGTTTTTCTCCGCTGGTGGAGATAAGAGGAGGTGAGCAGAGCAGCCAGGCAATCCCTGCCCACTTCATCTCCCCAGCGGGGAGCAGACCCCTGCACAGCAGGCTCTGGCACCATTTAAGGTGCTATCTGTAACCCTAAATAGCAGCCATGTATTCATCCCAGTGGAAAAGGGAAGCACTGCACCCGATCCCATCACAGAGTAGTCCAACCAGTTTACCTGGGGGCATAGATGAGAGGCAGGTCCACAGGAGCCGAATGGCTGACTCTGTGATAGCAGAGGCAGTGATGCAATCTTCAAAGGCTGCAGAGAGAAGATGACAGGCTGAGCCAGCTGGCCCCACTATCAGCCCAGGCAGGACAGGAAGTCTGGGGTGGCTGGGGCAGGTATTGCTCACCCTCACAGCTGCTGGCCATTGTTCCCCGGATGGAGGGGGACACAGACTTATGAGATGTCTCCTCCACTACTGTCTCCACAGGGCTGGAGCTGGCACTGCGGCATGATACAGGAGTGGCCTGCAGAGAAATCTGGTTTTATCACCATCCTGCCTGCTCCCCCAGAGAGAGGCACACATGGCCTTCGAAACATTCTCACCTCGTTCCCTTCCATGGTTTTATAGCTCATTTGCCGACAGATTGAAGTCTTCATCAGCCCAGTGACCAGCTTGGAGATGTCATCTCTGTCCTCCAAAGAGCCCTTCTTGGCTGAGGAGAGAACAAGTGATGAGCACACTACGGAGCACAGAGGATGAAGACATCTAGACCACCCCTCCCAGTAGCTCAGCTCTCCCTTATTTGCTCCCATGCCTATGGTGACAGGGATGGTGTCAAAAAGTTGCCTCCCACTTTCACTTCCCAGTTCTCATGCTATACAGGGCTTCCAAGAGGAACTGCCCCATGGGTTGCAGCACAGAATCCACTCTCCAGGCACACACCCATGCCAGGCCACCAGCACGAGACAGGCAGGGGCAAGCCTAGCTTGTGATGTCTCCAGACAAGGGGTCCATAGAGACCCATCAGGATGCTTCTGCAGGAGACAGGACACACTTCTCACTGGGAGGAAGAGTCACCCAGAGCCTCACTGGCAAGTACATGAACTCACCCTTCGGTTTCTTCTTTCCAAAGAGTGTCTTGGTGACTTTAGCAAACAGAGTCTTTGCAGGGTTGGGCGGACTCAGCTCTGGAGCCATCACACAGCTGCTGGGAGGGAGCTTCTCAGGAGTATAGCCCTGCAGAGAGGTCAAAGAAGACATTTGGTTTCTATAGGCCACATGCTGCAGGCAGAGCAGCTGCCCTAGGCTGACCGCAGTCATTCACATCCCTCCTGACAGCCAGCTTGTATTTCCGGCAAGCCTCGGAGGCATGACTGGCATCACTACGGGAAACAACCCCTTGCTATGGCAACAAGACAGCAGGAGCACACCAGACCCCTCAGTTCTCCTGGCTGGCATTTGGGCAGGCCAGTGGCTGCATCCTTTGAAGGACTGAAACTGGGGCTCCAAGGACAGCACCCTGCACAGCTCAAAAAGCCTCATCCCACCTGGAGAAGGGTCCTTTGACCCAGACCCACCCCCACTCACCTTGAAGAACTCATGGTCCAAAATCTCCTCAAGGGTGAGGCGGTCCTGGGGGTTGCGTCTAAGGATGCCAGTGATGAGATGCTTGGCAGGCAAGGAGAGGAAGGCAGGGAGAGTGTATTCTACCTGCTTGATGCATCTGTACGTCTCTTTGAGGTCAGAGGTCTCAAAGGGAGGATTCCCACACAGCAGGGTGTACCTGGGAGGGGACATGCATGCCACTGTCACATCCCCACCAGGCCTGTGACTCAGCAGCACTTAAAGCAAGGAAGTTATTGGCATTTGGCTGGCCACACCTGACTGAGAGCACCACTTCCAGCCTGGACAGCCATGCTCACATCCGGCCACACTTCCTCCTAGCAACTGTTTAGAACAACAGGCAAGGAGGCCTGGGGAAGGACAGAGGGCTGGCAGGGAAAGGCCACCCTCTGCCACCACTGCTCCCACCCCTGCGCTCCCACCCCTGTGTGCTGGGGTGGAAAACAGAGCAGGAAGCCTGTGGGCAGCAGCTGGGCAAGGGGCTGGATGTGCTGAAGCAGCACAGCAATCATTCCCTGAGTGAGCGGAGCAGCAGCCACAGAGATTTTCCGTTGTTTATCAGGTTCACAGTGCGGTCAAGCCTGCTTTGAACTGAAGCTGAGCACGGCATGATTGCATTCACTCTGTGCAGGTCCTGCTTGCACAGTCCTTGCATAGCATCCCAGAATGGCTGGCAGCACCTGCTCCAAAGTGGAGCTGGGCAGGAAGGATCCAGCCACTCACTCCCCTCCCCCCACCCCTTTCAGCAACCACTGCAGAGCCAAGAGGAAAAGCACAATAAAACTTCCTCATCAGGCTGCCCACAGCCTGGCTGTCCCCCACCCCAGGCAGGGTGCCTACACCTCTCCCCATACAGCAGCACAAACTTACATGACACAGCCCAGAGACCACACATCTGATTCCGGCCCATGGCCCTGCCTCAGCAGCACTTCTGGGGCCAGGTAGTTGGGGGTCCCACATATTGTCCTGTGGGGCAGAGCACCAGATCAGTGCATGTTCTGCATCCCCTCATAGACAGCCTCCCCACCCACCAAGCCCTGAGATTTAGCTTGCAGCCTGCCCTCTTCAATCCTTTTTGCTCTTTGTGGCCCAAAGCCCCCCTCCATCTACAAGGAGTCCCATACAGACTCCATCCTCTCCAGCTCCCAGGGGTCAGGAGCAGCTGCTCCTGGGGAGCCATTGGAAGAGCCTGTCCCAGAGCCGAGAACGAACAGAGCCTTTGTGTCCCAGCCTGCACAGCCGGCACGGCAGCCGGGCAGGCACAATAGCAATAGTCAACACATTGTTCTGTCCGCCGGCTGCAAGCTCACTCCCAGAGGAGCCACAAAGCCCCCAGCCCCCTTGCCTTGCCTGCAGCTGGAGCAGGAATAGAGCTCCATCACCCTAGAAAGGGGCCCCAAGGCTTCCTCTCCCCAGGCAAGGAGGGACCACTAAACCCTCCATTCTGTGGGGAAGCCACAGGAGGAAGAAGAATGAAACCCTGGAGGGCTCTGGAATGGGAAAATCTAAAACTTACTTTTTCTTCTGGTCAGAGACATCCTGGCAAGCAGCCAGCCCAAAGTCCCCCACTTTCAGCTCCATGTTTTCATTGATGAAGAAGTTGCCTGCAAGTCAAGGGCGATGCGTTACCACAAGTCCCTCAGGGACAGCTTGCTCCCCACAGAGCACTGTGCCCCAGCCACAGCACTCACCAAGCTTGAGGTCTCTGTGCAGGATGCCCTTGAGGTGAAGGTATTTCAAGCCTGAGATAATCTGTTTGAGGTAATAACGCACTTCAGGCTCCAGCAGAGTATGGCGGGCCTTCCAGATGTGGGCCAGGGACTGCGGAGGGAGAGAAGGCAGATTGTGATCGCAGGCAGGGAGAACAGGCAGCCCTGCTGACTAGGCATGGGGCAGACAAAGTCAAAGCCAGTTCTTCCAGAAGTTGCACATTCACAAAGAATCCTTCTTTCAACAGTCATGACCTCAGCAGACTCCCCACACAAGGCTGAGGTTGCTTATCAAAGCCATGGGAACCACTGGATTTAATGGTGGTCCCAACATGAGCAGGCAGTTCAAGTAGGACAGGCAGCGGATGGAATGCCCAGTGCCATGCAAAACCACATGGCTTATGGTGAGCTCAGAGGGTGTGACAGGGCAGACAGCTTAGCAGCAGAGGAGTGCTAAAAAAACATCTCAGATAAGGCCTGCTCCAACCGGCTACAGCTGTTTAAGAGATCCTTTGACAAGGAGGCCACACCAGCACTGACCTTCCTACTGCAGTGCTCCAGGAAGATGTAGATGCTCTCTGAGTCCTCAAAGTAATGGGAGAACTTGACAATGTGCTTATGGTGCAAGTCCCGGTGGAGCTCAATCTCGTTGGTGATCTGAAACAGAGCAGCAGTGCCAGGTGAGCGCAGGCCCCCTGCTGCTCCCCACCAGCTCAGCACCCCACCAGCCCCTGGCACCCACCTTCTCCCGCTGGTGGGGTTTAGCCACCCGGCTGTGAGGAATGACTTTCACAGCATAGGTTTTGTTGCTGGAGAGGTCCGTCATTTCATAGCATCGTGCAAACCCACCCTGCAAGGGAAGAGATGGTTACGGATGAGTGAGAGACAGCTCTTTACCCCTGCCTGCTTACAAGCCTTCTCCTCCCCCATTCCCTGTCAGCACAGCCATGGCGAGCATCACACGCTCCCTCCTGCTGCGTCGCCCACTAAGATCTAAACTGTGATGCTCTCAACCGGGCATTTTCACCCAGTTCTTGTAAAACCTCCAGGGTATTTTTCCTCCCACTATGGCCAGACTATGCACTTTTCCACATGACAGATCAACCTGCGCAAGTCCTGCGCAAGGCAGGAAGCCCGGGGACCGGAGGCCACCGAAAGGCAGCCTCATGGAGACAGGTTTTTCCTGTCGTGATGTCACCCTCCAATCTGCACACTCAGCCGCCAAGCCCGCCCGGGCCGGGCTGGGAACCGGCACCCACCTCCTACACACGCCGCTGGCAGCCAGAGAAAAAGTTGCGTGCGGCAAAGCTCCGCGGACCGGCACCCCTGGGAACCGGGGCACCCGCCAGCCCACGCACACCCCGCGGGGCGCCCCGAAACCGATGCGGTTCCGATAGCCTGTGAGGCACGAAGCCAGGCCGGGTGATTCACTGCTCCCAGAGCAGCTGTGGGCCCGCCAGGAGAGGCGGGGAAGGTGGGGGCGGTGGGCAGCAGCCGAGGGGCCGTGCCCAGCCCTGAGCTGAGGGTCGAACAGACGCGCAGCCCCGGCCCCTCCCCACGCCCGCACCGGGCGGCGATTCCCGGCATCGCTCAACCCGGCGCGGCCGGTGCCCTCCGCAGCAGCCCACGCCCCTTCCCCCATTCCCGGTACCTTTCCCAGCGGGCGGCCCTTGCAGTAGGAGCGGCCGGAGATCGGGTCGGTGATGATGCGGGTGGTCTCGGCCGCGCGGGGCGGGGGCGCCGGGGCGGGTGCGGGCCGTGCGGGTAGGCAGGCGGCGGAGAAGGGGGGAAAGAGGCCGGCGGACTCCATGGCGGGCGCGGGAGGCCGAGGAAGTGCCGGGGGGAGGCACCACCGAGCCCCGCACACGTGGCCCCGCCGCCGCTGCCGCCCCGGGAA
>WEKX01027448.1:0-14637 GCA_013390025.1 Pitta sordida | reverse complement strand
TCAATGAGCGCAATTACGTCACCCCCGCCGCCCCGCCCCTGCCGGCCCCGCCCCGCCCTTAAAGGGGCCGCGCAATGGGAAGGGGGCGGGGCCGCGAGGTACCCGCTGGTAACCCTTTGCTGTCCGTGATCCGGGGGAATGGAGACAATCCAGGGTCCTGCCGCATCCATCCTACAGGGGGCCTCCCGTACGGACAAAGTGACACCACTAGCACGGAATCCCCCAAATATACACCCACAGACAGACAACCCCATATTGACTAAGAGTTCCCCTACAGTCCCATAAACACACAGAGCCCCCTCCTCAGCTCCTTCGCCTGTCTCCCAGGACACACAGAGCCCACTCCCCATGCACATCTATAAATACACACACCCATCACCTACTCACAGGATGTTTCCCTTCACAGGGGTGACTATGTCACACAACCCTCTGGGGACCATACGCCTAATCCCCACAGAGAGGCTGTAGCCAGGGTGGGATTTCAAAGCCCACGTGTTTACTGTGGGGCCTGGACTTCCCCCTTCTGTGACAAACCTGGATGCAGGCAGACACTCCCCAGGAGCCTTTCACTCTGTGCCGGGGGCTGGGGAAGAGGAGGTCACAGCCCACACCAGGTGGGGTGGTGGAGACATAGAGGACAGTGGAAGATTCAGGGGAACTCCCTGGTCAGGCTGTCCTTGAGTAGGTGCCCCTTGTCCATCTTTTTCCCTGGCTTCAGCTCCTTAAACAACCCTGACAGATCAATCCCCTTCAGCTGCCTACGGTGGCTTGTCCGGGACTGTCTCACCGAGGACCGCCATCCTTGCCCCTCAGTGCCTGGGCACCCTGTCCTGGGGACTCTGGAGTTGCGGAGTGGCCTGGCTGTGCTGGGTGTGCAGTGGTGGCCGGGCAAGCTGCCAGAGCGGTGCTGCTCTCTAATGGCCGTGACAGGGACACGCCTCTGTGTCACCCGAAACAGGTCATGGAAGGATGCTTGGCATCTCTCCCTCACCACGGGCGTGGGAGCTGGCAGAGGTGGCTGCAAACCCACAGTTCCCACGGGTCTGAAGCAGCAGCGTTGCAAGAGCCCTTCAAAAACAGATTCCACTCCCCTTCCCCTGCTCATACTACGTACAAGGTGACTGTGTGACTGTAGCAATTGATTGCATGGACTTCTGATCAGGTGCAGAAACAAAGACCTTTATTGCACGGTGCAACAGATTTTTAACGTCTGAAACCCCTCCCCCCATTCCTTCTCTCCAAGATGACCCAACAAGAAAAACAAGATGCCTTTTTTTTCCAAATATTTTACGATGCTAGGTAACGAAAAGTACAGCAATTCACCTTACTAGGCGACAGACAATATACGTACACTGCTAGGGCAAGGATAGGTAATGCCATTCCCAACCAACCAAGCCCTGGCCCTAGAAGCCCATCACTGTTCTTTTGTTCCTGTCTGTCTGTCCCAGGACTTTTCAGTTACCAATGCGATAACATCTGCAACTCTGACCTTGCCGAACCCACAGCTCTGACCTTGTAGGAACACTGTGGTGTAACTTTTCATCCCCATATGTGATTGTCCTTTGCTCTGTGCCTCAGTTTCCACCCACTGCAGCTCAGGGCTTTCGTCATTGATGATCACTGTGTTTCTGAACATGCTGAGGGTTTTGCATGAGCACTCCTGGCAAACAGCCCTATTTTTCTCAGCACATCCCCTTTCACCTCAGGGTACAGGGGAAGAATTAGTTTGATCAGAAAAACTGATCAAACCAGCCTGCAGGGAGAGAGGAAACAACACGGGTTGTTTCCTCAGGTTTCCACACATGCAAACCCACCACCTGTCAACAAACATGGTTCAGGAGCAGACATGGATGCTTCTGCCCTTGGGGGAAGCTTCCGGTTTCCACCAGTTCCCGGGGGCTTCCTGGGGCGTGGGCGGCACCACAGGTTTTCCGACAGAGGCCCCAGATCAGGGCTGCCAGAGCTGAGTCAACATCTGAAGGCACCTTGTGAGTGGAGGCACCCAGGGGTGCAGGAGGGCCCCAAGGAACCTGCCTGGAGGTGATCTGACATCCTGCACAAGGCTGTCCTGCGGTCCCCCACAGAGGCACAGTGGGGTCCAGTGAGGGCTGAGGGCTGTCATCTCCTGCTCCTCCTCCCCACTGCCTCTGGACAAGCTCTCATGCAGGGGTGCTGGGGGCATGGAGGGACCCCACAGCCCATGTCCTGCCAAGGCTGAGGTACCTCCTCCCCAACAGGAATGGCGCCTTGGAGCAGCCCCCTGCCACTTGTAGCTGTGGCCCTGGTCATGCAGAGCATCTCAGCCAGGAGTTTTCCCATCACTGATCTGGGGCTGTGGTAGGAACTGTGGTTAACATCACCAGCCTGTCGGGCCTGAAAAAGGAGAGGCTCTGGGGTGAAGTCCCAGCTGCCTGTAACTATTTAGATGGAGTTACAGGAAAAGGGATCCAGGCTCTTTGGGGAGGTATACAGCAAAACCAGGAGGTATACAGCAAAACCTCATGCAAGTTACATCAAGGAAAATTCCATCTAGATACTAAGAAACTTTTTTTTCCCCCTGTGCATGTGGTAAAATATCAGAGGAGCCCAGAGAGGCCGTGGGATCTCTGTTCTCCGCGATACTCATCCTGGTCCCTGCGAAGTCCCCCCACCCTCGCAGCAGTCAGTGATGCTCAGCAACATCAGGAGCAGTGAAGCTGAACCCAGCTGCCAACTCGCCTCTGCACTAGGGCTGCCTTCCCAGGGCAGCTGCACAGTGCTGCTGTGTGCTCTGCAAGAGCAACACCAGCCAAGTACCAGGGTGAAGGCAAGAATCCCAGGACTGGGATGACAGTCCTGACCCCCTCAGGAGTGGGATTTTCCCATCCCTCAGCACAGCTCCTGCAACACACAGGGCTGCAGCCATCAAGGAGGATGGAGAGGTTGGATGGTCCTTCGGGGAAGGAAGAACCAGCACCAGCAGAGGCTAATGTGCCCCAGGAGTTGCCTGGGGATGTGCAGAGGGGATGTTGCAAACCTGAGAAAAATTGCCTGGAGGGAGAGATTAAAGGACACTGGTTAAGGAATCCCTCTGGATTAAGGAAGCACTTGGATCTGGGGTGGTATGTAAAATGCCAGTAGTGGAAGGTGCCACCTGGGAGGCACCATTTAGCCCAGGGAGGCTCAGGGAGCTTCAAGTCTCCTTCAGTGAGGCTTTTGTCTCGGCTGCTGCCCTGAGGCAGGTGAAGGAGAGGGGCAGGGAAGGCTTTATTCCAAGTAGGATATTAGTAGGCCCTAACCCGTGGATTCAAGCTTAGGACTGTATGACTGTATTCAGGGCACCCTGGGAGGCAAATCTCATCCTTTCAAGATAGTGTGCTGCTTCTGTCTCCCTTCCTGCAAGGCCCCTTCCTGCAAATCGCCATTTCCTGTATCCCATCCCTGTTGCACAGCAGGAATCCCTGGTGCCCTGTTCGTTGCTGCAGCAGTTGCTACATAGTGTGAGGTGCCAGTACGACAAACCTGGCAGCACCACTGCCAGAAACCCATTCTTTGCCAGGATTTGTTTGACAGACCCAACCAGGATATATCAGTCTGTGCCAAGGGGAGCTGCTATTCTCCCATTGGGGACTGGAGCATCCCACAAGGATGTCCACCCTGCATCTTCTCCCCAGTGGGGCTGGGAGTTGCACCGGGCATGGATGTGGGGACCAGCCAGGCAGAGCCCTCTCACCATCCCAGGAGGAACTCAGCAGAGCCCAGCCCCTCTCCAGGAGCCTGGGTGGCTGATGATGGAGTGTAGAGGGGGCTGGAGGGGTGGCTTGTGGGGGGGTGGGCAAAGGGGGACGGATAGNGACCCAGCGGGAGCGCGGCGGGACGCGGAGCGGCCCCGCAGGATGGGGCAAGCGGCGGCAGGTGAGACCAAGCAGGGCATGGGGGACACGGGCACGGCACCGAGGGTCGCTCGGTACCCGCGGACACCCGGCCGGAGCAGGGGGACGTCGGGCGGGAGGCAGCCCCAGGCTGGCGGAGGGCGGTAGCACTGGGAGACGGCTCCGGGAGGATCTGCGAGGAGCGGGTCCCTTTCCTGGGAGAGGGAAAAGCGGGATTTAAACACACACACACACCCGCCGGGAGGGCTGGAGCAAGGGGAGGGCGAGGGCAGGTCGTACAAGGAGNGCTACATAGTGTGAGGTGCCAGTACGACAAACCTGGCAGCACCACTGCCAGAAACCCATTCTTTGCCAGGATTTGTTTGACAGACCCAACCAGGATACATCAGTCTGTGCCAAGGGGAGCTGCTATTCTCCCATTGGGGACTGGAGCATCCCACAAGGATGTCCACCCTGCATCTTCTCCCCAGTGGGGCTGGGAGTTGCACCGGGCATGGATGTGGGGACCAGCCAGGCAGAGCCCTCTCACCATCCCAGGAGGAACTCAGCAGAGCCCAGCCCCTCTCCAGGAGCCTGGGTGGCTGATGATGGAGTGTAGAGGGGGCTGGAGGGGTGGCTTGTGGGGGGGTGGGCAAAGGGGGACGGATAGGGGAAAAGTGGGGAAACACCTTTTTTTCTAGGGGAGTGGAGAGGATGATGAAGGGATGGGGGGCTGTTTATTGGACAAGGCAACATTGGGTGGATTGACTTTAGGGGACCTGTGTCAAACATATTCTGGGGGGTACCACTGCACAGTGCGGCTGGAGGGTCCATGGCTGCCGGAACCCCAGCGAGGGGACGGTGCATTGGAAGTTGAAGGGTGACCGTGGCCCNACACACACACACACCCGCCGGGAGGGCTGGAGCAAGGGGAGGGCGAGGGCAGGTCGTACAAGGAGTCACCGTCTCCTCTGCTCTCCTCACAGGCACTGGGCTGGGGACTGTGTCCCTCTGGGGCAGTCTCCTGCTCACTGTCGTCCTTGCCCTCGACCCAGCATTGCCCATCTGCAACTGCTCAGAGCCCATGGATTTCCAAACTTTCCGGGAGGCTCCACTCCCTGAGAGCTGCTGCCTCAACTTCACCAGCTCCAACATCACCCACCTGGACTGGGGCACACTGGTAGGGGTGCAGGGGCTGCGGGAGCTCTACCTCTCACACTGTGGTATCACAACAATCAGCAATGCACATGGAGTCCCCCCGTCCTTGGAGATCTTGCACTTAAGTCACAACCTGCTGGAAAGTCTCCCTGGAACCTTTCTGGAAGATGCCCCTAATTTGAGGGTGCTTTATCTGGACAGCAACCAGCTCCAGGAGCTACCCAAGTCCTTCCTGAAAGCATCATCTCAGGTTCAGGAGGTCTATTTAGGCTTCAACGCCTTGACTTTCCTTCCTGCCAGCCTCCTGAAGCCATCTCTGCTCCAGCTTCAGATCTCCAACAACAGCTGGGAGTGCAGCTGTGCTTTGCTCACCAACCTGGAGGGTTGGCCCAGCCTGGCTGCTGAGGTTATCTGCCACACACCGGAGCGGTACCATGGCATGGACCTTCAGAGCATCCCCCGGGGTGAGATGTGCCGCTCACACAGCCTCACCGCCCTCTTCATCTGTCTGCCCCCTCTTCTCATTCTCGCCTGTGTCACTTGGTGCTTCTGCAGACAGAAGAAAAAGACCAACTACAGCCTTCAGAACACGTCCCAGAGCCACCAGACAATAGCAGAGAGGGTCAATGTGCCAGTGTCTGCGGAGTCCCACCACTACATTCCCTATGAGCTGTCTGCCACTCCATCTGAGACTGAGAAAAAGGTGCTGCTGGGGAGACAGATTCTGCTGCAGCCCTTTGTGGATCCACTGGAGAGTGGCAGAGACCTCTATGAGGAGGTGGAGATTCAGGTGGGATCCTCCAGCAGTTCGCAAGTGCCAACCCATGAAGGGAAGCTGGCCACCTCAGCACCCACGGCAGATGAGCTTGGGGGCAGTGAGCCAGAGGTGGACACTGTCAGTGTGAGTGAAGTCCTGAAGGACTCTGCTAACCGGGAGAAGATCTACATGAGTCAGTCAACCAACTATTACAACCTGGTACCTGGCATTGAGCTGGAGGACTCGGAGAACCTGGAGTATGAGACCATTGACCTGCACTGACGCCAGCACTCAGGCTGCGCCTGGGACACACCAGCAGGACGTCAGGGGCTGGGCAGGAGTGAAAGCTGCAGAGCAGGAGAGGCACGAGCTGTCCTGCTGTGGCTTACAGTTTGCAAAGGCTGTTTGCAAAGCTGCACCTCCAAATGCCCATCCCTTCTCCAGCATTACCATACACACCCATCGCTTGCCATTTGCTGCAGCTAAGCATGGGGTGTGAGGATACTCTGGGCACTGGGGACCCTGCCACAGGCTGGTGATGTCTGGGGACACGTGGGCTATCAGTGCCCAAGGAAGAGGCAGATGGAGAGGAGATGGGGGCTGGTTTTGGGGAGCAGTGAGTATGAGGTGCACATGCACACTGGGAGGCACCAGAGAGAGCCCCTTGCAGTCTCCCCTGCCCAATGTGCTGTCCCACCGCGTAGGATCCAGCTCTCAATAAGAATTAAATCATTTCACTCCAGGCATGCGGCTCCATCCCTGTCTGTGGGGTCTGGGGGGGAGAAAGCTGGTGGGATGTGGGCAGTGCAGGCATGGTGGGCTCCACTCCTACCCTATCTTCCCTCCCATGCCCCAGTGTGGTAATGCCCCAGTGTGGGTCTTGCCCAACATCCCTGGAACTGCTTTGTCTGTCTGGTGTAGCTGAGCTGGGCACTGGCTGAGGGCCAGTGGAGCCTCTGCCTTGCACCAGGATTTACAGCCTAGGTAGGGAAGGTGTCAGCCTGCTGTAAAGGCTGCGGTTCCTGAACAGGGCAGGGATTTGTGGAGCTCCTGGGAAAAGGGCAAAGGCTGAAAGTGCTGTAAATCACCTCCCAGCACAGGTACCCCCAGCAAGTCTCGCTCATGGATGCTCCAGCCCTACTTCAGAGAGGGGTGCAGGCACACTTGAGCCCTGCTCCTCCTGCCCTGGAGAACATTCTCCACGCTCGAAACCCCATCAGCCCACCTCGTCTGCTCTGGAGCCATTCTGGGCCTGATGCCCAGGCAGGAAGGGAGGGAGCTGGGCAGGGCAGGACGCAGTGCTCTGGCCGGCAAAGGAAGTGGAGTTTCCTGCAGTGCGGCGTGACTTCCAACAGCCCATGATGGGACAAGCCATGAGCCCCAAGCAGAACTCAATCCCAGCCTCAACATGGGTTGGGGATGAAGATAGGTTGATTTCACTGCATGTCTCCTGTTACTCAGACGTTTCCCACTGAAAAGTTTCCTTTTCTGTTCCCTTTTTTTGTGCTCTGGGAAGTGTCCTGATGCCAGCTTTTAATATGTATCCATCAGCCCCTGCCAGGTACTACAGCCACGGCATCCCATTGTACCCTGACTCATGGCATCCCCAAGTGCCCCCAGGGACAAAGAGCTGCCATAGACAGAAGCAGGACAGGCAGGGTCAGCAGCCCAGCCCATGGTTGTAGACTCGGACTGGGCAGCCCTAGCTGAATTTTTCACCTGTGCTCCAGAGATATCCCACAGCTTCCCTGGGTGCCTCCTCTGGCCACGTGCTCTAGGGTGCAATACAACACCCTGTCCTTACCCCTCCTTCTCACAAAGCCTAAATTCAGCTGCCACAGCTGCAAAGGGGAGTGACCTAAACCACCCCACTGGGTTTTGTCCATCCCAGCTCCAGTACTTACAGCCCCCACCCAAATCTCTGGTGGAGTTCCCTGTCTGTAACAGCCCCAGTTCATCATGAGGGCTTTACCGCACAGGCTCATTCTGTTACTTATGGGGAAGAGGCACTACAGTCCTGAGTGGGAGGTGCAGGCAGGGAGCAGGCAGCAGCTGCAGCAGGTGTGGGAAAGGCAGGGCAATCCTGCTGACTGGCCAGTGCTTGGCATGGCACAGTCTGTGTCCCCAGGCCCCACAGCTCCGATGGTGGTGGGAACCCCAGGTCTCAGTTTAGCCAGCAACCAGTGACAAGGACACTTCCGTGGGGGAGGTGTGGGGGCTGATCCATGATGACCATTTCCTGCACACTGAGAGTCACCAACTATGATTTTGAAGGTTTCTCCAACCTGCTCTTTTCCTGGAAAGGCAGCATCTACAATCTGTTGTACAAGTTTATTGTTTTCATGGTGCTGTACACCTCTCTCAGTGAAACAGCAGGGACATCACATTTATCCAAAAAGTGGGTGAATTTGGATTTGGCAAAGAGTCCACACATTCTTCCAGGGTACAAATGGCACAGCCCAAGGACCACCACCAGTGATGGTTGTGAGGTATTAGACCAGGTCATACAGCCAGACAAAAAAAAAAAATCCAGTAATGTTTTCAGCCCTGTAGGATTTTTGCAGTCAGATTCATGTTTTTCCCGTAAGAATATTAGCTGAGAATGTCCCTTTGTGGAAAGCCCTCCTCCCTTTAAAGCTCTCAAATCCTCCCAACAAAGAAGCAAGCCCTGCTCCTCCTCCAGTGCCCTCCAGGTCACTGCTGGACCTGTTTTGGTAAGGTTCTTAGTCCAGGCTTTGGCATCTCCCAAGTTTAGACAGGCTAAAGCTGTCCTTAACCCCAGGCCCTGCCCATCCCTTCCCAGCTCAACACATGGCAGGTTTGCCTTCTTCCAGGCAGGTAAGTTCCTGGGCCATCCACAGGGCTGTGTCAAGGCCTGACCAGAAGCCATGCATCCCACAGCCAAGCCACATCAAGTCCCACAGCTTGTGTCACCTTGGGAGCCAGGTGCCACACACCCCTGCCCAGCTGCCACTGTTCTGTTCCCATGTCACACCTCCAGCACAGCATCAGCAGGCCTAAACGCTGCTTTGGTTCCCATGGGTGGTTGCCCTTAGCAGCTGTTTCTCCTAGCAGTAACTTCGTAAGCATTGATGAGCCACAATCCTGCTCATCAGGGGACAGGTTTACAGCTCCTGTCCTGACACCGAGCTGCTATTTGCTCTGTGAGCTTTTTTCTCCATCTGTACAAAGTCCCCCAGAAACACCCTGAATCCTGTTTGCGCTCTATGGAGAGAAGAAACACACTCAGAGGAAGCAGCCATGACACATCCCTGCCAAGTGCTCTTATCGCCTCCACTCCACCTCTCTGGAAAGCAGGCGTTGCTGGAGAGCAGGGAAAGTTTATGTCGATTACTATGGAGAAGGAATGTGCTTGTGCAAACATCCTGCCCAGCCCAGGTCCCACTGCCAGGGATTCCTTAAACACAGCCAGTGGCACCCAGCTGGACACAGCTCTGCTCTGTGTCACCAGCACAGACCCAACCCACGGGGCAGCACCAACACACAGCCATCGGAAATAGGTGCCATTCTCCAGTGCGGCTGGTGTGTCCCTCGATCTGGCACAGGCTCATCCTCAGCTCCCTGACAGCAAGGCAGGATGAACCCACCCTGCCCTGGGCATTTGAGCCCGCCAGCACCTCCTGCTGTCACACATGGAAGATACAGCACAGCATCACAGAACAAACTTCCCCAAACCAATCTATCACGGGGGCAGCTGCATTTTTAGGCATTAGAGCCTTGGGTCTCACCATCGCTCTGCTTGGGGCAAGATCATCACTCCTTCAGCTCAGAATTAAAAATCATGAGGCTGGGGCTGCAGGCAGCCTCACACCCAAGTGATCCTATAGACAAGGCTTTTCTGAGGATACAGAAATGGGGTGAAGTGTGCAGTGTGTCCATCTGGTAGGCACAAGGTGTGTGAGCGTGGCCTGCCCCATGGCACAGGATCAGTCCTCAGACAGGCTCCTGACTTCATCCCAGAATCTGCACAAAGCACTTGGCAGCTACTTGCAGAGATCCACTGTGCTGGGTTTCCTTAAGGACAGCAGCTCCAAGGAACTGAGGCCACCCAACCAAAATGTCTGGAAAACCTTTTGTTCACCACAGCTCTCCAAATCCACCACAAGTGACAGGGCAGAATGCTGGACTTTGTATCCAGCTTTCGAAAGGGACAGACCATAAGGTGAACCTGGCCCTTCTGCAAGAAGGAATTGATCTTGCACTGAGAATGAGACCAAGGAGGTCAGGGAAAGACCAGCTGGTCATTGAGCAGTGCAGCCAAGTTTGGTTAGAAGATGCTGAACCCTGCAGGCAGTTGTAAACCAGGCAGGAGACACCATGCTATGGTGAAAGAGGCTGAACCAGGGGATGGTAGCATGCCTCATGTGGGAAGTTAAGAGGCAGGAATTAGCAGCTGCAGAGGCTGACAGTGTAACAGCCAAATACTCGGAAAGACTTAGTAGCCTCTTTCCCCAACATACCTCCAACACCCCAACTGCAGCACATGCTGACCTAACAGCACAGGGAGGACAGCCAGACCCCAAGAGGTCCCAGAAGTCACAACTCTTTAACTGGGGTGGACACTTGCATGTTCCTCCTGCTCGCAGGCTTCCAGTACTGAGCATTCTCCATTTCAGCCAAGTCAGACAACTCTTTTCCACATCCACTTGGTCTTGTAAGTCACTGTCCTAGAACCAGGGAGATACTTTAGTTGAAAGCATGCAAGGTCGAGTTTTGCCTGAAGACACTGAAGTACTCAGGGACTACCAGAGAACCATTATCCTTCCCATTTTACAGGCAGGCAGAGCTACACAGGCCCCTTCCACCCTGCACACACAAATGAACACACAACCCACTACTGTAGTAGACTCTTGGTTTTATTTGCTGTCTCAGCACAATGGTTTTTATTCATTTGCCTTTTCTGGCCTTGATCTTCCTCAGGTAGAACTCCAATTCCTTGCCTTCCAACACATAGCCATCGGCTCGGCCACACTGTCCAGGTCTGGAGGCAATGCAGGCTGCAAGGAGAAGTCATCCAGTTAAAGTTCAACAACTTGGTCCCCCAGTATACACAGCAATGAAAACAAACTGCACACTGCCTCTGCAACAGTATGGATGAGCAACACAACAACACCCAAGTCACCAGTTTATGTGGTGGCTTCAGCACATCTTCCTGAGGTACCGTGCTCTGGAACCTGCCCAGCTGCAGAGTCCCTCATGAAGTCCTCCTCAGATCTCCAAACTTTCATCGCTCAGGTTCAGTAGCAGAACTGGACAAAGGTCTCATCACCAGAAGACTTCAGAACACTCAACTATTTGCCAGAGCTTGAAACATCAAAGCTGTAAAATGCCTGCAGGACACTTTTCTGACAGACAATTGCTCATTTTGCAAGTCTTGAGCCTCATTTTTTTCTCAAAGGGCAACCAGGAATAATGAACTACAGAAGCCTGTCTGGAACATGCAGCAATTCAAGGTCCAGAAGCAGGTTTCCCCACTCTGCCACAAGTGAGGTATGTCCGGACAAGACAAAGGAACAAATTACATTTAAGACCCAGAAGACACTCCTGCAGCCAGAGAACACCCTACTGCAGTTAGCTTTACCACAGCGAGCAGAACTTCAAATGATCCCAAACAAGAATGAGATTTGCTATGTCACCTGTTTGTGCCCTGACTCCCTTATCCCCACTCCATTGCTACTCCCAGAGACTCACCAAGTAGCTTTCCTTGCTGGAATTGCTCCTCAAGAATATTTGCTATCTTGGCATGCTTTTTTCGCTCATCATATTTTTTCTGGATCTTCTTTGAGCGCTTCTTGTTCAGTATTTCCTCCTCTTCAGGAGTCTAAAAACAAGACCGTAAGCAAAAAAAGTTAAAACAAATTTCCACCTTCCACTAGCCAATGGAATGAGTAGTGCTTTGTTCTCAATGCAAGGAGACAACCTAAACCTAAATGCTACACATGGGAGTTTAAGTACCTTCTGGCAGTCTGGGGTTAGGTTCTTTAACAACTTTATGGGTCTGGACAGTTACAAGACACTTAAAAACACAGTGACGTTCGCTTAGTAACCCACAAGCTCCTCACCAAAGCAATCACTCCCCACCACAAGAACCTGACCTGCAAAGTCTTCCTCAGCATCACAAAATGTCATCGCTATGCCTTCAGTAGCAGAACTGGACAAAGGTATCATCATTAGAAGACAAAGAGATTGACAGGTAGGTCCTTGTGCACAAACAGCTACAATGCCTTACAGAGCTCCTGGTGCTGAACACTGCGTTAGCAGAGTCAGACTTATCCCGGGAACCCATGGGAACACAGCCCAGATAACGGGATGCCTTCACTGCTGGGTGGCAGGCTACTGTGGCAGGCTCTGTCCATTCAGGACGCATCACTGCCTCCGGCAGAGTGTCACCACTCCCAGACAACAGTGCCAGACATACCAGTTTAGCGCCCTTCTTGCGTCCAAGGGGCAAAGCATAGTGGGCTTCGTACCACTGCCGGTACGGGGTGCTGTCAATGAGCACGATGCAGTTCTTCACCAGGGTCTTTGTCCGCACCAGCTCGTTGTTGGAAGCGTTGTACACGACGTCGATGATTCTGGTTTTGCGAGTGCAGCCTTTCAAAAGAAGAGCATGAACTCAGACCTTCAGGGATCAGACAACTGAGAATACAGCTCACAGTATCGCACACCCCCCCCTTCAAACCACCTTGCACTCGTCACCCCATCCACTGTCCTCCAGCTTGCCTGCCACTGAATTTGACTAAAATATGGATCTATTTTTCATCAGTCAAGTTTCCCCTTGTTAGGACAAGAGTCTACACCTGGAAACTGAATCCCTCCTACATGAAATGTGGGATCAGTGGCTTTGCTGGAACTACGTTATTTCAAAAATATCTAAGCAATGATAGAAAATAAATCTTCAGACTAAAAGATGGCTCAGCAGATGCTGCACACAGGGCTCAATGCTGTAGGCACTTCCTAGAAGAGTTTTGCAAGGTACATTCAGCCTCTTTCAATCTGCCACACTGACTGTAATGGTATTTTTCACTGTACAATCAACGCTCTGTGATGACTGGAAGCATACCCTGTCCCCTCACACCGTGCTGGACATTGACCTTTCTTGTTCTACCACATACTCAGTAACACTGACTGGACCCAGGCTCAAGTGCTTCAGTTTGTAATTCCATTGCTCTGGGAAAATACAACAGATTCCTCTCTTGCTTCTGTGCTTCCCACTTTTGCTTAACAAAGCATAAGTATGAAATAAACTGCACATGCTACTTTAACTATGTCCCTGGCACAGGCCTCCTCACAAACATCCCCAGCACTTTTCTCTGTTGCACAGAGTTAATTTGGTAACTGTGTTCATCAATAAGCACAAGTTGCATTTACAAAGAGCTGCCTATACTGAGGCGTTTTGGCCCTCTATAGTTCCCCTACCCTGTAAAAAGGTAATGCAAGCATGTCACTCAGTGTAACTATGACACTCCCATCACTGTGAACTTAGCAGACATCCAAGTCCCTTAAGGCCACATAAGGTCAAAGTTATCATCACCATGCATGCTGCTTCAGTGCCAGCACTGCAAGCTCCAGGATCTTCAATCCCAGCCCACAAAGTTCCCAGGACCAGCACAGCTTTCCCTTCCACACATCAGGCTCAGGATGTACTTACATTCCGATCCCCAGGAGAAGTTGCCGACATCCAACCGAAGGGCTCGGTACTTCTTATTTCCACCCCGAACCCTCACGGTGTGAATCCGGCGTGGGCCAATCTGCAGCCAGAAACAAACAGGAGGATGCTGTTGGTGCTGGAAAACCGCAGAGCTCATACAGGAGCCCAGCTGATTCCTCACCTCCCAGGCAATATGGTCAGTGTAACTATGACAAACCCCAGCATCGGCAGACACAGTAAACGACCAGAACGGTCTGATGCATCTACCTAAGGTGAAAGTTTCATCACTCCAATTGCCTTGCTGCAACAACGTATCTCTGCTTTCCATCAGTATAGGGGAAAGCGCCACCTTTTAAAGTCGCAGCACTAGAAACTGAACTCCTCAAAAACCAGGAGATACGTATTTAAACCTCTGCCACGACCAGCAACTCGAATATGAAAATAACTCTCCCCAAATCACTTACCTTAGTGTTGGCGGGAGGCCGCCCCAACTCATACTTCCTCTTCTTGTGGTAGGGCTTCCTCTTGCCCCCGGTTTTGCGACGCTTATGCCAGTTGTCCCTGGAGATACCTGAATGGAGAGTGGCGTGCTCAGAGGGTGGCACCAACCCACGGGGCCACAGCAGGGCACAGTTCTGAGTCCTCAGCTCTCCAAGGTTGGTATCCGCACAGTGCACTCAGCCTTATGCAGCAGTTAGAGAAGCTTCATCATTGATACTCAGATCTGCCTCGAACGCATCCCTTCCAGCAGACAGACTCCCTCCTGTGTGCCATCTCCAGGAAGCCATCTCCCAACTCACCTCAGGTGCTGGGCACTCTCTGGGAAGTGCCCGATCCTGAGCTGCCAGGCACACCACACCAGTCAACCAGTGCTACCGGTGGCTCTGCTATGGGCAGGCACCCCCATCCCACCTGTTCGCTGAGCCCCTGTGAGAAACACCCCAGATCAACTGATCCTGCTGGGTCCCCACAGGGACCATCTCTGCAGTGCCCGGCACCGCCCACAGAGCGCAAGGGCCCGAGCAGCGCCCGCCCGCTCGGCCTTCCACGAGCCCACCCCACTGCTCCCGCTGGGCCTCCTGGAAGGATGTCCCACCTCATCCGCGGGGTGCCCTGCAGCAGACCCCGGGATCTGCAGAAATCCCCGGCACGGCGAGACGAGCCCTCCCTCCCGCACGGGCCGCCATGTTGGGCCCAGC
>WEKX01027447.1:102441-112483 GCA_013390025.1 Pitta sordida | reverse complement strand
CACGATACATAGAGGATTCACTGTATTCTTAAATGTGTGATCCTTTATTTTCCAAGTATATTTTCTGCTCTTCTTTCCATGTACATTTTATTTGTCCATTAATACAAAAGACCATGCTTATCTGTGGTCTACATCTCTGCGGTTTCAATAATACGTGGTTCACTTTTCTAAAGAAAAGTGTTTCCACGTGCAGGCATGTGTTTTTGCATGGCTGGAATTGTTCTCTGCTGGGATGCAAGACAGGGCTGCCATTGTGTGTGTCTGTGCGTGAGAGCAGGAGTTGGAGTGGGAGGCACCTTCTCCCCATTCCCTCAGGGCAGGTGGGCAGGAGTTGGCCGTGCCCATGCTGCAGATGGCAGTGGGTGTCCTGGCTTGCATCAGAAATGGTTTGGCCAGCAGGACTAGAGAAGTTATCCTTCCACAGTACTTGGCTCTGGTTAGACCGCACCTTGAGAACTGTGACCAGTTATGGGTCCCTCAGTTTAAGAAAGATGTTGAAATACTAGAATGTGTTCAGAGAGGTGCAACAAGGATGGTGAAGGGGCTGGAGCACAAGCCCTATGGGGAGTGGCTGAGGGAGCTGGGTTTAGTCTGGAGAAGAGGAGGCTTAGGGATGACCTTATTGCTGTCTATAACTACCTGAAAGGAGGTTGTAGTCAGGCAGGGGTCTGTCTCTTTTCTCAGGCAACTGGTGACAGAACAAGAGGACACAGTCTCAAGCTCCATTAGGGGAGGTTTAGAGTTGCTATTAGGAAGAAATTCTTTACTGAAAGAGTGATCTGCCATTGGAATGGACTGCCCAGAGAGGTGGTTGAGTCACCATCCCTGGAGGTGTTTAAGAGTAGGCTAGATGAGGCACTTAGTGCCATGGTTTAGGTGATGTGTGTTGGATAGGCTGGACTTGATGATCTCTAAGATCTCTTCCAACCTTACAAATACTGTGATACTGTTAATACCACATTATTAGATTTTCCATCATATTGCTAAATCTAGGTAATTAACAGAAAATTATGTAAAGCCAGAGTAATGTTGCAGGTACTTCTATTGCAGTAAATAAGTCTTGCAAAGGACTTTTTAATGAGGAATTTAACACTTACTCATTTTGATATTACAATGTAATGAGTATCTGTTTTCTTTTAGATATGTTTGAATCTATATTTGTATGATTTAAGCTACTCTGTGCATTTTTTATATACCTTAGCTTTTTTTTCAGATTAGTCATCTTGTGACTTTAAATATTTTTTCCTACTGCTGTTTCTAAAAAATCTGATACTATCAGGATACAAAGTAGACTTTGTAGAGGTAAATCTTCATTAAATGTTTTTACTCACCAATGCCGTAATTTCTTTTTTTCGTCTTGCCCTTATTCCACTTCATTGTTTTCAGAAGTGCAGTTAAATCCTGAATCAGAAAACTCTCATATTTAGAAAGAGTTCATGGAAGCGTGAGGAGGAACACATGTGGAAACATTCATACCTGTGCTAAAGCAAGCTTAATCTCACACCTAATCCTGAAACCAATGCCCATGAATTCATTAATGTTGTGTACAAACTGTGTTAACAGCTGTGACAGGTCTTTAGCTCATCAAGCAGGTGTCTTATTGCAATCTACCTTTGGTGCAGCCTAAGTTCTTTTGAGTAATGTTAACTGATTTCTGTTAATGCCTTCCCTTCCTCACAATACTGGGACAGGGTGTCATCACTAACGTCCAGTCCCTCTGCAGGTGCAATTTTAGCTATATGCTCTCACTGGTGAGGGTGTTTGTAGAGCTTCATTCCAAGTTTTGATTGTTTTGCAGGCACGATTGAGAGGTATGGGAAAATATTTAAGACATTTCTACTGGAAAAATTGCTGCTTATGTCACTGGATCGGTGTAGTTCCTCAAGAAAATGTGATTGAGTCACTCATTAAGTTTTATTGCATCTCCAGTAAGAGATATCAGTTCATGTTCTCAAAACAGTGTTCCGCAGTCCCATTCACTTTCCACATCAATGCCTTATTCTTGAGAAGAGGCACAAGGGTTTTCTCTTGTTCCTCCAAGCTGGAGTTGATGCTGGCATACTTGCAGTAGAGAGATTTCAGTGTTTTCCTGTTCACTCTAAAATGGACTGTAGAGTGTAGTGCACTATTATTTAAATAATTTGCTTCTTGTCAAACACAAGGAAATTTCACAGTCTACAGCACCATCCTTCCTCTTCAACCTTTATTAGCCTGCACAGGAATAATGCCACATTCAAGGAATATTATTTCTTTTTAATATAAACATTTTAGCAGATGGGGGAAAACCAGAATATTTTAGTGTAAGGTGTAAGGTTTACAGAATGAAGTGTAAGGTTTACAGAATTAACGGACTCGCAGCCAAGTATTGATTTAAATGAGAATATCTTGAAAAAGAATTTTTTCTTAGCTTGGTTTCTTAATTTTCTTTGCTAAGCTTTCTGATTTCTTTCTTCCTTTCAGCTACTCTATCTTATATTCACAAGACTGTGTATGTTTTTCTATATACAATCGGCCCTCTTCCACTTCACACCATGTTATGATTTAGGGTTTTTTGCTGCTCTGGCAACGAGGGGGTTAACAGCTCTGTTCTTGCTTGGGCCTCCGTGCTGCCATGGCATTCAAGGTTATAGAGATAGAGACGTCTCTGTGAATAACATATTTGGGAGAGAAGAAAAAACCAACTCAGTAGCAAGATGTAGGTGCCGACTCAGAACCTGCGTCGAGAAGTTGAAAGCCCGAAGGCCCCCCCAGGCCCATGAGAGAAGGGGTAGAGATGTTCTTCCAGGCATCCCGCTGCTGCTTGTGAATTGGACCAACCATGGTGAAAACCCATGGACTAGAGAGAGAGAGAAACCAGTGCTGCAGAATCCATCTAAGCCACAACTGAAGATGGAGAGATAAAGCTGGAAAAACTGCTGATGTTTTTCGGAGCTCAGAAACAGAAGCCNTTTTTGAGCGATGAAGGAGGCCTCTTTTTGCAACTGCACATGCGTGACCTGGCACACAGGAATATTCAATTAGGCAGCATGAATATGCAAATCAACCTGCACAAGCTGCCGCGGTGACTCCACTCCCTGCAGAGTGGGCGTGGTGGCAGCCCCCAGCTCTCAGTCTGGCGGGGGCTGCAGCGGCTCCCTGGCTCCTGGGTGGGGCGGGCAGGGCAGGTGTGGCGGCGGCTCAGCTCTGGGCACAGCTGGGCGCCTGCCCCACTCCAAGAGAGGAGGCTTCATGCAGTTATGAAAGATTTAAACACTCTCAGGTTAGACGTGGTGTCCAAGACTTTCTCAAATGACTCTCCGAGACATACTTGTCTACCCTGATTATGGAGAGACCATGTCTACCCACCTGGAGAGACACCGGGACAGTGGCACAGGCAGCTTCCCCACACCAGTGTTTCCAGACAAGTGGAAAAGGGATTTTTCCCAGCTTGGGGTGGCTGTGGGCTCTGGGAAACACCGACAGAAATACCGACACGAACACTGACACATAGCAGGGCAGTGCTAAAACAACACCGGGCGGCGTGTAAGGATGCAGGGGAAATTTGCATATTAATGAGCTGCCAATCAATGCAGAAAGTGGGCTTCGCACACAGGGGGGAAGACCCGCACTACTGTGGTATAGGAGACACGACTGTAATTATGAAAATAAGTTTTGATTGAAATATTTTAAAAATACCTAGTAGAAATAAGGTATATCCCTGCTGCATTGCCAACCCTCCATTACGACCTTGCAGATTTGTGAGGAAAATTTCCTGCAATTTTGCTTCAGTCATTTGCAAGGTTCCCTGGCCGATGCATGCGCAGTGCCTCTGCTCCGCCGAGGGGCAGTGCTGTCTCTCCCTGTGGGGCAGGACTGGCCTGGCCCCACGGGGAAGGCCTGGAGTCACACTGTCCCCTGTTACTCTAAGCGCAGCCAGGGAA
Source organism: Pitta sordida (assembly GCA_013390025.1). Classification (NCBI taxonomy): domain Eukaryota; kingdom Metazoa; phylum Chordata; class Aves; order Passeriformes; family Pittidae; genus Pitta; species Pitta sordida. The sequence goes on along the minus strand of WEKX01027447.1, from coordinate 108,563 downwards.
CTGACCTTCCCCCGGTACGTTACTGTTTTTATGGCTACAGATGGGGAAGGGAAGTGCCCCAGGAAAGTGGAGCTGGCTGTGGTGGTCAGCAGGTCATGCTCACTCTGCTGCCACAGCTGCAGCCCACCCAAGCCACACAGGGTCAGGATGCCGCATGTGGCCGGGACACCGTGTGCACGAGCACTGGGGCTGGGGAGAGGGCTGGAGGTGTAGCAGCGGCATGGGGTTTGGGCTGTGATTCTCGGGGGGTTCTCTGAAGTTAGAAGGGGTTCAGAAACACTTCCCTTTGCTCCCTGTGCTAAGAGAGACCATGGGGAGGAGCAGCAGTGTCCGCAGTGGTCTATAGTGGTGGGAGGTGGAGCAATGGGCTTGGCCTGCATGCATATTAATGACCTGCATGTATTTGCGAATTTGACGTTCTGCAAGAGCCCTGGCATGTCCTGTTCCTTGCAAATGAGGGGGTATAACTGTAATCTTCCTAGAGAAATAACACTGCTTTATAGCTGGTCAGAAAGTGGATTTTATAATAAATAAATTATGATTATGTATTTGAAGTTACACAAGTAAAGATAAAAAGCTCTTAGTTAGTCCTAAAAGCGACATTAAGTTATGAATAACGGTTCAGTTTCCTTTCTGAGTTGTCTGATAACTTTGTTGATATGACAGTCTACATTCTGGGGCAATACTTGCAGAGACTTTGTATCAGGCTAAACCCCTTGTTTTGACTAAAGCACTGTGTATAACACTAAACGGTACAGGGAGGAGACAGATTCTACTTAGAATATCAACAATAACCCGTTTTTTGATCTGACCTGTTGTTTTCCTCACTTCATTAAAATGAGCAAGAACAAGTCTATTCTTAGGTCCTTGCATCAGCAAAAATAAAAACATGAAGAATTGAGTATTAATAGAAGAGATGTTCTCTGTTGGAATTATGAATCTTTCCCCCTAGTAGAATAATTATTTCACTCATCCTTTTCTCTGGCAAGTGGAGCACAACTACTGCCAGTTGTCTATTAATTACATCCTTTATATCAGCTTCCAACTCTTTCTATAAAACTGTGATATGCTTTGTTTATTGTGCTATTCTGTAGATATGTTTCTTAGCATTCCTGCTCAAGAGATATTTATTTTTTTTTATGCATGCATTCCTCTGCCAGAGTGAGAGTGTGAAAGAATGTGTTGAGTGGTGTCACAGGAAGCTCATTGCTATTCTAACAGCATGACTGTGCTCCTTTAGGAGGACATTCAATCCTTGGCATTCATTCCCTCACACTGATGTGATAACAGAATAAAAGAGCTTTACAGCTGATTGAAGTCAAGTGGTAGAGCCATTGTAAAGGCTCACAGGAAGATTACTGATGAATACCATTACTGCTGGAGGCTGGACTAGCAATTGTGCATGTCCATGCTTTCTTAAATAGAGTGAATAATGGAAGAGAGAATATGTTAATAATTCTGAATTAGCTATGCTTTCCTTTCTTAGAGGAAAGATAGTGGTGTCCATTTGACTTCAGAGTGCTAAGAATTATGTGAGAAATATTTACCAAGATCTGAGAAATCTTCATTTTTAAGTGGTAATTTGAGCCATGATTGTATTAGTTCTCTATTTCAGAATATCAATATAGAGGAAATGGGGCATGATATTCTGCTTTAGTCTGGAGTCAGAAGGTGTTTGGCCACTCCAGGAACGAATCGAAATTCACAGTTTTTTCCATCTTTTGCACTGCAATATTCTTGTTTTTCTTATGACAGGATATAGGTTGAAGACTTTGAATTTATTTCAGTACATGGAACATTCTTTGCTTATAAATGAAAGAGATAAATGAGGTAAAGGCTCTTCTGTGGTTTTCCTTGTCTGAATGTTTTTGAAACTAAAATTTTTTGTGTCTTTTTATTCTTTCCTGCAAAGAGGGAGTGTATGGGAAAACATTGCATCAAATTCTCAGTCTGACTCTCATTTTTTCCTATTATGCTTTCAAGCAATGATGAATACGAGATAAAAAATTTTTGCCCCATGATTTTCAGGTGCAAGAGGATAGTTCTTAACTACACATACTACTGTCTCTGATGGGACCCTGGCTGGCCAGTAGAAACTCAGGTTGGCCTGAGCTGTGAGGTGTGCTATCACTTTCACTTGGAAACATTTCAAAACGGCTTTTTAAATTGTGTAATGCAGTAATCCGTAACTACTTCACGCTTCAAGTTTCGCTCCCTCACCTCTTCGTGGTATTTTTTTCAGCTTCTTCCTCTGAATCCTTGAGCTCTATTTCCCTGCACGCATGTGCAGAGTGTCTCTGCTGGGGTGGGGAGTGGGACTGGCCCACGCTGGAGGGCAGGACTGGCATGCCCTGCAAGGTGGGGAGGCTCACTCAGGGACTGCACAGAGATGACTGGAGGGAGAGGGGCTCTGTTGGCCTGTGCAGCCCTGGGAACCCAGGGAGTGGAGTTTTCCTGGACCATGCAGCCCTTGGGCCTGAAGAAGAGAGGCTTTCCTGGGCTATGTGGCCCTGGGGCCCAATGGAGCAGGGTTCTGTTACCCTTTGCAGTCTCAGGGCCACACCAAACCCTCTCTGCTGCCCTTTGCAGCCTAGAGGCCGGACTGCTGGGGGAAGGAAGGGGCAGACAGGACCCTCCCACGGCACGGCAACGACCTCCCTACTGCTTTCCCATCCCTGTCCACTTTGCCAGGGAGGTGCAGAAGAGGTCTGCTTCACTCCCCTATCCCACTGTCCCATCACACAGTGTGTGGAGGGTCTCCAGAGTGCTCCAGGGCTGAAGGGGGTGGGTGGATGGGTGTGTCTTATTTGCATATTCATGATCTGCCTGTCTTCACACATCTCAGGTTTTGCAACATTCGCCCAGTCCTGATCCCCTGCAAAATTACTGTAGTTGGTTTTTATTAGTAGCACTTAGAATAATTACTTCCTTTACTAGTCACAAACTTCTTTCTATGGGACAGCAGAAGTAAGAGGAGTTTGTAGGCAACTCTAAATCTGTTCGATGTGTGTTTGTAGGATGAGTTTCTTTCAGGTTCAATTTCTGTCTTAGAGTGTCTTCACTGGCAAACAGAATAGTGCAATAGGAATGGATCTGTGGATCTGTACAATGCAAGGCATGATTCAGTACCTGCCTGTATGTTAGAATGTATTTCAAAAGAATGCTTCTAATCCATACTAAGAGCTTGCAGTAGCTGTGTCAATAAAAAATTACTTTCTGAATCCTAGCAAGCTCCTCAGAGCCCTTTCGGGCCTCTACAAGGTTCCTTTCATCAGAGTCTGTTCGATTCCTGGTCCTCTCATCAGTCTTTCTGGCTCTAGTTGGTGCAGGTCTTTGCTGTGATTTTTCTTCTGGTTTTCACTGTGGTCCTCAGAACTTTTCTTAATTCCTTGCTCTGAAGGGAAGCTCCTAGGGGCTCTCACTGTTCCCCTGGCGACATCAACCAGGCCTCCTGCTGTCTGTTTTTGAAAAGGAATATAACACACACTAACAAAAGGTATATAATAATCTTTTACAACACTCTTAAATTTAATCATTGTAAGTATCCATATGCTTACTCTACATTGTATTGTATAACCTTTAAGATGTATTTCATCTATTACAATAATTACATTCTGTGATTTTTTTTGTCCTTTATTTGTCTTTGAGAACTATGGCAGTAATTCTGTAGGTTGCACTGAATGAAGAAGGCATTATGAAAATAGTAAATGGAAATGATGCCTCCAACTTATATTTGCTCTGAATTTGTTTCTGATGGAACTTTTATGGAACACAATAAATAGTATTGAAAATAAGAGTTTTGTGTAGTGAAATAGGAAATAGTTATATTACCTTGAATAAGCTAAATAGATATAAAAAGATATACAGCAGGTTTTTTACATTATAGACAGAAATGAGTATTTTAGAGAGGAAATATAGTCTCATTGATAGGGCAATAGAGATAACACTTGAAATGACTGTGCTTTCTTTTTCATTTAAATGCAGTTGCTTTCTCTTTTGCAAGAAGTTATGGATGAAAATTTCAAAATGACATCATCTACTGTTTTCTTAGCTTCCTGTAAAAGGAGAACAGATTTCTTAAAAGTTTTGTATAAATTATTAAATACAAATCATCTTAACAAAGACTATATCTTCTGGTTGTCCTTTAATAAATTCTCATGTTGCTGAAAAAGATTCTTATACGCTGTGTTCAAAATTCCACAAAATGCTAATAGTAGCATTTTCGTGACTGAGGCTTTAAGTTCTAATAGTCTTCCTGTTTTTCTTCTTTCTAATTCTTTTCTTGTTCATAGTAATTTTTCAAACCTGTGGAAAAGCAGTGTGTTAGTGGGAAAACAAATCAATCTGTCCTTTCTGAGAGGTATAAACAACTTTCATTAATGATACTTTTTTTAAAGCTTAGATTGCAGAAAGAGGTATGTTTTAACTCCTAGGTATATTTTAACTTCATTTGAGTATTTCAGGGAAAAAAAAGGTTTTTTTCTGGTGTGGATGTGGTGTTGATTTATTTTGAAACAAGCTGATGCCTGCTTTTTAATAAAGCATTTTGTTAAAAACTTATGGGGTTTGAGTTTCCCATAAGATACAATTTGAAATACGTTTAGTTTCATGATAATGTATCGCTATTTGAAGTTAAATATTTAAATGCATACTAAATTTTGTATGATTGCATTTTTATTTTTAATTAAGTGTGATTATTAATAATATCTCTGAATACCAGCTATGAGGAGCTTAGTGACATGGTCTAGCTGGGGGGTGTAGGGCTGGATGATCCTGGGTCCCTTCTGGCTCGGAGTGGCCTGCTACACTGTGAGGGAACTAGGTTTGTGTTACCACTCTGGGATGTGCTTTCAGATCTGTACGGGTGTTAGATGGTGAGTTGGACTAGATGATCCTTGTGGGTCCCTTCCAACTCATAATATTCTGTGAATCTGTGTGAATTAAGTGTCTGGTAAAGAGGTTTTCAGTTTTCTGACTTGCAGATTCCCTTCCTCTCTGATACTGAGTCTCATTGAGTCTCATTACACATGCATTCTTCATGTCTTTTATTCTAACTGGCATATGAGTTTATGAGTTCTTTTTTTTTTTTAATTCTTTTTGTCTCTGGTCCTGTACCCATTATGGAAACAAAACTCTGCAGTTTGTTTCCTTGTAGACTCTTGGTGAGCAGTCCTGACAGCCTTTGCTGCCCACCTGTTTCCATAAGAGCAGCAATTTGTATTTTTTTAGAAATGATTATTAATTTGGTTTATACATTAAGTGCCCAGCGATGCAGTGCCTTTTCACAGCCTTCAAAGGCTAGCCACACTTTAGTGAGGCAACATGAAAAATAAACAGCCTTAGAAATGTTCCTGATAGAGTCCTTGCTGTCTCAATGCTATGTGACAAATGGATTGTTGAAAGATGACCTGAATCCAGCTCCAGTAGCTCGTTAGTAGTCCTGAGAATTGTAAATTAGTTAGTTTGCCACCACTGTTTGTATCTCTGTGCCTGGACAAGCAGTTTCTCCATGGCTCTGAGAGTCTCTTCAATGAGAGTTATACTCTCAGTATAACTTTGTGTGAGCAGATTACTTTGTTTTGCAGCTTGTTTTGCACAGTGCTCGAGCATACAACTTTACATGATTTTTTCCAGTGTTTTAGGATACATGTTTTAGTCAGATTTTGAAGTCTGAAAGTGCCTAACCTTCAGTGTTTATTGCTATAAGCAAAATCATGTAGAAAAATTAATTTAATTAATTTGAAGAATATTATAAAGCTGAAGAACAGATGCAGTAAACAATTACATTTTGATAGTTCATATTTTAATAGATACAGTTAGCCCCTGTGTATTCGCGATCCGCTATTTGCGAGCTTCAGTATTTGCCGGTGATTTTTCCACGAGCTGTGCAACCTCAGCGTGTGTGCAGAACCTACTGCGACCTCAGTCTGATCGGCCCACAGCCCCGCCACTCGCGGCGCCAGCTCCGCCCCTCCCCCCCCGCCTCCCCGCTCGCACAGCCAACCCCGTCCCTGCTCCCCCCCGCCCCGCTCTCAGGGCTCACGGCGCACCCCCGCACTGATCTCATCCCCGTCCCGCTTGCCCGCTTGCTGTGGCTTGCGGCGCTGGCACTTGCCTCCCCT
>WEKX01027447.1:23500-101431 GCA_013390025.1 Pitta sordida | reverse complement strand
CTGTTCCTACTACAGGCCAGGATGCCATTGGCCTTCTTAGCCACCTGGGCACACTGCTGGCTCATATTGAGTTTTCTGTCAATCATTACTCCTAAATCCCTCTCCATTTCACCACTCTCCAGCCACTCATCCCCCAGCCAATAGCGATGCATGGGGTTGTTATGTCCAAAGTGAAGAACTCAGCACTTAGTCTTGTTAAATCTCATACTGTAAGAGTCTGCACATTTCTCCAGCCTATCAAGGTCCCTCTGAAGGGTCCTTCTACCCTCTGGCAGTTCAACAGTTGCCCCCAGCTTGGTATCGTCTGCAAACTTGCTAATGATGGACTCAATTCCACCATCCATGTCATCAGTGAAGGTATTAAACAGTGCTGGGCTAAGCACTGATCCCTGTGGGACTCCACCAATGTCTGACTGCCAACTGGAGAGAACAAGAACTTTTCAAGCTGCTCACCTGTGCTGTATCTGTGAAGGAGTAAGGTTTTCCAGAAAAAAAACTGGCTGCATTATTAATAATATTAGAATTAATAAAGTTGTATGCAGGTGGTAATATCTTAAAATATGGCTCCCTTTCTGCCAGTTCTTTCTTCATTTACTCTGTTGGTGCATATTCTTGTAGAATCTTTTCTAACAAGGCAGCTGCTAGGAAAGCATTGATAGTTAGTATATGATACACCTGAGATAAAGAAAAGTATGAGAGTGTTAGTCTTTCAATGGTCTCATATATGCTCAGGACTCTCCAGAGTCAACACAGGACTTTCAGTTTTCAGACATAAGAGTTTTAGCATCAGAGCGAACTCTTGGAGAACCTTGATAAAGCAGATTGCAATCCACAGGTGGTGTCATTGCCATATTTGTCTTGTTTCATGCTACTATCTTCAATCAATGATCTGAAGACTTATTATTAGTGCAGATTTTGTCTTGATGTGATTGTTCTGTTGTTGCTTGTCAGCATCTTAAGAAGGTTCAAATCAAAGGGCTTACCTTGATTCAGTGTCCTGAAATATATTTAAGCAGGCTGTGGCATCCATGCAGACATTCAGCATCTTCAAAACTATAGTGTTATTCACAGGAAATGTGATGATTCACTATTAATTCTTTGTGTGCTAGCTGGTTGATGGATGAGGATAGAAGTGGTCTGAAGAGTATTTTTTGGATTAACTTATCAAGTCTTTTACATTAATGAAAGAAGCAGCTAGTCTTATTCATCCAGACAAGATCAAACTCGTGGCAATAGCTATCAAGTATTTAATGCATTTAATTAAAATTCATACAAGCAGGAGGGGAGAGGAAAAGGAAAACAAACTGAAGGGGGTTTTGCTACTGCAGGAATGGGGACTATTAGAAATCTACTGTCAAAGACAAAACAACATTTTAAGGTGGGGATATAAAGGATTTATTTCTAACAAGATCAGAGCTTAATGTGAGAAGTATCATCTTAAAGGCAACCTTCTCACCCACCCCTCCATCTGTTACAACAAATACCACATTCTCTTTTTCTCCAGGAGACAAGAGGAGATAGGAGTAGGTAGGAAACCATTTCCCTGCATTTCATAGGTTCTTCCCCACCACTGGAGAAAGACTTTCATGACCCTCTCCAGTGTGAGTACCATCCCAGGGGCAACAGCTCTCCCATACTCTGCTGCCCGGGGGTAACTCCACAGGGTGCAGTTCTTTGAGCACTGGCTGCGCTGCCTCAGCGTAGGTCCCATCCCAAAGCACACAGATCCTGCCAGGCACAGTTCTGCCACACAGCGTGGACTCTTCTCCACGGGTCACACATCTCTCATGGGATTCTGCTCCAATGTGGGCTTCAACAGGCTGCAGCTTCCCTTCAGCATCCTCCTGTTCCAGCGTGGGCTTCTCTTTCCACGGGCTACAGGTGGATCTCTGCATCCCTGTGTTCTCTCCATTCCATGGGCTGCAGGGGGTCAGCCTGCTTCATCATGGTCCTCACCACGGCTGCAGGGAGATGCCTGGAACACCTCCTCCCCCTCCTTCGGCCCTGGTCTTGGTGCCTGCATTGCTGTTACAACTTCCCATGGCTCTTCTCTGGCAGCCATCTTCTTCTTCTTGCTCTTACTTTTTTTTCTCCCTCTTAAATATGTTGTCACAGAGGTGTCTCTATCTCTCCTGTTTGGCCTGGCCTTGGCCAGCAGTGGGTCCAGCTAGGAGCTGGCTGGCATTACCTCTGCCAGTTATGAGGGAGGCTTTCAGCAACTTCTCGAAGAAAAGCCTCCTCCATAGGGCCCCGCCGCTGCCAGGCAAAAATGACCACAGCAAACCCAGCACAGCTTATTACTAAATACCTTTTTGTGATTTCCACTTAATCAATGAGGCTACCTATTAGAAAACATATGACTGAAAGTAATACAAATATTTCTTCATTCCAAGCTCTTACGGTATATTCTCCAAAAGAAAGAAAAAGATGTTGGAATAGTTTGCTTGAAAAATTATTTCTTGTTATTATTAATGAGAAAACAGTTCTTTTTTAGACCACACAACGGTTCGGTGTAAATGTCATTTTTTGTTAGGAATTTAATAAGAAATCTTTACAATACTTTTATGCATTGTATTGATGCAATCATCTCCTCAATTTACAGAAGTGGGAATTTGAGGATTTATTTTATTCACTGAACAAGAAATGAGTAATATCTTTGTAGGGTTATTTAATATGCTGTACTCAAATGACCAGTAATATTTTATTTAAGAGTTAATTGCAATCAAACTACCAACTTTGGTCCAAAAAGACACACAAAAGCCTCCCTATCTGGGGGTGATGTATCAGGCCTAAACATACTTGATGAGAGGATGTCTTTGAATTACATGTTGGCAGTGTGTCAGTAAGCATATTCTTGTTATTTGATGAGAAGTTGGAATAAGGAGCCATTATTTTTAATATTTTTTTTTTAGATTTTTATTTTGTCTTTCAGTATAAATATGTGATATATATTTGTAGAATTATTAGAAATTTTTTTAATGTGAAATGGTAAAGTAACACTGCTTTCTGTCGGTCTGCTATGAAGTATTAATTTATTAACTTTTATTAAAGCTAATAATATGATAAAGCTAAAGCAAATTAATCAAACAATGAAAAAACTCTTATACAGCTATTTCAGTATATCTGAAATCTGTGGCCAAAAAGCTCTAGTGATTGTCTTGAGCATGTATTTCAGCAAATGTGATAACTGATGAATATCTGCAGAAAAGGATATCATTATGCTCTTTTTAATGAACTAAAAATTCTATTCAAAAAAATCAGCAGTACCACTGCTTAGAATAAAGGGATACATGTAAATGAGGCTAGTGCTGAAATTATATTTAAACAATGCCGACAGTTCTTCAATTGTGCCCATTAATTAATTTCACAGCATAAAGGTTATCTGGGAATGAACTGTAAAAATAATTAAAGTGATACATGAGGTAAATAATTTAGAAATTCAAAATGTGAAATAGGGAATTAGTTCAGTAAATATTAGTCATACTGCTTATTTGTGCTCATTTGCCTTTTAAAAGCAGGTTACTGAAGAAGTATGACCTGGTATTGATTCACATGATCTGCTTAAGTTCTCCTCACAGGCGGAAAAGTTGCCATATTCTTTTTTAATCAATTGTGCCTGTCCCTATTTCAGATTAGTAGTCTTCTTAAAGCAGGTTAACATTTATGTAAAAAATATTTTCCGTTACAGCAAAGTACTCCAGATTTAAATCAGTTGCATATTGTTACTAACAATCTGGATTTAGTTTGTGCTTTTTAAGTTAAAGCATATCTTTAAGTAGAATTCTGTAGATAAAAGCAGTATTGATTCTAGTGTGACACAGCTTTGCTTTTTTCCACCACATTTTTAGCCAACTAATTGCTGTTAAGTCACTACTTGAGATGGAATTTAGATCTTTAAGTTCACATTAAATTAGTGGTTTCAGATAGAATGAATATACTCTTAATTAGAAGGAAACTTCGAAACAAATTTCTTCCCAGCTGGACAATCATGTCTGAGTAACTGAGGCCTCACTTTAAGCCTAGCTTAAAAAAGAAGTTTTTGCAATACGTATTATTTCTGTCATCGAATGATGAAGTAAAGATTACATTTAAAATCCCAAATGTTCATGCCATTAAAAATATTTTGTCTGGAGCTTTTCAATCAAATCTACCATGTAGCCTATTAAAAAAGAAATAGCCTGCAGCTTCAACTTCATCTGTGCCTACGAGTCAATCACTTGGTCACTTTTGGGGTTTATCCTTATCTTCCTACTCCTCAGTCTTCCCATAACAACTCAGTTGGTACTTCCATAACTTCATGCATGCAAGAGGGATTTTTAATTGAGGTGGAGAATCTCAGTAAATTATAGATGATACAAAGTGAATTTTTGGGAAAATAATTAGGGGGTTAGACTTTCCAAGTGTGTGGAAGCTTTTGAAAAAGCTTTTTGTAGTGTTTCTTCTCATATCCTCTTACAACTTGTGTTATCTGACTGCCTAAGCCGCTTCCTGAGGAAAATATTCAGGACTAAGGGATGTAGGGAAGTGTATACTTCAGCTTTATATGCATGCAAGAAACAAAATTAATTGTATGCTTGTGTTTCATGCTGTTAGAAGAAGTAAAGGACAGGGATGTTCAGTGTTAATTACACAGAGATTCACTAATTTGAGTCATTACACCACACCATGGTTTGGTAAGGTAATTAGGAACCATATTAATGGTCTAACCAAAATACTTTGTTGTTTAATACATCAACTGTGGCGCCAGACAGTTCAGCTGCGGTCCCATGGCCCCGCACCCCGCCGGCAGCGCGGGGTTCAGCTGCAGTCCCGTGCACGCCTGCAGTGCCATGTGGGGCGGGGGGGTTCAGATATGGCAGCGGAGTGAGCATGTCCCACTGGCCACTGCGGCCAGCCCAGCCCCACTTTCTGGGGACCCTGTCCTTCCCTGCCTGTAGCCATGGAAATAGTAACACGCGCCCGCGTGGGGGTCAGTTCCCCAGCTGCACTTAGAGTACCGGGACAGCATGACTCCTGGCTCCCCCCGTTGGGCCGGGCCAGCGCCGCCTCATGGGGAGCTCCCGCACCGCCCCTCGCTGGAGCAGCAGCACTGAGCATGCGCAAGCCGCTAAATTTCGCAAATGGTGGAATCAAAACTGCGATAAATGTACATCGCAAATGCGCGAGGTCGTGAAGGAGAAGTCGCGATACAGAGAGGATTCACAGTATAATTGACTGTAAAACTGACAGAAGAAGGTTATGATCCTACATGATTTGGTGGGTACAATGAATACAGTTGAAGTCCTCAAACTATTCCAGAATCTTTTGGAATAACAGGATTAAGGTGACTTCAATTCAGTGTTAGCTAAACTTAATCATAATTTTCTTTCACCATGACTAAATATGTCATTCTATAAAAGTATTGAGAAATCACACTTTACAAAGCTTAAGAGGCAGTGAACACATGTTGATGTACAATATTGAGATTACTGAAAACAGTGAATAAGGTTCTTCACTAAAGGTTCTTAAAGAAGAAACACAGCTGTGGGGTTCAAGGGAATGCCCTTGTATGAATAATTACTGCCTGAAAGATAGAAAACAGATGGTAAAAACAAGCAGGAAATTTTCATATTTAAATGAAATAACATATAATATTTTTACAATTTGTCATGAAGCTTAAGTTCTTTATACTGAAGAGAGGGATACAGGACCAAGTGAGACAGCAAAGTTTGCTGGTAACACCATGTTACCAAGAGTAGTAAAGGTCAGACGTGGACAACAAGGAGTTGCAAACTTCATGTTCACATGAAGTGAACAACAGGTGTGAATAACAGGTGAAATTTCATGTGGGCAGATCCCAGAATCCCAGAATATTCTGAGTTGGAAGGAACACACAAGGATCACCAAGTCCAACTCTTTAATGGCACCACTGCCTCCACAGCAGGAATCGAACCCTCGGTCTCCCACATGAGTGATAGGGACACTCACCACTATAGTAAAGTGGATTTTATAAGGTTGTATTGTGTGTTTGGAACAATCTTAATTTTACTGCTGTAAGTGAGGGCTTTGTGGTAACTTTCTGCAGTCAAGCACAAGAGGAAATTATGAGCTCAGCAGCAGTCACGAATAGAAAAAGAAAAAATATCAAAGGCTAGAAATTACTGGGAAAGGAAAGGAGACCAAAATATCATTATGCATCTATGAAAGTAATGTTCTTCCTGGAAGTTACATGCTTTATATAGTTTAGACCTTATTTCAAAATTAGAAAAACGCAGGATTGCACATTGGAATGGACTGCCCAGGGAGGTAGTGGAGTCGCCGTCCCTGGAGGTGTTTAAGAGAAGACTCGATGAGGAGCTTAGTGACATGGTCTAGCTGGGGGATGTAGGGCTGGATGATTCTGTGGGTCCCTTCTGGCTCGGAGTGGCCTGTTAGACTGTGAGGGAACTAGGTTTGTGTTTACCGCTCTGGGATGTGCGTTCGGTCTCTGTACGGGTGTTAGATGGTGAGTTGGACTAGATGATCCTTGTGGGTCCCTTCCAACTCATAGTATTCTGTGATTCTGAATCTGTGAAGGGATGATCAAGAATCTTAGCAAAGATTGTGGAACTGGTACATGAGGAATGGTGGAATAGACAAAAAAATATAGTCTGCAAAAGAGAAGGAAATATGAATGGACTGAAAAAAGAGAGCAGGAACTGATTGTTCATGTTCTTTCAATGCAATAACTGCACTACTTTGAATGAAACTAGCAGTCTGTTGGATTTAAAACAAACATGCCATATAGTATGCAACTGTGTTTTGGAATTCTTTGCTGCAGGACCTAGTGATTTACCCAAAAGCTTACAGCTGCAAAAAGATTTAGGAAGAATAGTGAAGACAAATCCATTAACACCTACTTAAAGGACATACTCTATAGATTGTGTTAGGACATTCTCTGAGCATGGGAGGTACTGCTGTATGCTTGCTCTGCTATACTCTTAGTCATCTGCTGTTGGTCAATCCTGGTGGCAGGCTAGTTACTGTGGTGGCCCTCTGCGGTCATGCTGTGTTTCTTCTCAGACTGTAACTCTGAGTCCCAGTTTTGACAGTGAATTGAGTTTGTGCCTAGGAAGTCGAAGCTCCTGGCTGATGGAAAAGGGGAATCTTGGAGGAGCAGCCAACATATGCCACTTTCCATAATGTTCATGTGATGGCTGCTTTCTCTTTTTCTGATATAGATTGCTTGTATCCTTTGGAAAAAATAATTTAAATCTCTTTTCGGCTGTAGTATCTGCTCTCTGTTACGCAATAGAAATGATGTTGCTTCAAGTTGCTTTATTCTTATATAATCATTGAGTGTTTGGAGGTCCTTGTGTTGGAGCCATTATTTGCGTGTGAAATGCGGTGGTTTAATACCTAAACCTCACAAAATTTCATAGCTGAGTATTCTGAGTACTTAAACAATAATCATGTATTGTATTTAGCTTATCAACAAACCTAATAGCATAAAGTATTACCTTCCCTAAATGTTGAAGTATCCAGGGTGTAGGAGGAAGTTTATACTAATCACTGATTAGACAATAATCAGTCTAGTCATACAACAAAATTTGCATTCTTACAGCAATTGTCTAATTCAAGAAGTTTGGGGAGTGCAGTATAAAGAATGCCTTTCATTTCAGCTGCAGAGGAGATCTAGCATTTGCAGGGCAATGAGATATTTGTGATGTTAACAATCTAAATGATTCTTATTGGTAATGACAGATTGTTCTTAGATAATGTGCTCTGAGTTGCCTGTAATATGTTCAGAATAAGTCTTCTGGAAGGTTGTACATCTGTCTTGAGATCTTTTGCTGAAATATTTAAATCAAGGTCATTGTTTATACTTGATTTTAAATAGCTTTTAGCTGGTAGTCTGCATTTCTTTACATTTAAGATCAAACTGTTTATAACTTCAACAGCTACAAATGGAAAATTTTAATAGGCAGCAGGTGTTAGAAAAGGCAATTATGCATTAGCTGTTTTACTCAATTTCTAAAACTGTCTAAAACTATCCATTGGAAATACATGTGCCTGGACTTATCTCTGAAGCATGATGAATTTTTATATCTGTAGGGGATATGCATTTTTTTCTCTAATGAACTGTGTATTTGAACCTATTTGGTTTCATTTGAGAGAGCTGAAGAAAATTGTAGTGGTGGGGAAAAACAAAGTTGAACAGAAAAATCACAAGACAAAGCACAAGTTCTTACATACTTCCAGATAATTTCTTAAAAATATTTTCAAATTCCAGTATTGCAGTTCTGGACAATTTTTCTTTATTTTTTTTTAAGCTATTTATCTTTTTAATGGAAGAATTTTCTTCATGATGTGATACAGAATGAATTCTTAGGTTTAAAATCAGAATCTTAGGTTATTATCAGAAAACAAAAAAAGAATCCTTTGATGTCATTTGATACCTATGCAATATAATTTTGTGAGTCAATGTAAGAAGGAGCTAAATAAACGATTTTGCCAACAGCTACTGCTAATAGACTTTGAAAGTTAAGACGCTACTTTCAGATAGATTTATTTAAACATCTCCCTCTCCCGTTTGCCTTTTAGGAAATTGCACATATGTGTTGCAGGATTGAGGAGATAAAAGTAAAATTAGGATATATTATTACCAAACCAAGTTCCTTTCAATTACCTTTCAGTAGTCTACACCTTTATTATATACAAGCAGGGTAACAAATAATCCAATTAATAAAATATCCTGATTAATAATTACTATTTAAAATTAAATTTTTCTGCCTACAGTCTATGCAGTCTTTCTATTTCTTCATCTGCAAAAGTGGTCTTGGTTTTCCTTATCTACTCTCAGCAATAATTCTGTACTTTAATTCGTCTGTTCAGCTGTCTCAATCTAGCTTTATTATCCTGCATCCCATGACCATTATTTTTCTTCTTCCCTTCTTCCCTGTTTGATTACAAATGCTCAGGCAGGTACCATGATTTTTAGTTACCCATTCTCAGAATTATGATGAAGTGAGCTGGTTCTTTCTGTGTCAGAAATTCTTCACCAGGCACAGCTCACACTTCAGAATGGGCTTCTAGAAAATGTGTTGACATTTTCTTGTAGAGGTGGTGGACTTAATCTTAAACACAGTTTGTTTTCATTGGACATTACTACCCTGTTTCCTTCCAAATTTGAAGAAAGGTGGTCACTTAGATTGTTGGGTATCCCAAAATAATAGAAACTTCATATATGATTAAGGGCTGCTACTGGAAGGAACATTTTTAAAATTCGTGTTAAAAGTGAGAAAGAGGTTGCAGTTCAGGCTCAGAAAAAATAGACCACAAGTACTGTTTTTATACTTAATTTTTAAAATTTTGAAATATTTTTGTTATTATAGAAATGAAAATTATATAAAATGTTATCAAAGGCTGAATTTTTAAAAAATACTACATGTTCTGTAAATTTATTTGCACAATATAGTAGGAAGAGGTTTGGGTTTTTTAAATTAGCTATTTTAATTTTTCAGTGTTGTTTTTGACTATTTAAATATTGCCACAATAGTATCCGACATGGTAAGTGGAAGCAGCACTTTGCTTACAAGTATATCTTCTTGAGAAACTATTTTATGCTTTTATATATATTAACTTTCCATCCCAAGAGAAATGTCAACTCTGAAGTAAAAGACATGAGTACATGATTCTATAAAATGATAACTTTGATATAGTAAATTGAACTTTACCTTGATTTTTCTGGTTAAGTCAAACTCTGGAGAGATGTTTTGTTAAAATTATCATATGTTCTCTGTCCTGGGATTTCACGAAGCTATTAAAGTGATTTTATCCAAGTGGAGTGTTTTTCTAGAGTAGGAAACGTATCACAAAGTTCTGTAATCCAAATCTTTCTTTTCTGCTTCAAAAATTAGCTAATTCTTATTTTAAGTTCCACGTATACTATCAAACTTAAAACTTCCCTCCAAATAATTGATGTTATCCCTTTTCTTAATTATGTGGTTCCTGTAGCTGTTAACAAGGTGTTTGTACAGACCCCTCGGAGTACACTATGCTCTTTTGTCAGTCATGGGTAGAGGAGAAGGAAAAACAGTAGAATGCCTTTTCTTCTCCTCCACTTAGGATAACAGGGAAGTTAATTTATTGCACTTATTTTAGCTACCATGTTCTTCTAGGTTAAATAACAACAAAATATGTATTTTATCATATGTCATATAAGAAGTCGTTTCAGTTCACTATACTTGAGCAGAACAGTGTATTTTTCTAAAGCATAAACTGCAGTTTTGAAATACCAGCAGAGAAAATGAAAAAGACTTGCTGTATTTTTAAAGCACTGTAATTAGATCTTGTGAATTATATAGATATCAGCATTTAAAAATCTCTATGTTTGCCTGACTATGTAGTTTAATTTTGTAATTATTATTTTTAATTTTTAATGAGATTTTACATACTATTAGTTCGTAGTCAAGACATTGATAATTTAATATCATTGTTTTTTCAGTCCTCAATGGTATAGAAAATAAAATCTGAGATTAACTTAGTAGTATGGGAAAACTTAATGATGTCTTTTAAAAATAGAATCACAAATTTTTCTAAACTTTTAGATATACTTATAAAATACTAATTTCTAGGGGGAGTTTTATGAAATGATGGCATCTGCTGACTTGAACTGGAGAACTCCAGATCTGAATACAAAACTAAGTTGCAGATGTGTCATGTTACGAGTAGATTTTTTTCCTTGTACGTGGTCCAATATAGACCATGTTGGTATTTTTTAAATACAGTGATCCCCTGCTGCTCGTGGGCTGTTGGGTCTGGTCCTCTTCACGCGAGTCTTGGAATTCGCAAACATAGTGGCCCCATTACGTAGTCAAGTACACCATGCCTGTAGCCACGACCCCTCCCCTAATAAGGTCTGGAGGATGGCCCTGAGAGCGGGGCTTGTCTCAGATGTCTGGCTGTGCTCTGCCGGGGCGTGTGAGCACCGGGGTGGGGGGCAAGTGGCGGGGCCGAGCGCTGAGTGAGCACTGAGCGAGTGGTGGCACTGGGTGAGTGGCGGGTGAGCAGCGGCGGGGGCCAAGCGACGGGTAGGGCGCCAAGCACGGCCCCTGGGCTCCGCCGGGCCCCGGCCACGGGACCTGCCTGACTGTGGGCACACAAAGGGCATCTCAGGGGTGGTGGGGGAAGGTGCCTCCTGCTGTCATGTACAGAAACACACAATTCTCCTGCAGTCTGGCAGATAACAATGCCAACCATGCAGACACCCCGAGGGACCCCGTTCCCTCTGCTCCAGCAGCTTCTCCAACTCCGTCCCACCATGGCGCAGGTGCCTGCCCCCCACCCCCCCCGTCTCAGCTCGGCGTGGCTGGGCACCAGCCCCCATGGGACAAGGGAAGGTGCCTCCCGCTGTATGTACAGACACACACAATGGCAGCTTCGCCACCCCGGCGGAGGACAATTCCAGCCGTGCAAAAACACACGTTTACACTAAACGCATCCTGGCCGCTCTGCGGCAGCTCCCGGCTGGGACCTATTTACATATTTGCGAGCAGACTGGGTTCGCGGTAGGGCTCTGCGCACACCTCAGGTCCTGCAACTCGCTGGAAAATCAACAGCGAGTATAAGATCTCACAAACTACGGATCGCGACTATGCGGAAGATCACTGTACTTAATAATTTCCTATAGCAGAATTTATAGTTCAAAAGCTACTGCTAACAGTAGAATTTGCTCTTAATAATGGAGATGAAGCATATATTCATGCTACAATATTGAGCTGTATTTCATGCCAGATGCAAATGAATAACACCAGAAATGCAAAACACATCAGTAAATAATGAATTTAAATATGAGAAATGGATGGATATGTCACCTCCATCCCCTTACAGATAATAGCTATTAATAGGTTTGGCATAGATGAAATGCAACCATGTTTGTGATACAAAGAGAGACAGATGTAGTTGACATTTGTAGTTAGTAGTGAATGTCATAAAAATACACTTGGGGTATATGATGATCAAAAGTATTGTTATTTGTGTATTGAAAATATGAATTATTTTTATTTTTACTAGTCTGAACC
The DNA here is from genome assembly GCA_013390025.1 of Pitta sordida. Taxonomy (NCBI): domain Eukaryota; kingdom Metazoa; phylum Chordata; class Aves; order Passeriformes; family Pittidae; genus Pitta; species Pitta sordida. The sequence continues at coordinate 89,390 of WEKX01027447.1, read as the reverse complement.
AGAGGGTTTTTCTCACTTCCATCTGTATGTCTGCGCCGCCTTCCTTGTCCGGTGGAGGAAAGAGATCCTGGAAGAGAAAGATTTTCAAGTAAGTGAAGGGAATATTTTTCAATCACATGGTGGTATTTCTTAGATTTACCTTCCTAACATTACTTGGGAATGAATTTAAGAGAAAATAGTAGCAATTGCAGCAAGACTGACAATGTCTTACTGTTGTAAGTTGCTACAAAACTGTCAGAACTCTAGGGATGGTCTCTAAGCTATAGGAGTTGTGTCCACTCTGGGGAAAAAAAAAATCTGTTTTAATTGAGGCAGGTTTTGGGAGCATGATTTCTAGAGATGCTGTTACATTGGTATTTCACAAGGAGATTTTCTGAGAAGATAACAAGATGTTATTAAGTCTTAAATGCATCACTGAAGTATATACCTCTGGATTTGCGGGTTGTGGGTCTCTGTGGATTCTCACGAAACATTAAATCTGCAAACACAGGTGCGCCATTAATATGGCAAATTATTGCCATGAATATGGCAACTTTGCAAGCCTGCAACACCCCAGGGCCCCTTACGGTGTCAGGGAGCTTCGGAATTTGAGTTTTCTCACTTTAACTGCGGTGGCTACGCCAGTCCCTGGGTACAGGAAGTCTCCGATTGCATTCCACAGGTGCTGCTGCGGAAGCGCTTTCCCTGGGGCTGTGCATATCACCAGGTGTGCCAGGCGCCAGGCAAGCAGACCCTGAGGACAGCACAGTGACTAGCGCTTGCATTCCACCGCAGTTAGCATCGGCATTGCCTCCCGTGACTGTAGTTATGGAAACAGTAACACAGGCACACATACCCACACAGGCTCCTGGCACGGCCAGGCTGGCGGTCCGTGCAACCTGCCGTGGTGTAACGGGATCACGCCATGCGGCGTGTTACAGTAGACTTCCCCACTCCTGGCACAGGCAGGCTGGCAGTCCGGGCTGCCTGCCATGGGGGGAATCGGACTGTGTGGTGCCATGTGTTACAGTATAAGACTTCCCCACTCCTGGCACGGCTGGGCAGGTGACCTGGGCTGCCTGCTGCAGGGGAACGGAATGGCACCATGCCACGGAACTATACACCACCTCCATGAATCACTGAATAAGATTTGCAGAGAAATTTTACATGAGTCACTGAAGACATTAATGGGAAGGCACAAATGAGCAAGAGATGACTGTATTTATTTATAATTTCTCATCTGTATAACATAACTTTCTCTAGAAAGGTCATTTTTTTTGAGAAAAGCCGAGCAAGCAGTTTCTTAAAATAAGGAGCTTGTTTTTCAGTAAGAAATAAAAGGACTTCAGGCCCCTACATTTCAAAATCTTATATTTTTTCTAGCAAAGAGTGTATCAGGAAGTTGTTTGAAAGAGGATCAGAATATGGTAGATAGGCAAATCATTTGCATACATCTGTAGAAGTTCAATTGTTTTTTTGAACTAGTGACAGTTGAATTTCATAGAAATATTTATAATGAATTTTACCCTATGATACACATTCAATGCTTGAAAGGCTTTAAAGTCTTGTTTGGAGGCTGAATGTAAACAACCCATGCTACAAAGCCCCTGCCATTGACTACCCTGGGGAAATGGCCCATTACCAGCTTATTTTCTCTCCATCTGACTGAATTCTGTGGCCCTATACGAATGAATCATTGTGCATATTTGTGTGTCACCTCAATCTGTTTTATCTTTCTTTGTAAAACATTTTATTCAGAGTACTTTAACTGTTACCTATCTTTGCAGTAAATAAATCCCTAAGGGCACAACATAACAGCTTTATTTTATATTACCTGCTAACACTCAGATTTTCTCAATTTATAGTAATTTGTCAAAAAGAACTTTAATGTTTGTATCCTTGCCTCTCAAATACAATTGTTCACTGTTAATCCTTCCTATTAAATTTTTCCTGTTGATTTCCTGCACCTAAGAGCATAATTTTCCCCTCAGTGCTGAATCCATTGCAACTATGTTTTAAGTAAATAATATTAAGGTATAGTACTATGAAGATTTGTTTTGTTCTTCTGAGATACATTCAGATTTGTTTACTTATTTAATAATTAAGGTATTTCTGTATGGTTTAATTTCTTTATAGGCTATGCAAACGAAAATAGGGAACACACTGGAATACATTAATCAGACTGCATTAACTTGCTTACAATGTAGACATGCGATTTTGAGGATCTGTAGACCACTGCTAGTTTTGTCGCTATCATATGTTATCACTAAAAGGCTTGGCTTTCTTTATTGTATAACATGACCTTTTAAAATGACTAAACTAAAGTGTTACCAATTCTCTAAATGATACTTCTGCCCCACAGGCAAGAATAAAATCCATTATTCTTCTGCTTTGTTAATAATAGCTGTAGATCATTGCCTAGTCTTCAAAGTAGTAGTTCAAGTAATAAGCACTACATTGGAAAATCTGAAAGTTCAGTATATGATTATATGATTACATATTGTAGTACTCTGGTTGCATTGAATTCACATTATTGAGAAATCGTAGCTATAGTACATTTTGTACAGATGTTTTTTTGTTCCGTAAACTCTATCAAGAATCACATGCATCCTAGTAATTTCTTTCTCTTGCACATAATGTATGTTGTACTTGGTTTCTGCATATTGCAGAAATAAAGGACACCTCTCAAATTGTCAGTCAGAGAGCCTGGCTCTTTACTACCAGCTATGAAAACTCCTGTTCTTTTACATGTTTTTTTGACCTCTTGCAATAGAATTACAAACCTCACAGGAATTTTAAATCTGAATAATTTTCCCAGACTATCAGGTGTGGTGATATGCGAGATGAAACACTAAGGAGTTTTTGAATCAAATACCAGTTTTAAAGGACTTGGTTATGGAATACTTTTAGTCCTATTATTTGATGAAGTATATTATCAGTAACATTAGAGATAGGATGCTGTTACAAAATAACCTTTGCTCTTAAAATATTTGTTTCTATTCTCCTAAGTATGTCTTGCTGCAGCTAAGCAATCAGTAGAACTATAGGGTTTATACTTCCTCATATGAGCAGATAATTGGGTTATATACCAAATGTTTGTCCCTCAGTAATAATACAGTAATACCTTGCTCGTTCACACCTTCTTATTCACGTCTTCCTTGATTTGTGGAATATTTCTCCACAAATCGTATTCAGTTATTCATGGAGCTTCCCGGTCAACACATGCTCAGTGCCTCTGCTTCACCAAGGGGTGGCACTGGCACTCCCTGTGGAGCAGGACTGGCACACCCCCACAGGGGGAGCAGGGCCTCTTGCTCGCTGGGGAGAGCCACAGATCACTTCCTTATGGGTGTTGCAGAAGTTACATGGTGTTTATAGTCCCAAGGTGCTGTGAGACAGTGCAGTCCTGTGCCATGGTCCCTTCCCCACTCTGGAGCAGGGAAGAGTTATTCTGTGTGTCTTTGTGGCCGGTCCCTATCAGGGAAGGGTTATATGTAGTCTAACACACCACCATGGCATGCCTCAGGGCACATGGGACCCTGTGCAGGGAAATCCACTTTAGTACAGTGGTAAGTGTCCCCACCTGGCATGTGGGAGACCCGGGTTCAATTCCCGCCAGGGAGACAGTGTTAAGAGTTGGACTCGATGATCCTTGTGGGTCCCTTGCAACTCAGAATATTCTGTGATTCAGTGCCGACTGCCCCAGGCCATAGGCGGGCACTGATACCCAGCACGGCTCTCCATAATTCACACCCTCCCCTGTCATTCTAAGCCTAGCCAGGAGACTGACCCCCACTGGGTGCTGGGGCCCTGTTCTATCTTCTCCAAGCTGCCTGCTTGCCTGTGCCAGGAGAGAGGAAGTCTAGTGTAACACGTGGCACGACGTGGTCCTGTTCCGCAACAGCAGGTGGCCTGAACTGCCTGCCCACCCATACAAGGAGCCTGTGTGTGTGAGTCTGTTACTGTTTGCTAGCTACTGGTGGGGGAGGCAATGCTGGTGTCAGAAGGTGTGCTAACTGCAGTGGAGTCCAAGAGCCAAGTGCTGTGTTGTCCCCAGGGGCTGTGTGCCCAATCCACCTGGTGATATACATAGCTCCAGGGAAAGCACTTTTGCAGCATAGTGCCTGCGGAATGCAATTTGGGACTTCCTGTCCCTGGGGAGTAGGCCTCGCAGTTAAAGGGAAAAAAGGTCCGACACCAGTGCCCCTTGCTGCCGTAAGGGGCCCCGGCATGTTGCAGTGTTGCAAAGTTGCTATATTCATGGTGAATCTGTGTTTGCGGTTTGGGCAATTTGCAGAACTTGCAGGAGACCCATAACCAGCGAATATGGAGGTACGACTGTAGTCCCTTTTTACAGACGTGTCTGTGATTCTTGTTTTGTGGACTTTTATTGCATAATGTTGTGTTGCAGAGAAAGAAATTTTGCAGTGAAGAAAGTTAGGCTAACTGGACTGTTACTCAAGTGATGCAACCTGAAAATTACTTGGTGTTTGGTTTATATCTGTAGAATTATATAGTAAGATATCAACAGCAGTAAGTTTTGATGAAGGACATAGAGGAAGAAATAAATGTTCCAACTCAGGCNAAAAATAGATTTATCTGTATACATCTAAATGGGTGTATTTATGAACTTGGAACACAAGCATATAAAACCGAGTTGATGCTGTGCCATAATTTTCATGTTTCAAATCACATAAAAAAATAATTTTTTCGCTGTAAGACGATAATCAAGTCATGATAGAAGTTGTCTTGTTTGAATAATTTGAAGAAGGTATTGCTCTCACTGCCATCTATTTGCTTAAGTACAAGGTATCACTGTTGTAGACCTCCTCTGAAACATGTGATTTATAGCTTAACGTCATTTTTACCAAGGACAAGTGAGGAGAAGGGACATGCTTTATATGTAAATTTTGGGCAATTTATGTTCTTTGTTGGTTTCTGCCTTATGAAAATTGGGACTTCTTGACTTTTCAGAGAATATTCCACACCCCTTCTCCATTCTGTATAAATTGTTCTTGCCTGACTACTATAAAATACACTGGAGAACAGAGAACAACTGTTTTAGGAAGGTGGGGAGGGGGGAGATGTTGCTTGCATTTTCTGCTGTTTAATCAATAATCTTTCAAGTAAACTTTGATCCCATTTTGAAGTTTGCTACTTAATACGATTAGCTGTGTGATGCAATGCCATGTAATGAGGGCTAAAATTATTTAATGTTATTTTCAAATTCTCTAGTGTCATAAACCAAGAATGACCTTTTAATCCTGGTTCAGATTTTCCTTCATAAGGGATGCTTTCTAGAGTCAAACAGGTCATTCTTGTTTATGATATTTCTTTTGATTGTATAAATATTCTGTTGTTTCAATGGCTTCATTTAGATTGGAGAAAGACAAAAGCAGTAAATTTAATATAGATAAAAATACAATTTGTTAATGTGATAAAGTATACTTCGTGAATTCATAATGTGAAATTCATTTAGTTTCTTCTATTTAAGCTTAAGTAGTTAAACATGCGAGTAATGAAAACCTTTCTACTCATCATCAAGTCTTTGACTTATGCATTTTCCTAACTACAACCATAATTCCAAAATTCTCCTGAATTCTTGAGAGATGTGAATGGTTGATGCTGTTAAGTAGTAAAATATTCAAGCATAGTTAGGATTAAAATATTAATAGAAAATATGACTGTTGGGTTTAATGGTGTCATGTACAAGGTACCTCAAAGATTTGTAAGGAAACGACTTCAGTGACTAGATTCAGCTGTTGAATTGAATCTAAACTAATAGTAATTATTGGCATAGCTGAGCTATAAAAATATATTCTGTATGTTGTGGTAAGGAATCTCTTGTATTCATGTTTCTAAGATACAGGCTTTTCTGTCTGCCTAACAGACGTTTTCACCCAAACTGTCATCAATTCACATCTTTATTACTGCAATGTCCTTTTCTTTGTCTTTGACAAATGCATTTTTACTTCAGTTATATTCACTCAGACTGCAAAGGAGCTGAAAAGATCATTTTTCAGTCCATCTGGCTTTGCATCTCCCTTAGCTCCATTTCCTTTATAGTACAAGGAAAACTTAGACCCTTTCTCTTTCAAGGCCTTTAATGGACTCATACTGACATCTTACATGGCATCTCAAATTCAACATTCCGATGCTGACTACCAGTTTATCAGGCAGAGATGACAGAGCCTCATCACGTACTTGAGCTCGCAAGAAAGTATCTTTGCTATCTCCCAGCTGACCACCTTATTAAATGGAGAACCTAAGACAGATACTCAGTGACTTTTTTCTAAGTCATTATGTTAAGTTCTGGTTTTTTGCAATAAGCAGGATAGTTTTGACAAGTAGCCCTGAGTCTGTTAGTAGCCCTTACAGTCACATTGACTAGTTTTGTGTTGCTGGCAGATGAGCTCACTAAGCCCCTCTCCATAATTTACCATCAGTCCTGACTTACTGGTGATGTACTGGAAGACTGGAAATTGGCTAATGTGACACCCATCCACAAAAAAGGCCTGACCTCAGTCTCGGGTAAAGTCATGGAACAGATAATCCTGAGTTCTAATACACAGCACCTGCAAAATAACTACAACATTAGAATTAGTCAGCACAGATTTAGGAGAGGTAGGTCCTGCCTGACCAATCTGATCTGCTTTTATGAACTGGTGACTCACCTAGTTGTCAATAGAAAGGCACTGTGTACTTGGATCTTAGCATCTTGTGTACGATGTTGTGTACTTGTATCTTAGCAAAGCCTTTGACACGGTTTCCCATAGTAAGCTTCAGGAGAAACTCTCAGAGCATGGGTTGGATAGGAGCATTCTGTGTTGGATTAGGAATTGGTTGGATGGACGAGCCCAGAGAGTGTTGGTAAATGGTGCTGGCACTAGTCACTGGTCACTAGTGGAGTCCCACAGGGATCAATGTTAGGCCTAGTACTCTTTAGCATCTTCATTAATGATATAGATGGGGGAATTGAGTCCACCATTAGCAAGTTTGCAGATGATACCAAGTTGGGGCAAATGTTGAACTGCCAGAGGGTAGAAGGGCCCTTCAGAAGGACCTTAACAGGCTAGAGAAATGGGCAGATTCTAATGGTATGAGATGTAACAAGTCCAAATGCTGGGTTCTTCACTTTGGACATAACAATCCCATCCATCGCTGTCGGCTGGGGAATGAGTGGCTAGAGAGTGGTGAAGTGGAAAGCGATTTGGGAGTACTGGTTGACAAAAAACTTAATATAGGCCAGCAATGCACCCAGGTGGCTAAGAGGGCCAATGGCATCCTGGCCTGTATCAGGAATAGTGTGGTCAGTAACACTAGGAAAGTTATTCTTCCCCTATACTTGGCACTGGTCAGACCACATTGGCACTGGTCAGACCACATCTTGAGTACTGTGTGCAGTTCTGGGCTCCCCAGTTGAAGAAAGATGTTGAACTGCTTGAGAGGGTCCAGAGAAGAGCGCCAAGGATGGTGAAAGGACTGGAGAACAAGCCTTATGAGGAGTGTGGGAGCTAGGGTTCTTCAGCCTGGAGAAGAGGAGACTCAGAGGTAACCTAATTGTTGTTTACAATTCCCTGAAGGGAGGTTGCAGTCAGGTGGGTATAAATATCTTCTCTCAGGCTACCAGCACCAGAACAAGAAGACATGGCCTTAGGCTGCACCAGGGGAGGTTTATACTGGATGTTAAGAAGAGCTTTTTCACAGAGAGAGTGATCTCTCATTGGAATGTTCTGCCCAGGGAGGTGGTGGAGTCACCATCCCTGGGGGTGTTTAAGAAAAGACTGGATGAGGAAGACAGCCCTCGCAATACCCTAACTCGCAAAGAACTGCAGGTCGTTAATATGCATGCAGGCCACACCCATTGTCTCACCCCCCGGAACTCAGCAGGGTCCGGGCACTTTTTTGCATCTCTGTTTCTGAGCCCCCTCTAAGTCACGAGACCCCCGCCACCCCGAGAATCTGTCAGCCTCTCCTCGCCGCTTTCCCCTCCCACTCCCCCGGCGCTCGTGCCCGGCCCCATGGTGGCGCGGCGTGGCTCCGTGGTGGGCCCTTTCCCCGCCTGTAGCAATGGAAACAGTAACATGTGCCCGCGGGGGCGTCAGTTCCCCAGCTGCGCTTAGAGTAACTGCAGACAGTGTGACTCCTGGCCCCCCCCGTTGGGCCGGGCCAGCGCCGCCCCATGGGGAGCTCTGGCACCCCCCCTCAGTGGAGCAGCGGCACTGAGCATGTGTGAGCCGAAAAATTATTGCAAACTGTGGAATCAAAACTGTGATAAATTCACATTGCAAATGCACAAGGTTGTGAAGGAGAAGTCGCGATACAGAGAGGATTCACTTTACAACTAAAACCTAACATCTATAAGATTTTTATCATGACGCTCAACACCTCATCCACTCTACCCTTAAACACCTCCAGGGACGGCAATTCAACCACCTCCGTGGGCAACGCATTCCAATGCCAAATCATTCTTAGTGAAAAACTTTTTCCTAATGTGAAGTCTAAACCTCCCTTGTTGGAGCTTAAGACCATGATCTCTTGTTCTATCTCCAATGGCCAGAGAAAAGACTGACCTCTGCCTGTCTACAGCCCCCTTTTAGGTAGTTATAGACAGCAATAAGATCACCCCTGAGCCTCCTCTTTTCCAATCTAAACAGATCCAGCTTCCTAGGTTGCTCCTCATAGGGCTTATCTTCCAGCACCTTTATCATCCTTGTTGCCCTTCTCTGAACTGATTCCAGCACCTCAACATCTTTCTTAAATTACAGAATCACAGATTCACAGAATCAGTAAGNTCCCTTTCCACCTGATCATCCTGCAGCCACTCCACCCCCAGCCTATAGTTCTGCACGGGGTTATTGTAACCGAAGTGTAGGACCCGACACTTAGACTGGTTGAACCCCATGCCATTGGATTCAGCCCATCTATCCAGCCTGTCAAGGTCCTCCTACCTTCCTCCAGATCGACATCCGCAAACTTGCTAATAATAGACTCCATCCCTTTGTCCAGATCATCAATAAAGATATTGAACAGGACAGGTCCCAACACTGAACCCTGAGGCACCCCACTAGTGACCGGCCTCCAACCGGACACAGCACCATTAACCACCACTCTCTGAGCTCTGTTATCCAACCAACTCCTGATCCAGTCCACTGTAAACCCATCCAAGCCACAAGCCTCCAGCTTCACCAGGAGTTTATTATGGACGACAGTGTCAAAGGCTTTACTAAAATCCAGATACACCACATCAACCTCTTCCCTCATCAACCAGGCGGGTCACCTGATCATAGAAGGAAATTAGATTCTTCAGGCAGGACCTTCCTTTCCTGAAGCCATGCTGACTAGGTCTGATCTCCTTACCCTCCTGGAGGTGCAATTGAGGGATTCTGAACTGGATACAGTGCTCAAGATGCAGTCTAACCAGTGCTGAGTACAGGGGAAGGATAACTTCCCTTGTCCTGTTAGCCACACCATTCTTGATGCAGGCCAGGATGTGACTGGCCGTCTTGGTCACCTGGGTACGCTGCTGGCTCATGTTGAGTTTGTTGTCCATTTATATCCCCAAGTCCCTTTCAGCCTGCTCACTCTCTAAGCACTCCATCCCTAGCCTATAGTTCTGCTTGGGGTTGTTATAACCAAAGTGCAGAATCCAACATTTAGGCTTGTTAAAACTCATCCTATTGGAGTCTGCCCATCTCTCCAGTTCATCCAAATCCCTCTGCAGGGCCCTCCTACCCTCTAACAGATCAACACATGCTCCGAGCTAGGTGTCTTCAAATTTACTCATGATGGACTCAATCCCATCATAAGTATCAATCAATCAATAAATCATCAATATCAAGTACTGGAGTTCCCACTTCATATTATATGAGGTGTAACTAATAAATATATTTTAATTTGGCTTCTTGGTGGGTACTTTGCTAGAAATTTAGTTTCCATTGCTGCTGCAATAAAAATAAGTGTTTCTAAATTAGAAAAAAAAACCCAAACCCAGTATTTCTGAAAGGATTGGTTTCTTGAATAGAGGAGTGTTTGCCCTCCTTCACTGTAGGCTCTGTATGTGTATGGAAGCTAACAGAGTCTTCTCTGTGAATGTGCCAAAATCTCTAAAGAGTTAAGGACTGTGAACATGGAATTCTTTCTAATTTTTAGGAGCCTGTCTACTAACATTGCTGTGATTTTAGTCCCTGCTGTAAGCACTTTTCAAAGATGTTCAATGTATTGCCACGTGTTGCAAGAAAAAGGAAGCTCTGCTGGTTTAGACTTTAAACATCATAGATGTATGGTGTTTAGACATAAACATCATAGATGTATGGTGTTTAAACATAAACATCTAAAGTGAGATTGTTCCTTCATCTCTGACTACTGATAGGAGACAGCTGGGATTGAACATTGTTGAATAGTTCATGTTCAGAAGAGCCAATTTACAATAATAAAAGTACCAACTTTATTTTTGTATGCAAAGAGCTTAATGAACAGAGAATGATGTGACTGGCAAAACTCAACTGCTCTGTTAGCAACCCTACTCAACTTTGGCAAAAACTTCTGTGTACTTTGACTATCATGAATATTTTTACTTGATCTCCATGTGTGAGTATATTGTAATCTAAACACTGAGACATTTTAACGTGCAGTCTTTGAAATTAAAGTTTTTTCCCACAGAAATTATTTTTACTAAATGTTAATATTGAACTGAAATACAATAGAGTGTATGGCATCCTTGTTTTAACTTTCAGAAACTAATGGTGCTTGTCTTGTACCAGGAGGAGCAGTTGTCCTCTGTCTAGGAAGTTACTGTAAGATTCTGACCCATTTATGTAGTACACTAAAAGTGGCTTAAGAAGAATGAAAAAGGAAATAAAAGTCGTAACACTACCCTTTCTTCTCTGTGAAGTTTCAGTGTGGCTTTCCTTTCTCTTTTGATGAGATTGTAAGTCTATTTTTCCTATGTTATACATTGTTTTCCTTCAAAGCTTGGCTTTAAATGTGCAAAGTTGAGAATGAAAATAATTTTTTAAAAATCAACAAACAAACCCCACTTTTCATTTACAGTTTATATGGCTAGCAATGTGCATATTTTTATACCTAAATTTATCTTTTTTCCTTTGATTGAGTATGTATAAGCCAAGAGTCTATAGTAATAATACTCATGCCTGACATTTTTAAAATATTCAACCTACCTACAGTAACAGAGATAAATTTTGTAATATCTGAATTTGAAATCTGCGTCTGTTTCTGTTGCCCTCTTTCCATGGAGCTCTCTCCCAGAAGTTGTACTTCTCAAGATAATTGGAACAATTGCACATTGTAAAATTGCAAGTTATAGTACAATGATATTGAATTGCAATTAGCTTAAATTTATGTATTTGCTGCTGGAACTCAGAAGTTACTCTGTGATATGAACTAGTCTAATATTATCAACGAAAACATAATACAGTCGGGTCTCCTATACCACGGTACTGCGGATCTTGACCCTCCTCCATGAAGCCGTCAGTCAACTTAGAATGGCAGCTCATTAATATGCAAATTTGGCCCCAGTCAGCCCGCCCCCTCAGCTCTGGAGCAGCTGTGGGGCATTCCTGGAAGTTCCTTGCGTGGTTGGGGGAGTGAAGCTAGTCTCCTCTGCCCTGTGCAGCAGCTGCAGCAGGTGGAGGGGCACAGCAGGGCTGTATGGACTCCTGAGCCCTCCCCGCCATGTTCCGTCCTGGTGGACATGCCTGGCATGGAAAAGCAGGGGCTGGGGCGAGCCCTACACTGCTCTGCCAGCACTTAAATATGGGGTGCGGGGTTCTTTAATGCTATCTGGGACACTGGACAAGACAGAAGTGCTTGCCTGTGTCACCAGGGGGTGAGAGCAAGGAGCATTGTGTATGTGTGTGTCCAGTGTGCATTGCAGTGTTTCCATGGAAAGAGCCATTGGGTGGGCGCTGATGGCTGTCGCAGCTAGTCCCTATGGTAACATGGGACGCAAAGTGGGGACAGCAGGATGGGCGTGTGCCAGCGCCTCTCTGCTTCTTTCAGCACGGGGTGGGCGGGGGTGGCAGTGGCAAAAGAGGGGGAGAGAACACGGAAGGGATTTCCTTTTTTTAAAAAGGTTTTACCATCAGTCCATGTAGTGACTTGGGGGACGGGGAGGAATTTACATATTCATGACTGCCTACTTTGACTATTCATGCATGCCAGGTCGCGCATGTGCAGTTGTGAAACTGACCTCCTTAATTGCTGAGAAATCACACCACAAAGATGTGAAGCCGCAATCTGGGGGGTGCGAAGTGGAAGAGGGTTGACTGTAGTCAGTGAAACAAAGGTGTACTCTTGATGCCTAATATCAGAGAAGCGGCAAATATAATAAATTTATCTAAATATGATGTTTAGATTGATTCGTGTTACAGAGACCTTTCAGATTGAAAATGTGTTATATTGTATACCTAAGCTTAAGTTTTAATGAAAGAAAGGAGCCCGATGCGACAGGTCTAAATTAGAAATAAAGTCATTTTAAGGTTTGTAGTCAGTGGAAAGATGCAGTTGTGAATAAGTTACTTCTGATCTCACCCCACCCTCTGCAAATATTTATTTCACTCCATTAATTACAAAGGAACATGACATTGACAGAAAACCCACATTTAAGTGTCTGAATATTAAATATTCCATGAAGACTTCCTTGCAGATTTGAATGTCTTCTCACAAGCTTGAATATTGTTTCCTGTTACCATCGTTACCAGGGATGTTGCCAGTAAGGAAGAGGGATGGAAGCTCTGAAGCATCCAGAAGCAAATCCAGTGGAGACTGCTCAATAGAGGGAGAGCTATTGAACATAATTCCGCTTGTAAAACTTGCTTTTGTGTGGAGAAAAACTGTGGGGCATGGTGTTTATACAATTCTTATTGCTGGGAAAATCCGTTTATATTCTGAACATTTTCATGGAAAATGTATCTGATTCTTTAGCATGCCGTCCTTCTTTGGGGCAGAGTTATTTGACTCTTGAGAGAACCCCAAGCCCTTGCCTTTGTGTGCAACTCTATTCTTATTATTTAGTGTTACAGATTTGAATACAATTTTTCTTTTTGTTTTGGTTTTTTTTTGGGAGAAACACATCCTTGTGAGTGTAATAGGGAGATAACTTTAATTCTTGTTTAACAGTGAGTTTTATCCTTTTACTGCAACTGAGTGAACCTAGAAAGCATTTTTATTTTACTTAGAGTTATTCTGTAAAATCACACTATGCATTCTGTATATTCTTGCCAATAATTGATTTAATGTATTGTATTGATTGGTTTTGAACATTTCAATTAATACCCATTTTGCATAGTGACTAATAACAACATAAAAAAGGGTATTACTTGGTTCCTGAGCAATCAGTTCAGAATCAGTTTCTTGAAAAAGGAAATAAATTGCAAAACATAGAGGACATGGAGAGTTAACTGAATGCAGAGCTTCAGAGATCATTCCAGTAACAATGACATAGCAATAATTTCTGTCTCAAACCATAAAAACTCTAGGATTCTAACTCTTTAATGAAAAGCTGACTACCTAGTGTTGCATATCTGCAAAGTTCTGCAGTTTACAAAAATCTTTATTTCATTATACTCCCTGAAAACTGCAGATTTTGAATGTGATTAGTTTGAACCCATTAACCTTATGGTATAATTGGTCAGCTTTTCCTATTTGCCCCGAGGAATGAATTCTCAATTTTTTAATGGAGGTTGCTTGGTGAAATTTATGCCAGATGAAGTGCCTTTTTGTCTTGTTTTCATTAATGTTATCTTAATTGCAGGAAAATATTTAATATGGCTTTGTGTCCCTTCTGTGATTTTGTTGAAGGTTGTCCTTGCAGAATGAACTGCCACCCAGAAAATAGCCACAGAGGTAGCAACAAAAATGAATAACAAATGCAACTTTTGGATGAATGACACTGGCCTGAACTGAATATAATGTAATCATTGCTGTTTTAAGGGAAGTTTCTTTATGAACAGTGTTATAGAACCTCTAATTTTTCGATCCAGATATTCTGGTGGAGTCCTAAAGCATTCACATATAAGATATTTAATGATGGATAACAACATTTTCCTGAACTGAAGAGCAGTACTTGGAGTTCAACACTCATTTGCCTGCATTAATATATATGAAGTCTATATGTAGCAGGGGAAATTAATTCTAGGCATAAAGAGCCATTACAATTTTCAGATACAGTCACACAGAACTCTATTTCAATTACACAAACATACAGGCATGTTTTGCTAAATAAAAGATTTAGCTGTTAATCACGGGAGGACAGCAGTTACATTGAGACTATAGCAGGTTTTTACTTCAATTTGATCCAAAGGGTTTGTCTTTAGCTGTGTGTGTTCTTTATATCTTCAGGAATAGTGTGGTTTGGATGTTTTTAAGTGCTTTTCTAATGCAAGTACTTGACCGTACTTGGACACTGCAAGATGTCAAAATAAATTTACAATGCTCTTCATAAGGTGGGTTGCATATTTTATTGTTGTTTGCTTGTTTTGTTTTAACTAGAACTGTAGGGCTTTTTCATGATATAGAAGATCCACAGTTTTGTTATATTGAACTACAGAAAATACAAGGCAAAATGCTCTAGCAAATCTCTGTTGTTCAGAAAGACACACATCATTATCACTGCCAGTGGGCGAACAGCACAATCAATCCACATTTATGCAAATGTAATATTATCCTAGAATTCATAGATCTGTCACTTAAAATGAAGGGTTTTTTCCCTCCAACTCTTTAAAAGGTTTTATGAATTCATATGAAACGAAAAAAACACAACTGTATAGGGACAGAGGACTCTTGACAGTCTCTAACAAATCTGGTCTTAATTTGTAAGTTTATGTAAATAGGTACATAACTTCTGCTAAACCGTTATGGGTTTGCCACAATTTTCTAATTACGTTTATGTTAACTAGTTGTGATTACATCTAAAAATCACATTGTTTGTCATAATGAAACAGAATTCTATTTTGCTTATTCTAGAAAAAAGAATGAAATTAAAATTATAGACAGCGATCCTCCGCATAGTCGCAGTCTGTAATTTGTGGGATCTCATACTCACTGTTGATTTTCCAGCGAGTTGTGGGACCTGGCGCGTACGCAGAACCTACCACAGCCTCAGTCCGATCGGCCCGCAGCCCTGCCGCGAGCTGCCGGCCCCATCCCCCCACCTCCTCGCTCACACAGCCAGCCCCGTTCCCGCTCCCCCTGCCCTACTCGCAGGGCTCGCGGCGCTCCCCCCCGCCCCGATCCCGTCCTTGTCGCTCGCTTGCTGCAGCGTGCCGCGCCAGTGCTCACTCCCCCGACCCGCGCCGGTCTCGTCCTCGGCAATCGCCCCCCTTGCCCCGGTGCTTGCCCGCCTCGTCAAGCCCCACTCTCAGGACCCTCCTCCGGACCTTATTAGGGGAGGGGGCGTGTCTATGGGCATGGCGTACTTGACTACGTAGTGGGTTCGCTATCTTTGCAGATTCCGCAACTCGCGTGAGGAGGACCAAACCCAACAGCCCACGAGTAACGGAGGAATCACTGTACATAGAATGCAGTGGGCATGATGAATATTGCTTGTCTAGTGAGTCTTTGTGAAAGATGTAAGACTACTGATTTGATATTCGTTCACTTATCCATAAAGTAGTTTCTTGATAGCCTTCTAGGTCTTCGAGTAGCTTTAGGTGAAACAGAATGATATGATCCAACTCATTCTGTGTGTGCGTGTGTGTGTGTGATTTGGGCTGCAGTTGAATTATTTGACAAATTCAGCATACCATTCTCAGTAAATGCTGCTTTTGAAGAGTTAACTTGATCCCAGAGATAAAAGGCACAGCCTTTTGGATGTTTTAAGTAGGATCTCAGGGATCTGGAGGCACTCTGCTGTTGCATATATACAATCATACTTATTTTCAAAGCATGTTCACTTAGACACATTGAGAATCAATAGAATATAAGTTCAGTAAATAGTCTTCAAAACAAAAATAGTGTTTTCCAAATATGCAGTGCAATTCAAGTATAATTTGCAGAGCATTTTACCAAGATACAAAGGTTTTAGTCTTTCTGTTTTATAGTTAAGACACATATAATTGTTAATACTGCATAATAAAATCCTGGCAGAAAATTAGATTATAAAGTTGAGCTGAGGTTTTTGCTTCCATATTCTGGTATCATCTATGTGTTTAACAAGCGCTGTTTCATTTTGGACATGCTGTTCTTAGCTGATCTTGAGTAGAAAAACTAGATAAGGCTTTGTACTAACAGAAAATAAAATTACTACCAGAAATTTTCGGTCTGGCAGAGTTTCAAAGATATGAAATCTCCTTTTATGTTAAAAACCCCCTAACCAATCAAAATAAAAACCAAAACCAACAAAACTGCAAACTTAACCAAAAAAATCCAAACCAGAAAAGGCTGCCTATGCTATCTGGTAAAAAAAACTCGCAAACCAACTCTGCTTTTCATCTATATACATTCCAACTATGATTTGTACATTCAAACAGCACATAATATGTGACTTTCCATGATGTTTGTATTTTCGCCTGACAGAACAGTACACTTCTTGGTACTGAAGGGGATTTTTGATTCTTGTAAACTCCAATGGATGTTCATGTCAGTCCAGATTTCATTTTTGCTGCATTGCAGTCATGCTGTATATGGAATACTTTCATCATAATTACTTCTTTCTCAGAGGAAACATTGAGTTTGTCTTAATTGCAGAATTATAATATTTTGACTTCAGTAAAGTTCCCTGCCTTAACAATTTGAGCCTTAGGATAAAAATATCTACATAATAGGGGACATTTGTTGTAGAAAAGCAATGCCAGACTGTTTCAACAAATTATACTGAAACTAATTCAGCTAAAAGTTATGTGGTGAATATCAACAAAATTGAGAAAGTTGACCAAGAGAAAATGACTAATGCTGGAAACACAGAATGAAAAAGTGTCTTAACATTTATAAAGCCTGTTTGTACAGACTCAATGGGGACAGAATTAGATATAGAATGATATAGATTTTACTTATGGAAAAATGAAATTACCTAAAAATAAGTAATTCAAAGGACATCACAAAATCTTAAAAATATCCCAGTTAAAAATATCCCTGGACTGAAGTCCAGGTATTCAGCAAGAGAAACTGAGTATCCAAAATTGTACTCCAGTGAAATGACTGAATTTATTTGAAGGTTTGATCAAAGTTAGAAATTAAAAGATGAAGCTTTTGATTGGAGCTTTCTTCTGGTGACCAATAGACAATATTCATTTAATGCTTTTGAATTTGGACTTTTCAGATAAAATCCTGTCAGTAAGGCAGAGGGTTTTCCTGCTGTTCAGGTTCCCAGGAATTTTATTCAAGTAATTTGATTATAGTTGGTAAATAGAGTTACTAAAGATGCACTGTAAGAAGCACTAGCAAAATTCAAGCCACAACATTCCTGAAGATATAAAGAACACACATGGCTAAATATAGACTTTCTGGATAAAAAAACCCCATAAATCTTGTTACAGTCTCAATGTAACTGCTGTTCTCATGTGGTTAACAGCTGAATCTTCCATTTGGCAAAACATGCCTGTGTGTTTGTATAATCATTGAAATAGAGTTCTGCGTGACTATATCTGAAACTTTGTAATGTTTTTTATCACTAGAATTAATTTCACCTGATATATAGATAATATATTTTAATGCAGACGAGCAACTGCACTCATAGTTCTTCATCTGCTTTGGCTCTGACCATAATGAAGTCTCCCATCATAAAGCAGTGTGATAGCAGGATAAATATAATGTAGTAGCAGCATGATTTAACAGCAGGAATCAGCAGTGGACTGTTGTGGCTTTCCAAATCCTTACTGCAACTTTGCTATCTCAACAGAATGTTAGAAAGTAAATGAGGTTGCATTAGGGTTGGAGTGGTTCCAGTCATCATAAGTAGCTGGACTTAATGCTTCACTGGGACTGTAAGGATGCTATTTCAGTCCTATCTCGGTCTTGCTGTGCATGTTATCATTTCCCGTGTGGCAGCACAATCACTCACCAGTAAGTGATACAGTCTAGGTCATGAATGTGAAACTGTTGCAAAAAGATTTATCATTTTATTACATTTATTTGTGTTTACTTTTCAGAGAGAAATACAATAAAACAAATTTTGCATATTTTTAGCTGTTGGGAAAGACTTGGATATTTATTTTTGCCTTCATGAGGATTCTGAATAGTCAGTTAATTTTTGGGGTTTTATATATATATATATATATGTACACACCTGTATCAGACCTCTTTCTATTAATGGGCTTGTTCTCTTTGTGGGTAGGTTATCCAAAGCTTTTCCTAGTTTTCTGGAACACTGTAAATAGGAACACTCCAACATATCCAAGGATAATGCTATAAGGAGACTGTGGTTTTCAAGTCACCATGGTGTGTCCAGCTAACAGTAGTAAGAGTATTAATATTAATAAGTTATTAATATTGTCTGCAAAAATACCTCAGTTCATTTTCCTCTGTGGATTTTAATAGCAATCTTGTAACATGTAAGTGCTTCCTGTATCTTTGACAATTTTTGTTTATCTAACTCAGAAGACACCATGTAAAGAAAATAACATGATCCTGAAAGATATAGTTTAGATTATATTAAATTCTCTCAGCTTTACTCAGTATCTAATAATTATTTATCTGTTTACTTATCCAATTTTCTTACTGTCAGTTAATAACGTATGACACTTTACCCTCACCGCCCCCCCCCCATCATTCTTAACAGCTTCATTTCTGTCTTTATTCCTGAAAAATGATTCAACATTGGTAGATGCAATAATTTCATACTGTAGTCTATTTTTTTCTGTAAATTTAAATAGCATTTAGCAAGATCAACAAAGATCTGTTCTACCAGAAAGACTAAAAAAATATTTTTTAGTTAATCATTTTCAGGAGGAGATTTGTCTAGTGAGCATCAGTGCGAGTCAGTAATTGGCATGATGCCATTCAGCATTTCCACTAACAAAATAGCAGATAATGAAAATCTGTGGATGTCACAGATTTACCATTCTGACAAAGTGAGGAAAACAGAGAAGTTACATAAGCAAGTCTTGAATCACTTGTGCAGTTGAACTCTTCAGGCAAGTTGTATTTTGATATGGTCAAATGAAACATTTTTGCAAATAAAGGAAAATTAGAATAGGTCGTACCTCTGGAGTCTGAAACTGTACCCTAGGATGTGTGGTTCTGAGAGAGATACGTGGGTTGGGCAGTGCTGAACCCTCTCTTGATACAAGCTCCCAGAGTGATGCTGTGACACAAAGGAGTGATTGGATCCTTGAATTAATGAACTCAAGAGCTTGTTTTGCCTTTTGGTGGGATGTGTGGTTCTGAGAGAGATACATGGGTTGGGCAGTGCTGAACCCTCTCTTGATACAAGCTCCCAGAGTGATGCTGTGACACAAAGGAGTGATTGGATCCTTGAATTAATGAACTCAAGAGCTTGTTTTGCCTTTTGGTGGGATGTGTGGTTCTGAGAGAGATACATGGGTTGGGCAGTGCTGAACCCTCTCTTGATACAAGCTCCCAGAGTGATGCTGTGACACAAAGGAGTGATTGGATCCTTGAATTAATGAACTCAAGAGCTTGTTTTGCCTTTTGGTGGTTTTCTTTCTTTGACAATATTGCATCCAGCTCTGATGTCTTAAATCAAAGACTTAGATAGGGCTCAGACTATAGTGAAGTATTTGAAATACAGTAATAACCCAAATATGGCAGGGGTTCGGTTCCGATACCACTCCATGAAATGTGAAAACTGTAAAATAGGATTTATGCAAATATAAATGTGACCTGCCTGTCACCCCATCTCCACAACCCCAGCCTGATGCCCACCCGTCCCCTCTCATCTGCACGTGTTGTTGAGAGTTGTATTTGGTCTAACTCTTGCTAAAGGAAAGGAGGGATGTGGTCCTGGGTGTGTATAATCTGGAGAGATTTCCCATAAACCTTGCTTTATGGCTTGTACTTCATAGAGCTGCTGATATTATCCAAATTTTAAATCATATCTTCCACACAATGGAAATCTGATCTGGAAACATGCGTCCTGTACGTTTCTAGAAAAAGCACTTTCTGATTACTGTGTGGTATTTTTCTCTCACCAACCAATGTTTTTATTTATTTTCAGTAAATACCACAAAGGGATCTCTGCATTTTCTCCATTTCAATATAAAATATTTTTCTTGAACAAAGAAAGAACTCTTATTCTTCTTGAGCAATTTAAGTGACCTGCTAAACTAAATGCACTGGCAGGGCTTCCATTTAGTTAGTAATTCACAGCTGTCACGGAAGACATCTCTCTACAAAGAAAACTGTTTTTTTTCCATGTTTATTTCTTTAGCAGAAACTGCTGCATAACAATGTCGATTATTGGCCTTATCATTGTGTAACCCTGGAGAAGACTAAAATCACAGGAGCCTGTGTGCTTGACAACTAAACTCAATCAAAACTACTGATAAGAGAACAAAGAGAAACTAGAAGCTTTTGGAGTATGAGCCGAGTAATAGGATGAAGTGACATACGCTCTTCTTTGAGACAAGCAGAAGGAGGAGGATTAATTTTCTTTCTTTCAATTTTCTGTTCTCTCCTATGGTTTTCTAAATGCTTCTGCATGTAAATTTTGTTATCTTACAACAAAATTGTCTCATTGCAACTGTAAGACAGTAAAAATAACAAGAACTGAAATGCCTATTTTTTTGTCATCTACTTGAAAACAAATCAAAGTTTTTCCAGAAATGCCATTACAGTAATCCCTCAAATTTTGCAGGGGATCAGTTCCAGAAAGATCCTGCAATAAGTGAAATCCGCGAAGTAGCAGTAAATGTGGTAAATAAGGTAAATACAGTAAAGCTGGTAAAGCCAAGGGAAAAAAAATGTGATGTATTGAAGCTGTTAATAGTGAACTGTGAAGTACAGTCATACCTTAGTGCATCGTGCTGTCATATTTGTGACCTTATCGACTCACAAATTTTTTCCCATGAATCTGCCTCACAGAGCTTCCCAGTTGATGCATGCATGGTGCCCCTGCTTCGCCGAGGGGCAGCGCCGGCACTCCCCATGGGGTGGGACTGGCATGGCCCCGGAAGGAGGGTGGGCCACCCCTCTCACTCACTGGTGACAGCCACAGATCACACCTTATGAGTGTTATGGAGGTTACATGGCATTTGTAAGTCCACAGTGTCTTTAGACATGTCATGGTCCCTTCCTTGCTCCTGTGTGTCTCCGTGGCTGGTCCCTGTTGGGAAAGGCTTATACACACGGCATGCCTCAGGGCACACAGGAGCCCGCACGGGGATGATTTAGTGCTGGCTGCCCCAGGTGGGCACTGAGACCCAATGCAGCACATGGGGCCCCATGCAGGGATGCTTCAGTGCTGATTGCCCCAGCTGCCCCGGGCGGTCACTGAGACCCAGCACAGCTCCGCAGAAGTCACGCCCGTCCCTTGTCACTCGAAGCCTAGGCAGGGGACTGACCCCTGCCGGGCGCTGGCTGAGTGCACATCAGGCCCTTCTCTGTCTTCTCCAGTGTCCGTCCCAGCACCACAGCCCTGCAGCCCTTGGTTGACGCAGCCAGTCCAGAGGCACTCCCAGAGGTTTGATAACATTGAGCCATTGAGAAAGTTTGTATAAAAACCTTCTACAACCACTCATAGACAGACTCATACAAAGGGTCAGACAGCCAGCCCGGACTCGCCAGCACATATCTGCGTATGCACATAGCCTTAGACAAAGCACTCCTGCCTGTTGTAGCACCTGCAGTTAAAGGGAAAACATTCCTACACCTAGCCTTAAATGGGCCTCGGGATTTTGCAGGGTTGTGAAGTTGCCGTATTTATGGCACTAATTTGCCACAGGAGCCTCAGAAGATGCAAATCCTGCAAATCTGGAGGTATGACTGTTTCACAGGGTTACTGTATAACAGGTACCATATTACTAGTTTAGCCTCCTAGCTGGCTCTTTCAGCCACCACAGAGTGAAATCTTTGCACGTGACAACTTGTTTGCTCTCTGTAATGTTTTTTGCATTAGACATCCCTTTGCAAATATAGTAAGAGCTCATATTTATCCCATCCTAATTCATTTTCTTCACAGTAGCATTTGCTTGCTGTTAGCTGAGCAAATAGCAGTGGTTCCAATCCTCAGGAGCTGATTCACTAAATCTGTTAATTTCATTTCCTCGTATTTCTTACATGTTGTGCTTAGTGTAAGGTGCTAATCAGCATAGGTGAGCAGGTTAAACAGGTGCATCTGAAATTCTTAATACCTGTTGTTCTCACATCCTTTCTTAAATATTGCTACCCCTGAGAAAAGACGACAGAGCCTAGCAGAGAGCTGATTTGTAATTGCCAGCTCACAGGCAAGACTATTAAAGCAAACAGAAATTGCCAGGAGTAATATACCTCTGAAAGTTATATTTCATGAAGTTGATGTCTTTATTTTCTTCTGCTAGAAAAGGCCACATCTTCCAAGCTGTGCTATGGTTTCCTTTCTAGGAAATTATTGTGATAAATACAGGGATTCCTCGTCTCATCTGCCTGCAAAGGAGTAGATGAGGGAACGTCATCACTGTCATTAACGACCCTACCAAACATTTGTATTATACCACATAATGCATAACTAAAGTGTTTATCCATTACAAGTGTTCACAGGTTGACACGTTATTCTGAGTTGGGAGGGACCCACAGGATCATCTAGTCCAAATCCCAAGAGGACATAGCCTTAAGCTTCACCAGGGGAGGTTTAGACTGGATGTCAGGAAGAGGTTTTTCACAGATTAAGTGATCGCTCATTGGAATGGTCTGCCCAGGGAGGTGGTGGAGTCGCCATCCCTGGAGGTGTTTAAGGAAAGACTCGATGAGGAGCTCAGTGACATGGTCTAGCTGTTGGAAGGCTTGGATGGATGGAGCGTGGTGCTTGTAGTTCCATGTTTGTGGGCCTGATCCCTGCTGTGTTAAGTTCCAGCAGATATCAGGAAGATTAAAGTCTCCTGTAAGAACTAGGGGAGCTAATCTTGAGGCTATCTCTAGCTGTTTAAAGAGCAATAAGTCTGCCTCTTCCTCCTGATCTGGTGGTCTGTAACATACTCCGAGCAGAATTTCATTTTATTGGGTATCCCTCTTACCTTGACCCATAGGCTCTCTACTTGATCATCCTTGATGTCAAGTTCTATGGTATCAAGGGTTGCTTTAATATATTGGGCCAACTCCCTCACCTCTACATGCTCTCCTATCTCTTCTGAAGAGTGTGTAGCCTGCCAATGTGGCACTCCAATCGTGCGCGTCATCCCACCATGTTTCTGTGGTGGCAACTATATTGTATCGCTCCTGGTACACCATAACCTCCAGTTTTTCCTGTTTATTACGCAGGCTGCGTACATTGGTATACATGCACTTCAACTGTGTTGCTGAATATGTATTTTGGCTCAATTTTACCAGTTTCAGTGTCCTCTCGAGTGACTGCCAGATCCCCTTCCCCCTTCAAACCTAGTTAAAATCCCTGTCAATGAGTCTTGCGAGCCCTTGGGCCAAAACCCTTTTGCCCCTATTTGATAGATTCAGCCCTCCCGGGTCTGTTAACCCTGGTTTGGTGAAGGACACCCCATGATCATAGAACCCAATGTTTTTCTGGTGGCATCAGCCCTTAAGCCATTTATTAAGAGCAAGAATCCTCCTATTGCTTTCAGGGTCCAATCCTGCCATTACAGGGACAGAGCAAAAAACTACCTGCATTCCTGTCCCACTGATCAATTGACCAAGTTCCTTAAATTCCTTCCTAATTTCTCTGAATCCCTTCTTGATGATCTCGTCACTACCAGCCTGGATGACCCGTAGGGGATAATAATCTGAAGGTTGAATTACTTTTGGCAACCTTTCAACAATATCCCATACCTGGGCCCTAGGGAGGCAGCAGACCTCCCTGTGGGATGTGTCTGGTCAACAGGTAGGTCCTTCTGTTCCCCTCAGAAGGGAGTCCCCGACAACCACTACCCTCCTTTTCTTTCTGACACTAGGGGTTCTGATTGGTTGGATGGAAGAGATAGATCCTAGTGATTTACTAGATAGGATGCCTCCTTCCGTGTCATCCTCCTGATCCGCCAAATCCAGAACCCCAAACCTGTTCTGCAGGGGTGACTCATAGGGTGGCATCTGAAAGGGTGGTGGTGGACAGGAGAGGGATGCCTTACCCCGACAGGAGGAGACCTGTTCCCACTCCCTGTCATCCTTGATGCTTCTTTCTTCTACCTCGTGTTGGGGAATGTGAGGTACATGTGGATGCTCTGGCTCCCAAGAGTCTCCAAAGGTTGGAAGTGCACAGTCCCTCAATTCTACTTCCCTTGCATTCTCTTGATTATTTCTCAGCCTTTCCACCTCTTCCTTTAGCTCTGTTATCATGGAGAGCAGGTCATTTACCAGCTCACACTGGACACAGGTGTTTTGCAGGCTGTCCTCCTGTTCGACCATCAGGCTTAGTACAGTTTTGGCCAAACCCTTAAACAACTTTTTGCCATGTTTATTTATTTAAACACAATGGCATTTTATTCATGGCTTTATGAAAGAAATAGCTTTTTTCAACTTCAGTGCTCTGAAGAAAATGAATTTGAGTATAATGATGTCCTTAAAACCCATTTGTTTATATGTGGTCTTGATTCTTTGGATAACCAGTTCAGATAGATTTCTTGACTCTTTTCTCTGATTCTCTGAAGGCCATAAACCTTTTCTTAATATAATTTGAATTTTTACAAACCAAGTGGGTATAAAACCCAACACCAGGTAGAAATACTGCAAACTATTATTCATATTAGTTCATGCAATACTAATTTTCACATGCTAAAATAATTCATATGAAAAGAGCATTTCTCTCTCCATATTGATTTTCCCTGGTTTTAGTAATATTTGTCCTTACATAGTGGGAAAATTATGGACTTGGTCTTGCTTGATCTTTGATGACTGGTCTGCAGCTGCTGTGCAAAGAGTGTTCCTCTGCCAAACTGCTCTGTTGGGTATTGATACCAGGACATGGGCCACTGCTTTCAATGTGGAGATTCTTTTGAAGTTTCAGAGTCTAAATTTTTTTTATTTCATTATGTGTGTGGAGCAGGATTAGCACGATGATCTAAGTGCTCATAGGGCTTTAGTCTTGGGAATCTTAAAAATGAGCAGTCAGAGAATATTAACCTAGCCCGTTGTCACCCAGTGTACTGAAAAGACATTTAGTTCTCTCATGTTTGTGTGGAGGCTATTCTTTTTTAGATAGGCAAAGAATAAACTCTACATTCAGCTGTTGGTTTGCAAACTCATATTTTCTGTGAACGTTGAGAAATTTGATCTCATATTCTGGCTGGCCAAAATTAAGTTGTAGATTTCTGGTTTTATTAATACAGTAATACGAAAGACAGGCAAGTATATATCACCTAAAGAAAATGTGACAGTATTTTAATTGTCTTAGAAGTTCAGGGCCTTAGGATATTTGTGTGTACCTTAGGACTTCCATTTAGATTTATTATTTTTCTGTAGGGCCAGTTATATATTCTTTGTCTATGTGCTTTTGAAAAATTTAATCTCTCTAGGATTTGCATGAGAATTATGTGTTTGGGTTCTATGTAATTTCCTTAGAATTATGTTTAACAATGGTACACTGGGAAGTGAAGAACTGGCCCTAGCAGAGAGTATTAAAAGAATGCTGCTGATTTAACCTTGTGAAGCAAAGCTTGAAAGGGAATGTGCTTAACTCCTAGAATACATTTGAGTTGCTTTTTAATGGGAGTAAAGATTTAAGTCATAACATAACTTGGGTGAAAGATAAAAAGTATATAAATTGTTTCACTTAGATTTATAAACCATTAGATAAAGTGAAGCACCTCCTATGTAAAATAGGAGGTAAGGGCACTATATATTTTATGATAAATCACAGAATCACAGAATATTATGAGTTGGAAGGGACCCACAAGGATCATCTAGTCCAACTCACCACCTAACACCCGTACAGAGACCGAGAGCACATCCCAGAGCGTAACACCAACCTAGATCCCTCACAGTCTAGCAGGCCACTCCGAGCCGGAAGGGACCCAGGGTCATCCAGCCCTACACCCCCCGGCTAGACCATGTCACTAAGCTCCTCATCGAGTCTTCTCTTAAACACCTCCAGGGATGGTGACTCCACCACCTCCCTGGGCAGACCATTCCACTGAGAGATCACTCTCTCTGTGAAAAACCTCTTCCTAACATCCAGTCTAAACCTCCATTGGCATAGTTTGTGGCTATGTCCCGTTGTTCTGGTGTTGTCAGCCTGAGAGAAGAGACCCACACCCACCCAACTGCAACCTCCCCTCGGATAGTGATGGTATTCCATTTGAATTGTGTTTAGGACTCCTTGTTTTACTTCCAAAAGTACACTAATTTCAGTGGCCACTGCATTGTGACCTATTTATTGGTTATAAAAATTTTATATCTCAGACAGTAGTACTTACATATACAGTTATACCTCCTCCATCGCGAGGAAAGGGCCAGGCGACAGCCCTCGCGAAACCCTAACTCACAAAGACCTGCAGGTCGTTAATATGCATGCAGGCCACGCCCATTGCCCCACCCCCCGGAACTCAGGAGGGTCTGGTCAGTTTTTTCCATCTCCCCTCAGAGTCTCTGAGCACGAGGAAGAAAAGGAAACTGTTTCTGAGCCCCCTCTGACTCGGGAGACCCCTGCCACCCCGAGAATCTGTCGGCCTCTCCTTGCTGCTTCACCCTCCAACTCCCCCGGCTCTCGTGCCCGGGCATGGAGCGGCCCCGCGGCAGTGTGGCGTGGCGCAGCTACGCCGCAGGGCCCCGCCGCGGTGCGGTGCGGCACGCCACTGCTCCCTCTTCCCGGCCTGGCCCGGCACGAGCTGCCAGCCTGGGGCTGGCCAGACAGTTCAGCTGCGGTCCCGTGCACGCCGGCAGTGCCATGCGGGGCACTGCCCTTCCCCGCCTGTAGCCATGGAAACAGTAACACGCGCCCATGGGGGGGGGGTCAGTTCCCCAGCTGCGCTTAGAGTAACAGTGGACAGCGTGACTCCTGGCCCTCCCCGTGGGGCTGGGCCAGCGCTACCCCATGGGGAGCTCCAGCACCGCCCCTCGGTGGAGCAGCGGCACTGAGCATGCACAAGCCGGAACATTTCGCAAACACCGGAATCAAAACTGCGATAAATTCACATCACAAATGCGCAAGGTCGTGAGGGAGAAGTCGCGATACAGAGAGGATTCACTGTATAGGCATTTTGCATCAGCCATCCTTAGTATATATTTTCTCTTAAGCAAGATGAGATTGTACTCAGAACAATTCATAGTGTGAAGTACCTTTTTATCAAAACATACTAATTAAAGTTCATAATGCATATAATTTTTACACACTCTTCTCCTTGTGGTTCATTATATTCAATTGGTATTTTATTATTTTCTTTCTTTTTTTTTGCTGAGCTTTTAGGTAGTCATACCAGTTTTAAAATCTAAGTTATTGTAGATAAGGAAATTAAATATGTGTGAATTTGTATCTGTAGATACTGTCCCACTTAAAATGCACTGCCAAATTATGGTCAGAAAAACCAACCCAAGAAGAGTGGGCAGCAGATGGACTTTATGGAGAGGCAGAATTATGAATTTGCTCTTGGAATCTGCTGTACAAATATTTTGATCTTGCTTGATTACAGAAAAAAATGGATAGCATGTAATAACTTACTCATTTGCAAGCCATTTCAGAAATTAAATTCTACCATAATCCATCCCTGCAGTCTTAATTGGTGCAGTATATTCTATGTTTGGATGGGGTTTGTTTGGATTTTTTTTAATAGAATAACAACTGATCTTCATGGCGTTTTTTATACTCTGAATATTTGCATGCATTTTTCTTTATTTTCATGTTTTGCATGAAACTAGTGAAAAGTGATATACTCAGACTTTTTATATTATATATGTGCTATGATTTATATTTTGGTGCATAAGAAGTGCATGGCTACAACTACCATCAATATAGCAATATGGCAAAAATAATCAGAGTGATTCAGGACCCTTCTTATCTGAGTTTTAGCAATTGTAGTATTGTGAAACCTTCTGGGATGCTGCCTGGGATATTCGGTTTTCATATGAAATATGTAGAACGTTTTCTCTAATTTGAATGTGAGAATGAACCTAAGACTGTTTTGTTTGACTTTCTGATTTAAGTATCATTTTACGTAAATGTTCAAGCATCATGGAATCATAGAATGGTTAGAGATGGAAGGGACCATGGTGATCATCTAGCTCCATTCCCCTTGCCATGAGCAGGTCACCTTCCACGAGACCAGGTTACTCAGAGCCCCATCGATCCTTGCCTTGAATGCTTCCAGAGATGGGGCGTCCACAGCTTCTCTGTGCAACCTTTTGCGCTGCCTGACTACCCACACAGTGCAGAATTTTGTCAGAATATGTAATCTAAACCTACCCTCCTTCAGCTTTAGGTCAATCCCCCTTGTTCTACTACTACATACCCTTGTAAATAGTCCCTCTCCAGTTTTCTTGTAGCCCTCTTTACATACTGGAAAGTGCTCTAAGGTCTCTCTGGAGACCTTTTCTTCTCCAGAATTAACAGCCTTAACTCTCTCAGTCTGTCTTCACAGGAGAGATGTTCCAGCCCTCTAATCAACTTAGCGGCCTCCTCTGGACTCATTCCAGCAGACACACGTCTTCATTGTTTTGGGGCTCCCAGACCTGAAGGCAGTACTTCAGGTGGGGTCTCACGAGAGCAGAGTAGAGTGGCAGAATCACCTTCCTCAGCTTGCTGGACATGCTTCTTTTGATGCAGGCCACGATACATTTGGCTGTGAGCACACATTTCTGCTTTTTTGCAAACACACTTATTGAGCTTTTTGTCTACGAACATCCCCAAGTCTTTCTCCTCAGGGCAGCTCTCAATTCATTCTCCTCCCAGACTGTCTAATGCTTGAAATTGCCTTGACCTGGGTACTTTTGGAAAATGTGGGATGACTTCCTCTTCCTGCTTGAGTATTGAATATTCTGTATCAGTACCTTAACTTCTATTTCATGGGCATGCGACTTTGAAACATTTTGAGGCAGTTCAGCATAAAAATGTATTACAAAAATAAGATCTTTGTTTATGGAATTGAACAGGTTCTGTGGCAATGCTTGCTTTGGTTTTAACTCCTTAAGCTTGTCATAAGCTTGTGACATTATCATGTGGATAGTAAATTTAGTTAAGAAAAAGATCTAGCATCAAATTGGTTTCCTGTTTTAGAGATGTTGATTTCTTACGGGTTTTATTTTCTTTTCATTTGAGACCAAGGACCTAAGACTACCTCGAATACCATCTAAGATGTGGTCTTTTAATGTATATTTTAGCCATATTAATTCATATATTTTCATACTCTTGTATGAAAATACTCATATTCATGTATTTTCATACTCTTTCATACTCTTCAGCTAAGTGAGCACAGCTTCTCTGACATAGTCCTTAAGAACCACATATTTCTTGATCAGCAATTAGGGTTACTAATGACTTGTGAAAGAGGTCCATACTGGATGAAGCAGGATTTTAATTGCTGGTTTAGTGTGCTGAGCTCAGGAATTTTCTTCAATAGTCATGAAAAGAAAAACATGAAAGGGAAATGATAAGACCATCAACTTTCCTTAAGTTTTCATTTTCAGGATGTTAAGGTGTGTTTCTACGAGGTTCTTATTAGGAATATGAAATTAATTAAAAGACTGGGATTGTTCAGTCTGGAGAAGAGGAGGCTCAGAGGTGACCTCACTGCTGTTTATAACTACCTGCGGGGAGGTTGCAGCCAGATGGTTGTGGACCTCTTTTTCCAGGCTGATGACACCAGAACGAGAGGGCACGGCCTCAAGCTACGCCGGGGAGGTTTAAACTTAATGTTAGGAAGTGGTTTTTCACAGAGAGAGTGATTGCTCTTTGGAATGGACTGCCCAGGGAGGTGGTGCAGTAACTGTCCCTGGAGGTGTTTAAGAGAAGACTGGATGAGGAGCTTAGTGACATGGTCTAGCTGGGGGATGTGGGCTGGATGATCCTGGGTCCCTTCCGGCTCGGAGTGGCCTGTTAGCCTGTGAGGGAACTAGGTTTGTGTTACCGCTCTGGGATGTGCTTTTGGTCTCTGTACGGGTGTTAGATGGTGAGTTGGACTAGATGATCCTTGTGGGTCCCTTCCAACTCATAATATTCTGTGATTCTGTGATTCTGTGATTCTGTAATAGCATACCTTTTGTTTTCGTAAGATTAATGGGAGATTGATCAGTTCAAATGAAAATGTATATTGGATTTGAAGAATATATATAAAGTCGGGTCTCTTATACCACGGTAGTGCGGGTCTTCCCCCCTGTGCACAAAGCCCGCCTTCCACGTTGATTGGCAGCTCATTAATATGCAAATTTCCCCCCGCACCCTTACATGCCCCCCAGCTCTCTGGCACTGTTTTGGCATTGCCCTGCGGTGTGTTGGTGTTTATGTCGGTGTTTCCCAGCACCCACAGCCACCCCAAGCTGGAAAAAGTCCATTTTTCCACTTGGCTGGGAACACTGGTGCAGGGAGCCGCCTGTGCCACTGTTCCGGTGTCTCTCCAGGTGGGTAGACGTGGTCTCTTCATATTCGGGGCAGACGAGTACGTCTTGGAGAGTCATTTGAGAAAGTCTCGGACAGCACGTCTAACCTGACAGTGTGTAAATGTTTCATAACTGCATGAAGCCTCCTCTTTTGGAGTGGGAGAGGTGCCCATATGTGCTGGGAGTGGAGCCACTGCCGCACCCGTCCCGCATGGGAGACAGGGAGCTGCCGCTGCCCCAGCTGGACCAGGAGCTGGGGAGGCGACGCCAACCTGCCCAGACCGGGAGCTGGGGGCCTGCCACCACACCCACTCTGCCGGGAGCAGAGTCGCAGCAGCAGCTGTGCAGGTTGATTTGCATATTCATGACTGCCTAATTGAATATTCATGCGTGCCAGGTCACACATGTGCAGTTGTGAAAAGAGGCCTCCTTCATCGCTTAAAAATCATGCCGCTAAGATGTGAAGCTGCAATATGGGAGGCGCGAAGTGGAAGAGGGCTGACTGTATTTGAATCAAAGGATAAAAATTATATACTTGTTGAGGATCACTATGTGCTTAAGTTGCTGAATGTAAGCTGGTAGCAGAAGAAATTAACCTTTAAACTTTTTAGATTTTGTAGAAGTATTCATTTTAAGATGCAACGAGTCTAGCTAGAATTGTGAATGACATTTTTTCTCTGTAGTTAGATTCCTACTATTTTGAGTTCTGTATGCTGTGGTCTGTTGGTTGAGAATTCATATTGTATGAAGGAAAGGCCAAAATTAAAATGTGTAAGACTGATTGAAATAGTAACCCTTTCAAGGAATTTCAGATGCATAATTTAAGTAATGCACAATAAAGGAGTGTACAAGAAATAAATCAAATATAACACTGAATTTAGGAAGTTCAATGTTATGGTATTTCAACAAATATTTGGGTTGGGTTTTTTGGCTTTCTTTTTTGTTTTTCCCTCTAAACTGTCATGGACCAGATATGAATTTCTACATTCAGGGCAGGAGCTCTTGAGTGACGCTGATTTGACTGGCCAAGAACATCTCTCTTCTAAATCCCTCAGACTGTGTCCAGTGCAGGCTTCAATGCTCCTACTACTTGGCAGAGATAAACCAGTGTTTCCCCATATCATGCTTATCAAAGTTTAGGATCATCCATAGTCTTTAAAATTACAGGAGCATTCAGTAGCCAAAAGGGACTATTCTGTGCTATCTTGGCCATTGCTGCATACACTGCATGTTCAATAAAGCCCACAGCTTTCCATGCTCAGGAAACAGCACAGGCAGGCAGCTGGATCCAGGTCCAACACCTCTTAACCTGTATCTGCAGCAAATATTTCTTAAGCTGCAGGAGGTGACCTATTCCTACAATCTCTTTAATATTAGATTTTGAAGCCTTCATAGTCTCAATTCCAGCTGTGCCCCATAGGAAAGAAATATTTTCTCTGACTCCAAGACATTGGTAGGTAATTAATAAGATGCACAGCACTCCAGAAATACAGCTCATAATTTCCAACTCCTTGTCGTAGGTTAGGACAGCTGGAGAAGTGGAAAGTGGCAGCAGCATAGGGAATATTGCTGAGCACATTGAAAGAGGAGAAGCAGTACTCAAGAAAGAAAAGACAACTTAGAGCTAGAGCTCTCTTCATCTGGTGCACTGGTATGATATGAACAACGAAGGGCAGAGAGCAGAGAAAAGCAGCTGAATAAGGTCAGCTGGGATCTTCAGCATGGGCTGGACCTGTGCTTTCATGTCATCAGCCAGTGCAGTTGCCGCTGCTTTGATAGCAGGCTGAAGGGGGAGGATTTGGATGGAGCTTGGCTGAGTCCCAAAGCAGCAGGTATCCTTCATCTTAAATATGTGGGAAGAGGATGCGAGGTTAACATGGCACAGCACATTGCCAGCTTTATCCCTACAGGTCCTACAGGATCTGAGCCACACTGTAGCTCTGGCATGTCTGTCTTTCCACTTCATAGTGCAGGGAAAGGACCAAAGCCAAACAGGGGATGCCTGCTTGCCCCTAGCCATCCATCCAACCCTTTACTTTTACACCTGACAATCCCAAATACAATCAGATGAGTAAGAATATTGTAAAGGAAATTAATTAAATAATTCCTGTATTAAGGATTTATTTTGCCTGTATAGTGTTATATCTGTTATATTCTGAATCATTGTCCAGCTCTGTCCATCTTTGGTGTGATACTATGCAATTTCCTATAAAATCATAAAAACATTTAGAATTTTTTGTATGCTTGCCTATGGTTTATTTCTCTTTTATATTATCTGAAAAGATAAATGGGCGCTTTTTTCTGCCAATTACTGGCTTCCTCCTTAGCTCATCTCAATAATTACTCTAAATAAATTCTAGTAGAATTTCATTAGTTATTTAAAAGTAGATGCTAAGTTCTAGAATTTCAAGTACAACTTTTGAAAATACAAATAACTCTCAGGAGCCATTTAATTAAATTGCTAGCATAAGTTTTGCAGTGTTTTATATACAGAGAAACCCCACATATTCGCGGTTCGCATTCGCATAATTAGTTGCGGTTGGATTTTCAGCAAGTTGTACAACCACACATGTGCACCTAACGTCCCGGACCCTGCATTCCACGGCCGGGAGGCACCAAAAGGTGCTTCCTCTGCTTTAATGAGACACTACAGTGCAAGCCACACTCCCAGGACTGCCCGCTAGACATAATTAGTGGAGGGTACGTGGCTTCTGGTGGGGAGCAATTGAATATTCATGGATTCGATATCTTCACGGCTTGCATAACTCGCGGGACCTGCCTAGACCTGTCCCCCTGCGACTTCAGTGGACACTCTATATATGCATAATTTGTAACAGATACAACTGTTGTTAAAAATATAGTTGTTAGCAATTCCTTATCAAATAATGAAAGATTATATACAAATTTAATTTACCTTTCATTTAATTATATGCAATCCTAAAATATAATATTGAAAAAACATGATATTGAAAAGTTTATGATCATAAAATATAGTTAGATTGCAGATTCTGCCTATCAGTACAAAATAGAGCTGTTGTAGACCAGAAGTACTCAGACCATAATTACATTGCTGTTAACAGCAGGAAGGATTAACAACTCTAATAGAAAAATACTGCATTTTAGGCCTTTATTTGTTAAATTAATAGACCGGTTCTCAATTTTGACATTAAAATCTAATTCCTCAGTATGTTCAAGTTTGATTTTAACTTTAGTTATTGCCATTTTATATTATCTAGAAATAAAAACACTATTACAGATTTTTATGTTCTGTTAAGTATCTTCTATTAAAAAAAAACCCTGCTGTTATTGAACTTAGTCAATAATTCACATGGACAAAAAGTCTGAACTGAATTTTCAAAGTAAATATATTGCTTTGATTATCACAGAAGATACCTTTGTGTTCTCCTCATTAGAATAACATTTTTATGTTTCATTAACTATCAATATGTTACTTGTTCTATAATTGTTTTTGTTGTTCCTTCCCTCAAGAGCCACGTATGGAGTCAGATTGGGGGTTACAATAAATAGCATAATAACTACATATAGCCATTGCCAAATAACCAGTATTACTGCCAAATCTTATGTTGGAGGGTGGGTGGTGAACAGTTACAGTGGGTTACCAGGACCAGTACAGGGGCTCCGAGCTGGCAAATGACCCCAGGCTGGGCTGAGTCCTGTGGGTCTCTCCACAACAGGCGTCAGGGGCAGTGCAGGGCCCGCAGGTGCCCCTGTCTGGCTGCCACCCAACTGAAGAGCCTTGCTGGGCCTAAGGCTGCCAGCGAAGGAACCTCCCTCAGCCCGGGCCAGCAGGTGACGCAAACAGGCTGTGACTCACCCTCCAAGCCAGGTGAACAACAAGAGCTCAACCACCCACCCTGCTGCACCCACCTGCCTGCACCGTGCACCTGCAGCTGGTGCACCGTGGCTGCTGCTGCTTCCCTCCCACACTGGGAGAAGCCGGTCCTGCGGCAGTCGCTGCATGCTCACATAAACTTGTACTGCACACGTTGGAAACTGGCAGTGGGCTGATACTTTTTCTTTTTTCTGTTTTAAGGTTTTTCAGCTGGTGAACCTGCCTCCCTCTTCTGGGCTAGCATGGGACACCAGGGACAGGGCAGCGCTGCCAGTGCCAGGGGACCCCCGTGGTCTCAGCCCCTGGGGTGGCATGGAGGGAGCATGGGTGCTGTCCCATGTGTGCAGGAGGTGGGAGCTGTGGGGCCGCCCTTCCTGTCGCCACCACGGAAAAAAAGGTCGTCATGGAGGGATCCATGAGGGCCACAGGGGTGGGAGAAAAGTGCTTTCTGCTCTCATGCACAGAGACACACAATGCTGTCTCCCTCCTGCAGCCCAGCAGAGAACAATGCCAGCCGCTCGAACACCCCAGGGGGGCCCTGCTGCCTCTGTGCCGTCCACCTGTAACTGTTCCTGGTGTGCTACCTTGCACGCTGCCTACCCTGGAGCGATCATGGCTCCAGGGTGATGGCAGTGGTCCCCCTTTCCCTGAAACAGTGCAATTGGATGACACTCGGGGACGGTGGGGGGTAGGGTGCTGGGTGGGGTTCATTAACATATTCATAAACTCATTACATATTCATGAGTCACCCAAGATCGCGGTGTTATCTGCGCATGTGCATAGGCCCACTCTCATGTTCTTTAAGTTTTAGCAGAGGCAAAAGTAAGCAGGGATTAAAAGTTTGTTGGTTGGTTGGTTGTTTTAATTTGATAGTTATTCCACAGATGAGAAATTACATGCTGGTTGTACATACCTCAGATACCTGTGACTTCCCCAGTCAGGAGAAAATCTGCAGCTGCTTGGCTGGCAAGGAAGAAGGGAGGTCGGAGATGCCTTTCCATGGTGTGACACAAGAGGACAAACACTTAATACAAACTGAGCTGAAGTTGTGCTGGCAGGCTGGGCCGTGCAGCTGTGCCCGAGTTCAAGAGATTAATTTGGCTATTCTGCTCTGTAAGAGTCTTAGAAACCAGGGTGTTCTATTCGCCAAATGCAAAGGATACCTTTTGTTCTTGCATCCAAAATGTAAACAAACATTGGAGTGGGATTTTGGAAACCTCCACTTTGATGATGCTCTATTGGCTGCCCTGATTCCTCAGCCAGGTGGCGTCACAATATCGTTTAAATTAGGCAGAAAATGAAACTTTCAGGAATATTTTACAAACATTGCTTTTCAGACTCAGTTTTCTTCTTCTGAAATAGACCAGACAGTTTATCACCAATGAGTTTTTAATGGTTAATATTAATTCATATTATGATTCATCATATTTCAAAGAGTGTCTCATATTTTAATTCTGATCAGGATAAGAAAATGAATTTAAGCAGCTAGCATGGATGCCTTATTTGCATATGCAATCTCATAGTTCCTGTTTTAATTGTTGGTGGAAAAAATAAGAATAATAATTAAAAATAAATCAGTAGACTTGAGTCACTTGTAATAATCTTTGCTCTTTTTGATTGTAAAATGCTGAATTGAGCAGTTTTAGACAAATTTGTCATGTGGGCTTGTATATATTAAGTAGTGCATGTCTGTACATTTCTTCAAATCCAAAGACTGTTTGTTCAGCAGTTTTTGTTTGTTTTGTTTGTGGTAGTTTTCTTGTTTCCAAAGAATGCTCTGTACTCAGACAGCAATAAATTCAGCGTGATTTTCTTTACCAGTCAAAGAAACCAAAATTTGCTTATTTAAAAAAAAACCAGACCACCACATTTTCTTTAGTGTGGTTTTTGCCTAGTTTTACTTTTATTATTAGCAAAATCTGAGTTTTATTTCTATCTGAGCAAGTTTTGAAGCTCTGTAATAGATCACAAAGATGTCGTGGGACTGCAAACAGTAAAAGACATCATTTTACAAAGCTCTCTGAATTAACTGTTGTGCCTTAGAGCTCCTTTAAAGTTATTTTCTTAGAAGAAGAACTTTCCACTCTGCACTGCTAAATTATTCATTACAGTTATCAGCATAATTGTCAACAGAAAAAAACCCAAAGACTGGGATTTTGACAGTTATACAATACTTTATTAAAAATGTGTTCTCTCAAGTGTTATAGAGACATCCTCATGCTAACTGTTGCATTGCAAGTTATTATACATAATTAAATATATAGTACTGCTCCACTTCTATCATTTTTCTTTTCATATTACCAGAACCAGTATAGCAAGACCATGAAATAGATGAATTCAAAATAATTGTCTCACAAACACACACACAAAAAAATTCATTTTAATTTCTTCTCCTTGCTGTTTCCTGAAATCACTGAATCCTTGCTAAGGGCTCCCACAGCCGTTTTCTCTAAAAGCAGGCGCAGAGAAGGGAGAAGGGGGAACACGGAAAATAAGACTCATGAAGAAGAATAATTTCTCTGGGTGCTTGTGCATGATACTGCATGATTCTAATTTATAGCAATATAATACCTGTGGGTTTAGTTGCATTCCTGCTTATTTCTGAACTTTAGAATAAACCTTAACAAATTTATGCATAAATATACATATGCACATCCTCACAAATAGATATACATATGCACATATACAAATGTGTACAAATTGTCTGTATTTTTTCTGCAAAAGCAGTGAACTTGGAAGATGTTAGCAGGCTTAACAACTGTTCTTGTTCCTAAGATTGCCTTATACCTTCCGTCATAAAAATCCATAAAAATCCATTTTTTGTGACTCATCCAAAACTTCCCTTTTGCTGCTTTGCCACAGCTTACCAAAACAATTGAAAGTATGGGACAGGGGTTCTGCATGTGGTTCATTCTATGGAAATTTTAAAACATGAACTTCAAATTTGGCCTAGGATGGCTTTTGTATCACTTTTGAGAGTTTGTAACCTTTTGAGCCATCTTTTTTTGAAAAGAGCAAATTAGCTTCCTGAGTTTGGTCAAATTACAAGCCATGTAAAAATTGTCATTTGCAGGACCTCAGGAGAAAATTTGTGGTAGGTGATCTTCCAAAGAGTCCTCTCATAGCTGGCAGGTTTTGACATATTATGAGGATTTGAAGCTTTATGCTACTGTGGATCATAATGGATTTTGGTGTATGTTAATCAGAACTGAACATACAAGCACTGTCCCAGTGAGCTCCTTGTTACCTCTGATTTTGGGCTCAAGCTGCTTGTAAGTGAATTTTGCCTGAACCTAATACAAGAGAGAGAGAAAAAAAAAACCCATAGAAAAATATTGTGGGACAAGAAACCAGCAAAGAATGAGAAACTGGTGGGACTTGACTGCAACTGACTGCAATAATAATTTATTTAATTTTTTTCATGTATAAATAGAAAAATAGCTTATCTTTGCATTAGTGTGGGAGAGTCCCAGACTTAGGAAATATCCATAATTTTGAAAATGTATCCAATTGTATAAATCCATGCCCTGGAGCCTAACAATAATTTGGATAGGCAACAACACAGATAGATTATTTTTCTCAAAAAGAAAAATAAAATTGTCTAGCAAATAACCATTGTTCAGCTACAATTAATAGCAGGTTTCTGAACTGAAGGGTTAAATATCAAGTATGTCTGTAAAAGTTACAGGAAAATCACTAAACTTAATGGGATCACAGGTTTGTTTGGCATACACAGGTGTTACATGAGTAACAATGATTATAAATAATCATTGTAAAAGTAATAAATTGTTATTACACTGCTATTTGAAAAAATATATTTCTTTCTTTTTTCTTTTCATCTAGGAGTTACTGATATTTTTACAAAATTTGCCCACGGGACGATGGGGAGATGAAGACGTCAGTGTACTCCTTGCAGAGGCCTACAGACTGAAGTTTGCATTTGCAGATGCCCCCAATCATTACAAAAAATGAATATAAAGAGAGAAATCATTTTCTGCAGTATTAAAGCATCTGTTGTTCTGCTTGTGCTTTCAGCTCATTGCTCTTTTGTTTGAAGGAAGATGACCATTAAAATTCTGTTAGAATTTGCAGAATGAGAACAGAATACCAAAGAAATGGACAAAGAAGGGTATCGAGCCCTGAATGAACTTAAAAGTGAATTTTTTTGCTCAGCATGAAAAATGAGTTCAGAAGTCTTATCACATAATTTTCTTCTTTTCCTCCCTTCTCTAAATAGGAGAACTGCTGTCTAATTTATGTTGAGCAATTTTTCTGTGTGCCTAAGACTTATAACTACTTATGGAATGAATTTTTCATTACTTCAGTGACACCTGCCATGATTTTATCAGCCAGTTTTGGTCAGTAAAAGTAATTTGCTTTGAGTCATAAAAAAGAACTTTTTGTGGTCATAAAGACCGTATGAGACAGCAAGGTCTGTGTTTTGAGGTCTGCTTATAACTCAGAAGACACTGATATTAGCACACCATCTGTTGTTTTTCTATGAAATTAGGTTAGAATACCGCAATATTATAAGAATATATATCATGGAATGAAAATCTGTGGATTTTTTTCTAAATATAACTCAGTCTTGAGGGATGCTATAGAAGCTTTTTAGACATACAGAGATGTTACTTAAAGCTGAAGGCTCATCTATTACAATAAAATAAATCCCTCTCATTACATTTTAAAATTATTTAAAATATTGAATTAAATAGAAGGAATGGTCCTGTCAAAGTAATTAACACTTTTCTTTCAAGGCCTTTCAAATTTTCAGCATGAAAGTTCACTTTTAAGAAATGTATTACACAGCTTATTTTAAAAAGCCAGAAATATTTTTATCTCAGTTTTTGCCTTATTCTCCATTTCTAGAATGTTAGAAAAGGAAAATTAATATGTCTTTCCAAAGCTTATTTGTTAAATAATTCAATACCTTTTTCCCTGATTATTCAGTGGAAGAGAGAAACTACTTCCCAATAACAGTAACAATAGCTATACTCAGATCACTCATGGATCATTAGCAGAATAAAACTCCTCTATGAGTTTATAGACTAAAATTAATGTTTCTTCATATAACCATGGGATACTGAATAATTTCTTAAAACTTTTATTATTTAAGTGCACTATTTTTTTTCCAAATTCTGGGTTTGCTCTGTTGGATGTAAATAACTCATATTAATTTGTGCCTACCATACACATACATGTTATTAAGGTTGAAAGGTGCAATAAACAATATCCTAGAAGTTTAAACATAGTATTCCTCAGTTTGTTTCCTGAGTTGCACAGCATTGCACAAAAATGTAGTGCACTTTTAAGTTTGGCAGGTAAAAAACCTTCACAAGATTTTTCTCTTATGACTTGTTATTCTAAGATTATTTTCAACTTCTTAAAAACATGTAGATACATATTTTGAAGAAAGCTTTCTAAATGTGTTAGTTACATTACTTGCTTTAGAGGCCTTAGTTGTTGACACTGACTTTTTAATAATTAGGTGTTTCAGGGTAAATAAAGTCAAATACATTTTTACCAATGTGATAATGAGACCTATATTTTAAAAATAAATGAAATCTTTGATAGACAAGGAAAAAAATATTTCAGAAGCAGGAGTATTTGGCGACTAGGATGCATCTCTTTGCACTGGTGTCAGCTGGGGGTTTCAGTTGCACTGAATTCAATGGTTGCATTTGTACCTGGAGTGTGTAGTGGATCTGTGCTTCTTAAGTGTCTGTATACTGTTTTCTGTAACTTCAATTCATGGTCTAATGTATCAACATTTATCTTTATGTTTACAAAGAATGTCATATTGTGCCTAACAGTATCTCCCAATAACTGAATAAAAGAAACATGAGATTTATGACCATTTGCTTTAAATTTAGTATCTACAATCATTTGTTAATAGAAATGTGTATTATTTTAATGATAGAAGACACACAGCATTAAATGCTGTAAGGGTTTTCTATAATTAACTTTTTTCTATTAAGATGTTATTTAGGTAGTTACATGTAACATGGAAAGTTGACCCAAAGTTGTCTGCTGTGTCAGATGCTCCTGCATACTATATTTGGGACTGGATATAAAAATTTCCTTCATCAAGTCCACATAAGGTGTCTGCCGTGTCTTCCAAATTCAACAGGTACCTCTTACTTCCCTTGGAAGAAAGTATTACCATTAGAGGTCACATTTACTATTGTGTCTGTGTCAGAAGTTGAATATTGTACTTGAGCACATTGCTTTTTAAGGATAGTTGGAAGTTTCCTAATATAATAGCAATGTTTATTTATGTAGATATAGACTTTTCTGGAAAATATGATATAGATATATAAATAACATATATCTACATGGATAGGAGTAGTTTTCAGTAAATAGAAGGCCAACTTTATGTAAAATTTCAAATTTTTATCAAAAAACAAACCTTACATTTAACAATTTTACATCTCAGGAAAAAATACTATTCCAAACAAAATATTGCATATAAAAGGAAATAAAATTGTCCTTACATCCAAGATACTTACTTTTTTTCAAAATTCAAGGTTCTGAATATTATAAAGTTCCTTTGTAATATGAATTTTCTTATGAAGGAGGCATCTTGACACATTATTAGTGAAACCAGGTACTCATTTCCTAAAACTCATGTGAAATATTGAAATTGCAATGTCTAAAATGTTTGTTAAATAATTTCTGTAATAAAAAAATCAACTAGAATGTACAATATAAGAAGACTTATGACTTATGACTACAGAATTTGAAAAATGTAAATAATAGTTAACTGTGTAAATACAGTACATGAAGCAGGATATAAATCTAAGTTGAAATCTTATGTAACTCTGTAATATGTTATAAAAAATTAGTTGCATTATTTTTTGGTGCAGTTCCTTATGGAAATGCCTGTTAATTTGTTTTTAACTTCAGAACTACAGATTAGAAGTATCTGATGTTCCATTGTATGCTTCTGACAAATATTACCACTGAGACATTGCTTTAAACTGTAAAATTGATGAAAGATGGGGAAATAAACATGTATTTATGAAGTGCTATATAGAGTGGAAAGCTTTTGTTTATTGTTTTAATCAACCACCTTCCATACTACATCAAAGCGTAGTTTTGGTGTGTTTCTGTTTTAGTCTCAAAATCCTTTTCACACAAATGCAGTAACAGAACCTCAGTTCTCAGTTACATTTCTGCAACTCTATGTCTATGCATCTTGTATGTTTGGCAAGTTAGTAACACAAGCAACTTCCAAGGGTATGTCTAGATATACCATGTATGTACAGGGTGCTGAGCATTTTCTGCAAAAAGCAGATGAAGATAAATTTGACACCATAACAGAATTAAACTGAAGAGAAGGTGGAGCAAATCAGCGCAAAGTAAACAGAGAAGGTAGAGAATTCTGAACAGCTCTGTATATAAAGGAAGCTCAAATCCCTTATGTCAAGGAAGCTAGTGAAAGGCTTTCAATAATCCCGTGTGTCTGGTGGGCAAATATACAAGGAAGGCAAAGATAATAACTTCTTTTTTTA
The DNA here is from genome assembly GCA_013390025.1 of Pitta sordida. Lineage (NCBI taxonomy): Eukaryota > Metazoa > Chordata > Aves > Passeriformes > Pittidae > Pitta > Pitta sordida. The sequence goes on along the minus strand of WEKX01027447.1, from coordinate 47,462 downwards.
AAGCTCCACAGCGCATTCAGGGCAAAAGAGACAGGAATGCAGCAGGCAATCTTTGTGTTATGTGCTTAAGTGACGATCATGCTAGTTTCTCACCTTGAATTAAATTAATTTTTCTTCATCTAAAACAATCTGAAGATCCTGCATAAAATCAGGTTTGTGAGATGTTTCAATTTTTTTTTTCAAAAGCAGAGGGGATCAAGAAGGTGGAATAAAGGTTCAAAGTCTGACAAGGTATGTGCTGGTAGACAAAGCTGAAAGTTATGTATTTGTTTGTTGATATTCTTATACCAAAGCAGTCCTGGATAATTGATATCCTGGGCAGATGGAGGACTTTCCATGGATAAAAATGTGAACTACAACAAAAAGGACTTTCTGGATGTCTGATTTCCTCCTTGAAAGCAGAGTCAGGAGGAAGATAAATGTTCTGTAGCACATTACATTCTTCGGAGATGGGAAGAGGAGGTGAGGCGGAAAAGCTCCCAGTCCAGTGATCACTCAGGCAGGATGCTGTGCCGTGGGAAAGAACAGCAGCGCAAGTGCTTTTTATCACTATGTGATGGAGAGTGAAGTTCTGAGCAATTTAATTCCAGATCATTGCGGTTTTATAAGTTAAAGCTAAAATCTTACATCTCATCTAATTGCTTAAGCTTATTGTAGCTGAGGCAGCACTAGAGAAAATAATTAAATTGCAGTGGCACCATATCAAAGAACCTTTTAGCACTTCAAAGTCTTCTGTGCGTAGCCCACAGAAGAGTCAGTGCATGTGCCAGATATGAGAGACTGGGAGAAATATGATGCTACAGAAAGCCTCTCAGAGACAGGTGCTCTGAAACTCAGGTTCACACGTTATTCCGAGTTGGAAGGGACCCACAGGATCATCTAGTCCAGCTCCCCACCAACTAGACCATGTCACTGAGCTCCTCATCGAGTCTTCTCTTAAACACCTCCAGGGATGGCGTCTTCACCACCTCCCTGGGCAGACCATTCCAATGAGTGATCACTCTCTCTGTGAAAAACCTCTGCCTAACATCCAGTCTAAACTTCCCCTGGCATAGTTTAAGGCCATGTCCTCTCGTTCTGGTGTCGTCAGCCTGAGAGAAGAGATCCTCACTCACCTGGTGGCAACCTGCCCTCAGGTAGTTTTAAACAGCAATGAGGTCACCTCTGAGCCTCCTCTTCTCCAGGCTGAACAAACCCAGTTCCCAGAGCCGCTCCCCACAGGGCTTGTCCTCCAATCCTTTCACCCTCCTTGTCGCCCTTCTCTGGACCCTCGGGCCTCTTTTGGCCACAAGAGTTTCCTACAAGCTTCCAAAGGAGAATTAATATGTACAGTGACGAAAGCATACTTGTTTGAACTGGACTTCCATGTTTGTGGTTGTGATCAAGCTTCCACATCAGAGAAAATGAAAGTCTGAAATTGAAACCAGTATGTACACAGATGCTTGTAATCTTGTGCTGCAGCCACAAGCTTAAGAGTCTGAACTACCATATAGGTATTCATTTTGTTCCTAACACAGAATCATCTAGAAATGTAAGTCGGTATTGGCCAAAATTTCTAGCGGATATCTACTTGCCTTTCTTATCAGATTAATCAAGATTTAGTGTATATTTTTCTCTGATTTTCACATTATGTATCCTTCACAACAGATATTTCATTTCTGTGAGAGCAGTATTTGGGGACCCAATCCACTTTATTCCAGAAATTTCTTATCCAACCATCACTTACCTGTGCCTACTCAGAGATCTTCCTCTTGGGAAGAACATCCTGAATTTTAGAGTGATACAGAAAAAAACCTAACAAAACCAAACAGGGGGAATAGAGGTTTTATTCCCATTAATTGCTGATTTCCAGAAAGGAGGAAATACACCTCTTGGGATGTCTGGACAACTTCACCCTCAAACTCAGCATGAAGTCTCTTACACAGAGCTTTTTGAAATTCAGCTTATGTATGTATTTTCATGTATTTCCATCTTCCTCTAGGAAGATCTGAGACTTCTAGTGAACAGTTCCTGGTATCAGCCCATTCAATCAATTCTGTTCGCTCTTTTGGCAGGAGCAGAAATACGAAATATGTAGCTGTCACGACAGCTCATAGGAGGTAACAAGATACCCAGGCTTATCAAAAGTTAGATGGCTATCTCACTCACAAAATGTCATTCAAACAGCTAAGGCAACTCAACAAACTTGGTAGTTTTTCATTGCTTTTGTCTAAAAAGAGACTATTACTCAGCTCAAAGCTGTGCTTGCAGAAGCACTTTTATACTGTAGTTAACACTAAGCTATATATATGGAGAAAGAAATTTAGTCCTATATCTACCTGGTAGGGAAAAACTATTTCCTAAGACATCAACAAGGATTCGCTACAACCATATAGAATAAATTACATCATACAAACAATAAGTCAGCTTTTGCATGAAGTAATTGTGTTCCGTGACATTGTTAGGTTGTGTAGGAGGAAAATTAGAGAGGCAAAAGCCCAGCTTGAACTTAAGCTGGCCACTTCTGTGAGGGACAATAAGAAGAGCTTTTACAAGTATATCAATGGCAAAAAGAGGGTAGCAGCAATCTCCACTCCCTACCGCATATGGAGGGAAATTTGTTAACTAGGGATAAGGATAAGGCAGTGCTACTTAATTTCTCCTTTGCTTCTGTCTTTAACGATAGGGGAGATGGCCTTCATGATGATTGGTTACCTGAGATGGTAGACAGGACCAGGGTACAATGCAGTCCCCCTGAAATTCAGAAGGCAGTTGTTAGAGACTTGCTGATCCATTTGGATCCCCATAGGTCCATGGGACCGGATGGGATTCACCCCAGAATGATGAGAGAGCTGGCAGATGAGCTTGCTAAGCCACTCTCCATCATTTATCAGCAGTCTTGGACCATGGGTGAGGTCCCAGATGACTGGAAGATGGCAAATGTGACCCTTATACATAAGAAGGGATGGAAAGACGATCCAGGAAACCACAGACCTGTTAGCTTCACCTCGGTTCCAGGTAAAGTTATGGAACAGGTAGTACTGGGCACTATCATGCAACACCTGCAGGATGGACAAGAGATCAAGCCCAGTCAGCACGGGTTTAGGAGGTGTAGGTCATGCTTGACCAACCTGATCTACTTTTATGACCAAGTAACTCGTCTGGTGGATGAGAGGAAGGCTGTGGATGTGGTGTACCTGTATTTCAGTTATGCTTTTGATACAGTCTCTCATTATATATTCCTGGGGAAGATGGCAGCAAGGAGCTTTGATAGGAATATTCTCTGCTGGGTCAGGAACTGGTTGGATGGTCAAGCCCAGAGAGCGGTAGTTAACGGTGTCACATCCAATTGGTGACCAGTTACTAGTGGTGTCCCCCAGTCCTGTGATTCAGTCCTGTTTAATATCTTTATTGATGATATTGATGATGGGATTGAGTCCATCATGAGTAAATCTGCAGATGACACCAAGCTTGGAGCATGTGTTGATCTGTTAGAGGGTATGAGGGCCCTGCAGAGGGATTTGGACAGATTGGAAAGATGGGCAGATTCCAATAGGATGAGTTTTAATAAGTCTAAATGTCAGGTTCTGCACTTCGGTTATAACAACCCCAAGCAGAACTATAGGCTAGGGATGGAGTGCTTAGAGAGTGAGCAGGTTGAAAGGGACTTGGGGATATAAATGGACAACAAACTCAACATAAGCCGGCAGTGTGCCCAGGAGACCAAGAGGGCCAGTGGCATCTTGGCCTGCATCAAGAATGGTGCGGCCAGCAGGGAAAAGGAAGTTATCCTTCCCCTATACTCGGCACTGGTTAGACTGCATCTTGAGCTTTGTGTCCAGTTCTGGGCCCCTCAATTTAAGGAAGATGTCGAGGTGCTGTAACAAGTTCAGAGAAGGGCAACAAGGATGATTAAGGGACTGCAGGATAAGCCGTATGAGGAGCAACTTAGGAAGATGGGTCTGTTTAGCCTGGAAAAGAGAAGGTTCAGCGATGATCTTATTGCTGTCTATAACTACCTAAAAGGGGGTTGTAGACAGGCAGGGGTCAGTCTTTTCTCTCTGGCCATTGGAGAGGGAACAAGGGGTCATGGTCTTAAGCTCCAACAAGGGAGGTTTAGACTGGACATTAAGAGAAAGGTTTTCATTGAAAGTGTGATTTGGCATTGGAATGCGTTGCTCACGGAGGTGGTTGAATCGCCATCCCTGGAGGTGTTTAAGGGTAGACTGGATGAGGTGTTGAGGGCCATGATATAAATGTTATAGCTGTTAGGTTTTAGTTGGATTATAGGTTAGACTTGATGATCTTCAAGGTCTTTTCCAGCCTTATCAACACTGTGATACTATGGTACTGTGAATTAATAAAGTTGGCATATCAGTAAAGTTTTTATTGTTATATTTTTTCCCAGATATTTCACCATTATTGCATCAGTGGAAAATTTTGTGCAAGTTTGAAAAAGGAGTACTTTTCTCTCCATCACTGTCATCAAATACACAGCAACAGATTTCTTCACGTTGAGATGAAGTGGCCATTACATTCTCAATGCAGAGGCTACTCAAGAAACTTTATATAAATGTTTCAATAAGGGCCAGCCTGTTGTTACATGTGCACAGTCATAATATTCATATATAATAATATTCAATTTACCTGTCAACTTAAGTTAAAAACACTTGTAGCCAGCAATGGATACCCAAAGCCAGCAAACATTCCTCATGAAAAGTAGTAAGGACAAAATATTTGTTCTGACAGCAGGATGTCTGTGGACAAGTGTTCATTAAGTAGTCACTTTGTTATATTTATGCAAGTAATTATCTCCCAAGTCTTACAGTATGTCAGAAATGGAGACATCTACATGTGAGCTTTGCACTCACTCCTTTTGCAGTCAATGGAGAGAAAAATGTCCTGCCAGGTGCCATCACTCCTGCCTCTGAGTAGACTGTGCCAAGTGCCAGAAACAATTTCTGGTACCCCAACATAAGGAGGACATGAGATTTTTGGAGCAAGTCCAGAGAAGGGCCTCAAAGTTTATAAGGGGACTAGATCACCTTCCTGATGAAGACAGACTGAGAGAGTTGGGGCTGTTCATCCTGGAGACGAGAAGGTTGCATGGAGGCCTCACAAAAACCTTCCAGTATCTGAAGGAAGGAAACTAGAGAGGGACATCACAGAATCACACAGAATCACAGAATATTATGAGTTGGAAGGGACCCACAAGGATCATCTAGTCCAACTCACCATCTAACACCCGTACAGAGACCAAACACACACCCCAGAGTAGTAAACATAAACCTAGATCCCTCACAGGCTCACAGTCCACTCTGAGCCAGGAGAGACTCACAGGACCATCAGCCCTACACCCCCCAGCTAGACCATGTCACTATGCTCCTCATCTAGTCTTCTCTTAAACACCCCCAGGGACGGTGACTCCACCACCTCCCTTGGTAGTCCATTCCAAAGAGCAATCACTCTCTCTGTGAAAAACCTCTTTCTAACATTCAGTCTAAACCTCGGACAAGGACTAATGGGTTCAAATTGAAAGAGAGGAAATTTAGGTAAGATATATGGAAGAAATTCTTTACTGTGAGGTTGGTCAGGCACTGGAAAATTTGCCCAGAAAAGGTATGGAAGCACCTTCCGTGGAAGTGTCCAAGGCCAGGTTGGATGGAGCTTTGAGCAATCCGGTCTAGTGGTAAGTGTCTCTCCACATGGGACCATCTCAGGCACATGGTGTGACTCTTGGGAGTGACCCTGTGTAGGCTACAGGTTGGACTTGATGATCCTTGTGGATCTCTTCCAACTCAGCATATTCTGTGATTCTGTGATCTTTGAAGTCCCTTCCATCCTAAACCATTCTGATGTTAAGTGATTGCCACTCAAAATGTTTCTCCATCTCTCCACTAGCACTAAAGGAGTCCAGATGACAAGTCTGTAGCTAATGTCAACATTGTCAGTTTCATGTTTTGAAGTGACTGCTAGCAATTGCAATTTGAAACAGCATTTCTGTACATAAATTAGAATCACAAACTCCCTCAGATCCATTTTTAAAATGCACACTTTAATTTCAAATCTTATATTCATTCACATGGCCCATATAAACTATAATTCACAGGACATACTGACTTGATTATTGCAACTATTGTTGCAGCTACTGTACTGTGACAACAACCTAAGTTAAGCCTCAGCTCCAGCTGGATAGCTTGCTGGGTATATTTGCTCTCTTTCCTGCTGTGAATAAACTATAGCCCTGTAGCACAGCCAGAGATAATACTTAGTATCTTTGCACGCAAATTGAAATGAGTAGAAAAAGTAATGTTGACAAATAGCTTCATTTTAAAATGAAATCTTTCCACTGGGGTCTTCTTCCTACCACTTGTTATGTCAATAAACATATAGGCTGCTAAGTAAAATATATAGGACACAAATTCCCATTCTGTCTAACTGAAAGTAACAGTAATGCTTGGGTTTACTCTTCCTGTTTAAGTAGCATCCAAACTACATAAATGTTTTCCCAACAGTGAGGAAGATGAAGATCCTACATCACAGAATGGACTGTGTAGAGCACTAGAGAGAGTGTTGACTTGGGATGGTGATATCTGATAGGGAGTGGGAACCTGAGGAATGTCCAGAGGAAACCCTGCTTATCTGACCAGTTTCTCAATCCACAAATTAGTGTGGACTTACACTCACTTCATACACCCACATGTTTCTCTGGAACACAGAAACAGTATGTCAGCCAAAAAATGGCCTGATTTTGTCCTGACTGCATGTATTCTGTAATACAATACAAACCAACCCCTCATATTAGTAATGTATTATAAATCCACGGAATAAACAAAACAACTTAATTGTAGTGAAACTAAACTGTTTGTTGAAGTATACCAATATTAAGCAACAGTATTAGCAACTGAAAAATTGGAGGCTGTTCCTCAAGTTTAGTGTGAATCCAACAGCTACCTGAAAACTACTTGTACATGATAGGAGCTGCCATACAGTATTTGCATATCAGAGGTTAGACTAGTTCTCAAAGGTTTTTTAAACCTTTTAAACCATTTTTACCATGTCAGAGAAAAGGAAAACTTTGGCACACAGGGCTTCAGAAATGGTAAATTTCCATGTTGTTCTCCATTTAGGTACACTTGTCTCTCTATCGGAGCCCAACTAGCCCCCTTTAAATTGCTATTCGTCAACAAAATTAAAACATCAATCTTTTGTCTTGCTACTTGCATACATTGATTGCATTTTATACAACATTTTTATAAAGGATTGATGAGAAAGTTTCTGTAAAACAGCAGAAGTACTCCCTTAATTTTAAATTATCAGGTAGATCTAGGGGAAAATGCATCACGTTTAATTGAGCAGGAACCTCATGAAGATGTATATTTTCATTCTGGATTATTGCTTTCAGTTCCTTAGACTGCTCTGGGCTCTTTATATAGATTTTGTTAGATTCCTTTCTAAGAGGTAGGACAAACCCAACTTTCTTCTAACTTCAGAGATACCAAAAATGGTTGTAGGAAAAGGATGGTTAAAGAGTATAGGTGTTGTAATTGGTAACATACCATGGAACTCATCCAAGGCACCTATAGATGATATGGCTTAATACAGATACAACAAATAGAATTTGGTTTCAAACAGCAGAAATTTGGGCTTCTGAATCCCAGCATATATTTTGGACAATCTCCTGGAGACTAATCAATACTACCAGCCACGTTTTAAACTCAGTTCAAAAAAACAACTCTAGAAAAACATCTACAGTTAAACCCCCTCGTTTGCAAGGAAGGGGACAGCCCAGAGGTCTCGCAGAAAGCCAAACTCGCAAAGAAGTGTAGGTCATTAATATGCATGCAGGCCACACACATTGCTCCACCCCCCCGGCACTCCAGAGCGCTGTGGACCATTTTCTGCCTCTCCCCTCGGACTGTCAACACAGGGGAGCAAAGGGAACCATTTCTGAGCCCCCTCTGACTCAGGAGACCCCCCCCCCCTCCCCGAGAATCTGTTGGCTTTTCTGGGCTGCTGTGGCCGTGCTCCCACAGCACAAACCCCGCGCCGCGGCTCCCCCACCCTGACCCCGATGCGCGTGCCCATGGTGTCCCAGCATGGCATCTCGGGGCCACCGGGGCTGCTCTGGCTTGCCAGGGCTCCCACAGGGCTCTAAATGCCAAGCTTAGCTGGAGAAACTGCGCGCCCTCCCTGCATGCTCTCCCCAGGGGGCGGGCCCATCCCGCCTCACAGGGACAGCCAGCGCTGCCCCCTGGCAAAGCAGAGGCACAGCGCATGCGTGGGCTGAGATATGTCACAGATCCCGGAAGCCGGACTGCGAAAAAATTGCTTCGCAAATGGGCGAGGTCATGAAGGAGAAGTCACGATACAGAGAGGTTTCACTGTATACGTACTCTTGAATTTTTTGTCAAATCCAATTTTGGTGGCTAAGTATTAGAACTGTAAAAGCAGCTTCCAAGTCTGTCACATTATGTGGTAACTTTATATTATGCACAATAAATATATTTGACAATTTAGTAATAGTACAAATGCGAATCTCCACTTTTATATAGTCATATTTATACACTTTTTTCCCCTTCTGGCTTTTAAGGCATACTAACAGGAGATACAGCCTCAGCTTCTGGTTTATTGAAAAGAAAGTGATTTTAACTTCAGAAGTAATTGGTAGGTTTCTTTCTTGGTTAGCCTGAGTGAAAGAAAGTGTAATTTCAGGATCTGAAATCAGGTTCAAGTAACAAGATTCTTTTTATTAAAGGAAAGAAACAAACTGGAGTAAAAAAACCCAAACCAAACCTGATAGATCTGAGGCAGCCCACAGCATAAAAGCTGCCAGTGCCTGAATGGAGGCTAAATATTGCTTATGTTTAAAGTGCAAATTAATTTTCTCTCTAGAGAAATGAAGTAGCTCAAAGCTATAAAAATCTCATACATGAACAAAGACTATTAAAAAAACTGCCAGTTAAGACAACTGATGGAACAAATGCAGCAGAGGAAAAAAGACTGAAATTTATGGTGACTAGGCAAAATAGATCAATGGAAGCAAAATACATCTGGAATTTCCCTACTCACAGTAGGAGATGAAGAGAAATAGCCTGAAAACTGTCCAAAGACAGAAATACCACTCCTTTTTTTAGAAGAAAAAAAAAAGGAAAAGAAGAATAGACAAAGATTTATCTGAATGGATAATCTATTGAAAGGAAAGCAGTCCAATACTGAATAAAGATACGAACCATTTGATTGCCTTGGATACCAATGCAAAGAAGGAGGGAAGGCAAAGCATATTTTAGAGGCAGCTATGTTGTCACTCAAAAAGGTATTATTCATAGTACCTAATTTAAACAGCTAGCTTACTGCCTACATTACTCAGAGGATCTCTTTAAGATGCTTCCAGGGATCATGAAGAGACAAAGATACAGCAACAGCCTCCAACCTATGTACTGCTCCCAGTCACCAGGGAAGAGACATGCCTAGAACTGAGATGAACTAGTCAGCTACATAAAAATGGGCAATAGGAATACCTCCCCTTCCCACTCTGTGCCTTTGTTGAGGGAAAATGTAAAGAAATAGCTGACATAACTCTTCTACCATTTGAAAGAGAATTATCTTCATGACCTTTTCTTTGTCAACAAAAATACTCTCCTGAGCAGAGGTTCCTGTATTACAGCTCTGTAATGTGGGCACCTCACAATTTACTAATATGTACTCATATTCTAGGAAGGAACATAGACTTTCAAAGAACACAAAGTAATTTCCATTGTTGGACATAGATACTGGTGGCCACTATTTTGATTCAATGTTTTGTGGTGAATTGGTGCAGCTATGATGGCGTTAAAGTAATAATTTCCTGGAAATTCAAATGTACATGGGATGCTACACTCCCTCGAGGAAGTTTGTGCAAACCAATTTTTATGTACCTTGAAAGATTTATTTCTTTACCCTGCTCTATTTGACAGGAATTATAATGGTTTTATGAAAGGTGGATGTACAAAAAAAATTATCAGACCATCTTAGGAGTAGCAAATGTCTTGGACAATGTACTCATTTGTTTCTTTTGAGTTGGGTTGTCTGCATAAGCAGAAAAACCGGGACGGGGCGGAGCGGGAGCTGGTGGGAGGTGGGGAGGGGAGGAGAGGAGAGGAGAGGGGAAGTGAAAACCCAGCCCCACTGTTTTTACTGCTGGTTTGCAAGTCTAAGCTTCTCCATTTCTTTAAAATTAAAAATTTTATCAATAAATTTTGGAAGATTGAAAGAGATTTTTAGCAGAAACAAAATTTTGTTTAAGGAAAAAATCTCCACATCCCTAGAGAGCTGCCTTAGTGTACAGATGCTGTGGGTCTGCAAACACTTCGGAGCTGGTACACGGGAGGGCGCATCTATCCTACAATTGCAGAGCCTAAGCTGCACTCAGCATTCGACTCCTCAGCAGTCACCCTTTACTTCTGAGCATACAAAACCCGACTTTAGCTATCAAGTCTTTAGACAGAACGTAAGAATTGTAAAAACAACCACCGTCCAAAAGCTTACGCCAGACAGGGATAGTTACATTACAAGCTAGACTTCAGAAATTACTTGCTTCCCTCAGCCAAAAGAAATTTGCTTAACCAGCCATGATGCTGCCTTCAGAACCAGGAAAATCCAGTACTTGGTTTCTGTGGCTGTTTGGAGGCTGGTCAGGTCTGACAGGACGCATCTGCGGAGGAGCAAATCTGACAGAACTTGGCCCTTAGTGTATATCATGCTATGCTTTGGCATATGGGCTGAAACTATAGGAAATTAGCATACTGAAACCATCAACCATATGGTAAAATTAGTGAAATACCAGCAGCATTAAGACCAGAATCACATATTTCTGCGTACTAGGACTATGTCTCATTATTGTTGTATAGTTGTATATTACAGGCTGTCCCAATCAGAATCAGGGGCTGCTGTGTGAGATATTTGACAATCACTTTTCCTTGAGCAAACAAAGCTGGGAAGACAACAAAGACTGGGATTTAAAAATCCCAGCCTAAAGCAACGAATGGCAGAAAGCAGTCTCATAGCTTGTTGTAAATGCCTCTGATCATGGGATTTATCACTCTCCCTCCTGTACTCTTCTAATCTAGCTACTTAGCCTCTGCAAACTCATTCAGAGAATGACTATCTGAATGCTTCAGCTGTTCACCTTGAGTAATACCATGGGGCCAGATTTTGTCTCTGCAACTTGGTTCAATATTGAAACGGAAGGAGACAAAAAGAGCACATGCATCATGTAGGGATGAATCTCAATTAAAGTTTCTATGGTTTCTTCATTACAAGGCCAGATAGTGTCCAATGGTGTCGTGAAAGAGAAAAGCAAAGTCACTCATCTGCTTGAGTTTTTGCACAAGGCAACACTGTCTGCCTACTGCAGCGAGGAGACCATGCCAAATTCCTTACAGAGACATGACCAACCTCTGAAAGTTCAACAATGGTGCTTATGTCACCTTTTTGAGTTTGAGCTTGTTTGTCCTTAGACGAGACAATCATCCTCCCCAGCAAAAATTCCAAGCAGTTCTCTTTCTGCCTCTGAAATCCAGGGAGCTCTGACACTCCATTATTGAGTATCAGCACAGTGTGCTCTAGTATTTGGATACTGGTCCTGGCAACAACAGCAGTACTTCCCCTAATAAAGCAAAGCTATCAATCAAAATGGCAGCAAAAGCATGCAAAACTTCCTGAAATAAACTGACAGATGAAGAAATGCAACCAGATACCAGTAAGGACCCAGATATATTAAAATCTGCAAAGTAATTGTTTTGTTAATGGGATAATGTTTCCGAAGACTGCAGTTTGGAAATGCAATGGCCTGGAAAATGGGGTCAATAAAACAACAAAAGGACAACCAGCATAGCTGAAAGAGGAGAGCATGGAAATAATTTAATCACCAAACTAATTCCTTAGCTGTTGAGTAGGGAATGCTGGATTNTGGTTTACCCCTACCCTATGTTCCCCCTTTTTCTCCTGGTGGAAAAGGGAATATTACATCTATTGTAAGAGAAGGAGGGGTGGGGGGAGAAAGGTTGCCTTCTAAATGATGCTTTCCTTGCAGTTCTGAGCTTGTTAGTTAGAAAATAAACCCTTTATGTTCTTTATTTATAGTTTTGCCTTGCTTCTTTTGCCTGTGACCAGTTTTATTTTATTTTCCAGTTTTATTTTCCAGTTTGTTTTTTTTAGTTTTCTCCTTCAGGAGAAGTTGGGGTGGGCCTCTGGCATCCAGCCAGGGTCAAACCACGACAAAGTCTTAACAGCTAACAATGTAGTTAGCTGCTCTTTGGTGTAGCAACACATACCCTTTGGGATGGAGTAACTCCTCCTGTGCTGTTTGTCTCTAAAAAATATTAAAATGGCTGGAGCCAGGAACATCTGTTTGGTTGTTGTTATTGAGGCCAGAGTTATACTCTATGTGTGACTCACTACCTTCGTATTTTCTTTCTTACCATATTTTATGTTCTTACCAAATTGCCTTGTATGCTCTGTACTTGATACCAGGTCTACTCTAATGACCCTGATCTGAAAGCTGATGGCAGGCTCTTTGTGAAGTCCTGCAGATTATCACTCAACTCAATTGCTCAAGCCTACAACATACTATTGAGACAAACATTAAGACATTCACATGAAATGCGATCCCTTACAAAAATTCCTCCATTCTTATCACCAAGTCTTCTTCCTCTACTGCAGTTTATCCTGGCCTAAAAACTGCTTAAGCATCATTTCCATCTCACTATGATTATATAGCATAATGTCATGTAATTCAAACCGGTTCTTCCAGAAAATCAGTAATCATTGCTATGCATGTTATTGAATATAGTCTTCCCTAACAGAAATCTCAAGGAAATAGTATAGCATCCAATGCAAAAAAAAGAGGACAATAGCACAGCAGAAATCTAGGTTGCTCAATAACTGGTACAGTCTGTAGGCAGATAAACTAGTGTTATATGGGATTTTTGAGCCATGGCCCTTTCAGGTGTTAGTTCTTCTGTGCTTTTACATGTTTTCCATAGATAGGTTTTCGAAAAGATTCACTCTGAATTTGTGTATAAGTAGTGCTTAATCTTTCAGAAATATATAGTTAAAACTGAGCTAGAAAGTACAGCTGTGGCTGTTCCACATAGATAAGGGATAGGAGTATTCATCTTTTTGTTTGTGGCAGAAGATGGTGGGACACCAGCCTGTGTTAAATTGTATCAGTGTTTTAAGGTAGACTCTGAGGGTGCCAAGCAGAATTACAAGTCTGGACAAAGTGGGTCAGTAAAATGACCTGCATGGATTAATCGAAGAACTTTAAGAGAGGAGAAAACATAACCACCGAATATGTAGCTAATCAGGCTTATGAGATATAAGGAGTCCAAAGAGTCAATAGTCCATAAATAATAAGATGCCATGCTTCAGGGTTAAGAATGTTGCTGATTTAATGCTATGTGATTTAACTACCTGTTTTTCTGTGAACAGACCCTTTCCAGCACAGTTTGATCATCATTTGGGTTTTCATGTTCTCTGCCAAATGATGCAAATACACACACTATGTGTACAGAGAAATGCACTGGAATGTGTAAGACAAGTAGAAAGATCTATACCAAAAGGTAAGCTGAATAACAAAAATGCAAGATATAATCAAACCGTAAATGGAGGATATATACTACATATATTTTTTCAGCTTTGATGTGGCAAATCACCTTCAAATGCAGGATGAATCTTGAAAGCTGTGGCTGTGTCAGAACTGATGTTGTTCACTAATGATTTGCTGCTACTACTGTCTGCAGAAGAGAATTCTCATTAAACCTTCAAGCCCTCTTTTCCATCAGGAAAGGAACCTGGGGAAAAGGACCCACAAAATGTCTTACTTCATAAGAAAAGATTTCTTTATTAGCCACAAGGGGCAAAATTTTATCTATGAGGTTGCAAAGAAACTTATGTTCTCTGAGAGGCATGGAAGTGTGCTTCCACAGCTGCTGAAGGCAATCTAGGACTAGATAACTATAACCTGCACTTTCCCTGTGGACCAAGGCTGCACACCTCCATCCCCACTCTTGCATTAGCCCTGACATCTTCCTGGCATCATGTGGATCCCACTCAGGGAACTTACTTGGCTGAAAGCTAATTATTTAATTTCATGGTAAGTTTTCAGTTTTTCCAGCTCTGTGAACCACTTCACTATGTGATCAAATAAGTGTTTGTGCTAAAGTCACAGAGGGGAAGGGCATAAAAAGCTGAAAATGGTCAGGGACTAGAGAGAAGCCTTGATATAGCTTAAAAGACATGCTGAGATGCCTTTCCTGAGGGCTCTGAGTGGGAGAGGACACAGAGGTCTGATCTTCTGCCGGCTGCTATCTAACCTATGCTCTTATTTTGAAACTGTGTTCAGGCCTTTCTTTTTCCTCTGGTGCTTTGTCCATACAGTCTAACTATTTCTTTCTTCTAGGCAGGCTGTCTATATCTACTTGGTGTTTGCCTCTGGTCATAAGGCAAAAGCAGTATTGCTGTTCTGTTGGACCCATGGATAGGGCACATCTCTATGTGAACAATAAGGGAGTTTGCAATGATATAACTTTCCTAAAATATTTTAAACAGTTTTAAGTAACTTTCTAATTGATTTTAGATGGTCATGAGTTTGTCCAGTTCTGCCAGTGGGTGGATGGGTTTCTCTTCCCAGACTTTTCACTGTTGATTTGATCTTTAAATCACCGCGGCTTTGGGTTTCACTGGCCTAGACCTGATAAGATTTGATAAACAAAACCTGAGGGAGATGAAGATTTGATAGCTGGGATCTTAACATTCACATGTTGGAAGAAACCAGAAGATGCAGAGGAGATTAATAAAGACATTGTGCCTGAAAGTCAGGAACTCTCTGAGGAAGAATGGTAAGAGACCAAAAGAATTAGCATTAAGGGCTAAAGATCAATAAGCAATAGAAGATGGAATGCGGATTAATGAAGAGAATTGTGTAACTTGGAATGTTAATTTCTTTGTTTGCTAAAAATGTATAAATACATGAAAAATCTTGAAAGGGTCATATGTAGCTGAAATGATTCACTCCGTAGTCTGGTCAGAACAGAGTAATGCCTTGCTCACTAACATTTAAAAGGTAGTATTGGAGGATTTAATTTCTCCCTGATAATTTTTGGTGATAAGGGGCTGCCTTCTCCATGCAACAGACAACAAAGGTGGTCAATTTTTCCAGCGTATATTGTCCAAGCTCTAATTTACAGAGAGCAAGATGTTAAACTTTCTCCTGATGAAAATCATCGGTTTTGCACAAGAGCACATCAGAGAACATATATGAGGTACTTTAAAGATGCTCATCTCTCTTCAGCTCTGCTATTCCTGATTGTTAGAGTGACCATTCTCTGCCTGCAGCCTACACCCCTCCCCACCCCCTCCATTTCTTTACTATGCTTTTCTCTATTTCATGTTTGTTGGCACTCTGTTTTTCCAATAAGGACAATGTTTGCATACTTTTTACTTTTTACTTATACATAAATGTTTTCTTGTCTCTAGACTTTCAAAATGTGTTTTAAATGCATCTTCTTTTTTTTTTTTTTTTTATTTCTGGATTGTGTGCTCATTTAATCAGAATCACTTACATAAAATGTCCCCCAGAAATCAATCTCCTCTCTGTTTTTCATATCTTGTATTAAAACCCCTGTATAAAAGCTCACACCATAATTCTTAATCCTTGCTCCCAGAGTCAGTGGATAAATCCTGCCACAGAGATGGACTCTGTTGTATGACAGCACATTAATTATGTATAATTACAAAGCACATGAGTTGTTATTCAACATTGTTAGCTTAGCTTCACTGGAATTCCGGAACACATCTGTACACAATTTCTGGTTGCATATAACATATGCTAACACGCAGTGTGTGAACAGTTAGAATTTAAACTCAGATCCTGCATGAGGCTCTTTATGAATCACAGCTGCTGCAAGTATTGCTTGGTCTTGGAAAACAGGAGTAGTGGAATTCTACTCAAGGCAAAATGAAGATGAGTAAGATGAGGCATGAATACCAAGGCTCAAGGAAGGGGACAGAGATTTAGCTACCTATAAAGTAACTTTCTTTTTCTTCAAATAGGGATATGGAGAACTGTGTGTAGCTTTTAAAAGTTTTTTCTGTACATCAAGTTTTTATTTTTTTTTAAGATTAATGATTTTCTGACAAAACAGGAAATAAACTTTTAGATTGCAAGAAAAGGCAGTAATTGTACTGTAAGTTAAAACTGCAATGCCTATATTGGACTGACATGGAGCCTCTCAGAATGTGTTCAAGGGTCTTGGGTCTTGTATTAACATTAAACAGCTGTTGAAATCTTGTCTTTAATAATGCACGATGTTATTACTTTGAAGAGTACTAGCAGTGACATCGCCTAGCTCATATTAGAAGAAGAGCAGGCTACTTTAATTGTATTATTCACTATTTCATATGCCAGCACTGCCACTTTAGCTTTCAGGCTCTGAAGAGGGACTACATTTACTGCTGTGTCTAACAGATTGCAGTAAAAACTTCCAGACAACAGAGTATGCTGGTTAAAAAGTAATCCTTCAGCTCTTTTAATTTTTATGAATTAAAGTACATTATTTCATCTCAACAGACTATAAATATATTTTTTCAGTGGCGAACAATGCAGGTGTTAGTGTACCTTGTAAAAACCAAACACTGTAATTACCCAGCCTGGATGACTGAAAACTTTTCTTCTCTCAACTGCTTCAGACAGCTTGGCTACAGCATTCTGTGCCTTGAGTTAGCTGCACCTCTTACAGCCAAGTGGGGAGCTTCCTAGAAAACCCAGTCTGTGAGTGTCTGCTTTCAGAGTCCAGAAAATTGAATTGCCGTCCTGCTATCGTGTTTTTTATATTTTGAAAACCTATATTCAGAACTGTGACAAAAACCTCAATTGAAAAGGTTAAAAACATGCCATTGAAATAACACAATATTTCATTCCAGTGATCTGAAAACACATAGTTTCCAAATCAAAGTGTTCCCAGTTACCTAAAAGTTTCCAGTTGATTGCATTCAAAGTGAACCTTGAAGTCAAGCTTGTAGGAGAGAGGTTGATGGGAGTAACCCAAATTCATTGCCACCTCAGATGTAGTTACCATCTTATCTAAATTGACTGTTGGTAATAAACCACACGTATCAGTCTGGTTGTGACATCTGGTTAAATATTATTAACAAGCTGGATGTATATGTAGAACTCCAAGTTTACATGTGAAAAGGTTTATTTCTGTTTTTGCACAACCTCCCTGGAAAAGTCCTTATGAAAATTTAGTACTCAACTAAGGTTTGGCTGGGCATGGGTGCTTCCAGTTGGCAATGGCCAGTTGAGAGTGGCACTAGCCTTTATAAGTGCAAAATGGTTGTAAGGGGCAATGAATTTGTGAGAGGGAGGGAGACTTCCACTTGAGGTAATAAAGAAAAAATCAGGGAGAGTTCTGAATTTGAGCTGCACTCAGAGGTGGAGCTGGGTTGTAAAAGAAACCAGGATGCCCTCCATGCTTATCCTCTACTAAGAGTACAAAGTGAGGACATGAGGTTGGATGAAAGTGTCCTCAACAGAAGGACTGGGAGCGGCTGGCAACTTCTCAGCATCTTCTCAGCTGGGCAGTGCTTGTGTCATCTGTGAGGCATGCTTCATTTCCCTTCATTTAGGTCCAACTGTTTCCACAGGCGGGAGGGTTGCTCTCCTTGAATTTGGTATGTAGATTTGCTTTTGGCCTTTCCTAACTTTTCCTAGGAGCACTTTCAGAGTAACTCACAAAATTGCAGGCCTTCATAATTTTTCGATAGTTATCTTGAGGACAGGAGAATGGGCTCCTACTTAGCCAGCCTAAACTTCTAGAGAAAAAATGATTTTCAGTGGCCAGCTGCTAGTCAGGAAGTGTCTGATATGCAGCTGGAAAGTGAGAAGGATGGTAGGGGGTGTCAGTGTCACGGAGATGCGTCATTGCACTGAGATGACAGACTGTCCTGGGTGGCCCAAGTGGACCTGGCACCCGGGTTGCTGGGCCAGGGGAACCCCATCATTTCCACCTCCCCAAGTTGCATGCCTCAAATGGTGTGTGAAAACTGACAGCAGGGATACAGCCCCAAGGAGATAGTTCTGCTAGGGGCTGAGGATAAGCCAGCTGAAAAAGACAAATATTCCGGTGGAATCTGGTCTGCCTGACCAGAGTCTGTGGGGTCCTTCCTTCTGCTCAGTGGAAAGAATCATTGATATTGACTTTTGTCCGCAAGGAATTTTGCTTTCATTTTCAGACTGTTTTGTGACACAAATGTTTTATAACATGAAGTTATCAACAGACTGTATAGAGTGCCAAAGTTATGCTCAGCCATTGATCTACTGTCCAATGATGTTACAGTCAGGGTGGATCAGTATGACAATCTTATTTGATCTGATTTAAACAGCTCCTTCTAGTCTCATCTCAAAGGCTCTACAATTTCCCTCTAACTTCTGTTCCTGTCAGAAGTTGAAATTCAAATACTTAAGTCACGGAAAGTTATATTTTTGTTTTTCATTTCATCTTTTCCAAGGCTTAACAATCAGAAATATGATTTCAAATTTATTATGGTCCTGTTTGTCATGCACCAGGAAGAACTTAGCCCATGGATCTCAGCGCTGTGAAATGAATTCAGTTTTATAGTTGGTGTGTCTGAGAAGTAGCTATTTGGGACATTTTGTTGGTAGTTATAGAAATCACTGAAATAGGGAACTCTTGTTAATGCATTGACCATTGCAAACCACAATTATGTATTTTTATTCCTTCCACTTTAGGAAGTGGATCCACTGGTTAGTAATGAGCGCCCCAGAATTCATATGTTAAAAAAGTGCCACTCATGGAAGGACAAAAATAGCAACCTCCAGCTTCACAAGCTGGCTGCTTTTTCCAGCTGTGCTGAAAACCCTTTTCCAATTTAAGCTGACACTTGAACTGGTGTTCATCACCAGCGGAGAAGGACTCATTTGGAGGTAACATATCTACTTTCTAAAAGATTTGCTAGCTTAATTTTCAGAAGTAGTACCATGCTTTTTGGGTTTCTTCTGATGCTAATGTGGTCTGTATTTTTTTTTTCTGGTACTGAGAGAACCAAAAATGTCCTGAATAAAAGCAGCTGTGTTGAATGACAGAATTACATCCAAATCCCATCAAAATCAATGGCAGCCTTTCCACAGACCTCCAAGAGGACTGGACTAGATGTGTTAGTAATAATATTTTATCTTCTCTCCATGGTTCCTTAGAGTACATATGTTTATTCATAGTCAAACTGATTACATATCAAGATGACTCCACATAAAACTTGACCCTGCATCTGAAAGGAATTAGTTTCTCCTTGAATAGTACTTAAAGTGAATTACAGACTTGCTTCCTTCAGAGTAGACTTGCTTATCTTTAAAAAAAAAGTTTCTTCTTTTTTTTATCTGACTGTAGAACTTAGTTGTATCTCTTTCCTGCACCACTCCAATAAATCTTAGCAGGATTATCAGAGTTTTACAGGCTTTTAGAAGCTTTGGATTTGCCTTCATGCTGTTAGGCAGCACAGGCATGAGAGGATGAATCTGCATCACGCCTAAACACCTGGCACTTCAAATCCTGCAGTGACAATGAGAATGTCTCAGTAGGATCAGCCAATTACTTCAGCCTGCAGTACACATGATTTTTCCTGCAGCCACAAAAAATTAATTCATATTTTGTCATAGGCTTACTGCACCATGCTATGATGCAGACAAATATAAGAAGGTTGGAGCCTATGACAGAATATAAATTAATTTGCTGTGAAATTAAGTAATTCTATGATAGGAGAGATAAAGATAACTTGTTGTCCTAGCAAGTGGATCATGTATTCTTCAATTTGAGTAGAAATTACTTTGACAGGTGATTCATAGGGCTGTGGAAAAGAGAAGGGGTGTTTTACTGGAGGCACAAACACTTCTAATGGCAAAGACCAGGTAAAATCATAGTTTAGCGAAAAGATGTTATCGATGAGCTGCAAATGGCACTCATGCTTTGAAGAAACTACTGATTCTGCTATCCTGAAGGAGACTACGTGGAAGAGTACTGGGAGTCTGCAGTGACACCAGTGAAGAAGAATGAAATGTCACTCACCCGTCTGCATTATTTTCCAGATCTCTAACTGGGGGACAAGGAAACATAGATGAAACATTTCAGTGAGAATTTGGGCTGTTACTTGTTTTGATTAATTTGTTCTATTTTTATAAATAGCCGTTATAGATTTAGGCCTTTTAATTGTAGACCTATTTGATTCATAATTGTAGATGGATACTGTGGTGGTTTGACCCTGACTGGATGCCGGAGATTCACCCACAGCTACTCTCTCACTTCATCCCCCTGCCCTACAAACAGGAGAGAGAGGAAAAAAAAACCAAACCTGAAGGGTTTTGCTACAGCAGGAATGAGGACTATTAGAAATCTTTTACTGTCACAAGCAAAACAACACTCCAAGGTGGGGATGTAAAGGATTTATTTCTAACAAGATCAGAGCTTAACTTGAAAAATATCATCTTAAAGGCAACCTTCTCCCCAACCCCTCCGTCTCTTAAAACACATTCTCCCTTTCCTCCAGGAGGCAGGGGGACAGGGGTAGGGGAAAGCCAGGCAGTTGATGTTTCTCTGCCGCTGCTCAGGGGAGGAGGCCATTTCCCTGCATTCCATGGGGTCCCTCCCATGAGAGAAAGTCTTTCATGAGTGTCTCCAGCGTGAGTCCAATCCCAGGGGCAGCAATCTCTTCCAACACTGATGCCCGTGAGTCACTCCACAGGGTGCAGTTCTTTGAGCACTGGCTGCTCCAGCATGGTCCCATTCCAAAGCACACAGATCCTACCAGGTAGAGTTCTGCCTCCAGCATGGGCTCTCCTTGTCACAGGCCACACATCTCTCATGGGATTCTGCTCCAATGTGGGCTCCAACGGGCTGCAGCCTCCCTCCAGCATCCACCTGCTCCAGCGTGGGCTCCTCCACAGGCTACAGGTAGATCTCTGCATCCCTGTGTTCCCTCCATTCCATGGGCTGCAGGGGAACAGCCTGCTTCACCATGGTCATCACCACAGGCTGCAGGGAGACGCCTGGAACATCTCCTCCCCCTCCTTCAGCCCTTGTCTTGGTGCCTGCATTGCTGTTACAACTTATCACGGCTTGTCTCTGGCAGCCATCTTCTTCTTCCTGTGTTTTTTTTCTTCTTCTTATATGTGTTATCACAGAGGCATTTCTATCTCTCTTGATTGGCCTGGCCTTGTTTAGTGGTGGGTCCAGTCAGGAGCTGGCTGGCATTAACTCTACCAGTTATGAGGGAGGTTTCCAGCAACTTCTCGAAGAAAAGCCTCCCCCTTAGCTCCCCCTGCTACCAAAAAACTCAGCTACAGCAAACTCAATACAGATGCACGTTATAAAAAGCAGTCTTAAAGAAATACTTTACACCAAGAATTAAGAATATGCTAATACTTAGTACTAGCAGCCAAGCAAAAAGATCTTGTTTTTCAGAAGTGTATCTAATTTGCTTGAGAGGGTCCAGAGAAGGGCAACAAGGATGGTGAAAGGACTGGAGGACAAGCCGTATGGGGAGCGGCTACCGGAACTGGGTTTGTTCAGCCTGGAGAAGAGGAGGTTTAGAGGTGACCTGATTGCTGTTTACAACTACCTGAGGGGAGGTTGCAGCCAGGTGGGTGTGGGCCGCTTCTCTCAGGCTGACGACACCAGAATGAGAGGACATGGCCTTAAGCTATGCCAGGGGAGGTTTAGACTGAATGTTAGGAAGAGGTTTTTCACAGTGAGAGTGATTGCTCATTGGAATGGTCTGCCCAGGGAGGTGGTGGAGTCCCCATCCCTGGAGGTGTTTAAGAGAAGACTCAATGAGGAGCTTCAGTGACATGGTCTAGATGGTGGGAGGCTTGGATGGATGGAGCGTGGTGCTCAGGGTTCCACGTTTGTGGGTCTGATCCCTGGGTGGGCGTTGGCTTGGGAGTTGGACTAGATGATCCTGTGGGTCCCTTCCAACTCAGAATAACCTGTGAACCTGTGAAACTGTTGCTCCAAAGAGGTTGGAAAGGTCCTTAGAGATCATCTTGTTTCAGCCTTTCTGCCATGGACATAGACACCTTTCACTAGATCATGTTACTCAGAGCCCCATCCAACCTAGTCTAGTCTAGTGAATACTAGATCCAGAATAAAGTAAACTGTGCACTGCAAGGAATCACGGAAGGGGTGGTGGATACCATCACATTTAAGCCATGATGCTGCACGAAATCATTTACTAGGTACCTAAATTCAGGGTCTTTTCAGGTGAGTTTCTCTAGAAGTATTCAATGGCATATCATACTGCAGTCAGTAGTCATTCAAGATAATACTGAATTGTTGTCAAATTCCTCTGATCTTAACTTCAAGAATCTGGAATTATCTACTGCCTGGCAATAATTACAGTATCACAGTATTAGCAAGGTTGGAAGAGACCTTGAAGATCATCAAGTCCAACCTGTAACCCAACACCAACCCATTGTCTAAACCATGGCACTACCCACAGGACCATCCAGTCCATCTCCCCACATACTAGACCATGTCACTGAGCTCCTCATCAAGTCTTCTCTTAAACACCTTTTATTTTTAAAAACAGTCATTTGACTGGTCCACTTTAGAGTATTTTCCCAATGTATACTGCACAACTGAGTACAGAAAATTGCACTGAGGGAAGATGGACAGAATAGGAACTACTTATACAGTGATTCTCCACATAGTCACAATCCGTTATTTGCAAGATCCAATAGTTGCACGTGATTTTTCAGTGAGAAGTGCGACCACGGCACGTGCACAGAATGTACCGCGAACCCATCGGCTTGTGAATATATAATGAAGTTATGAATATATAATTGGTCCCCCCTGCCGTCACCGCCCACCAGACTTGCCGTACATGATTCATTCTCACTGTTTAAGAGAAAGGGGAGCCAGTCCCATCTCTATGAAACCGAGACTGTTGCCACGCTGCCATGGGACAAAGGGACCGGGGCCATACCGGCACTTCTGGCATGTAGTGTGGCACAGCTGTGAACTGGGGGATGGAGGGATATGGTTGCCTCTGCCAATGCCGACCTTGGGGTGGCAGTGGATGGGAGATTTAAACCCAGGTGGACAGGAGTGGAGCCACTGACTTGGCACCTCGTTTCAGGTTTGCTGGCACTGGTGGAACACGGGCAGCATAGTCCGGCATGTCCCGATGTCAGCAATGCGGACTCCTGACGTCAGAGTGCTGGCACCAGAACACCCCTCACTGCCCAAAATAAAATAAAAAGTTCCCTTGTAGGATGTGTGAGGCAGAGGAAGGGTAGGAGAGGGAAGGGGAGAGCTACTGTTGGGCAGCAGGCGCAGGGAGAAGCGGGGCTGCGGCTCTCCCTGCATGGGACACATCTGAGCTCCGGTGCTACACTGGCTTCCGAGTCCGTCCCTGCCCTGCACATCTTAGGAGCTGCTGCAAGAGTAGCTCACAGAATCACCAGCTCTTTTCACCTTGCACAGCCACTGGTCACCCGCACTCCTGCAGACAGCCCCAGTGGGAGACAGACCCTGGCTGCCGCTGCCCCATCTCGGGGCAGCTGGATCAGTACTGTCTGCTCACCCCCACTCTTGCCAGAAAAGCTTTGGTCAGAGCTGTTACATTCCCGGAAAAATAAACCTCAAAGCTGCCCCTTTGAACAACAAGGACTGTCTCAGCTTGTTCAGTTGTTGCTCCCATCACACAGCACCAGAGTACCCATGGCGCTGCCCTGGCCAGCACTGAACTCATTCCCCAAGCCACTCCCAGAGTCCTGCTCTGGAGAGGCTTGCTGCCTCCGCTGCGTTTGAACACAAGAGACACACAGCAGCAACCAGAAACCCTGGTAAAAACTCCAACAAAAAAACCCAGCAGAGACACGGCAGGGAAAGGACAGTGGCAGGAGGCTCCATGCCTGCTCGGTTTTGCA
>WEKX01027447.1:5443-19307 GCA_013390025.1 Pitta sordida | reverse complement strand
AATTCACAAACACGCGCAGGTCATTAATATGCATGCAGGTCATGCCCCATTGCTCCACCTCCTGCCACTCTGAAGTACTGTGGACACTTTTCTGCACCTCCCCACAGGCTCTCTCAGGACAGAGGAGCAAAGGGAACCGTTTCTGAGCATCCTCTGACTCAAAAGACCCCACCGAGAATCCCTGGGCTTCTCCAGGATGCTGTGACCTCACTTGCTCACAGCCCAAACCCCATGTCACTGCTCCCCCGCCAGCCCCCCCCCACCCTGGCCCCAGTGCTCGTGACTGCCGCATCCCAGCCCTGCGCGTCGTCTCGGCCCCACGCAGCGCGCGGTGCGGTCACAGGTTCGCACCGTCCCAGCCACTTCTGTAGCCAGCACCTGGTTGCTGCCACTGTGCGTGCTTGCCCTTCCTCCGTGGTGGGGAACGGGTGTCCCTGAGCTCTGGTCAGCATTCTTGGAGCCTGGGAAACCTTAACTTCGCAACACTGCGACACTCCTTGCCACTTATGGCGGGGGAGGCGTCGGTATGGGAGTTTCTTTCCCTTTAGTATCCACCAGTCCCAGGAGAGGCAGCACTGCCCAGGCTTTAACTGGGCTTTGAGTAACAAGGAATGGGCATGTCTTGTGGCGGTGCTGCACTGGGTCTCAGTGGCCTCCTGGGGCATACTGCGGCATGACCCCACTGTAGGGACTGGGCATGGAGACACAGAGGATTGGGTCAGGGACTAGGGAACGGTGCTGCAGAGTTCTGAAAGCCACGGTGAACGGGAGGCACTGTGTGCCCTCCCCGCGTGGTTGGGCCTGCGCCACCCTACAGGGAGCACTGACACTGCCCCTCGGCGAAGCAGACGCACTGTGCGTGCATCGGCTGGAGAACCTCGCAGATCCCTGAAACTGAATTGCGAGAAATTTTCCTCGCAAATCCATGGGGTCATAATGGAGGCATCGCAATGCAGTGGGGATATACTGTATTTGAAAATATAGGTGCAGAAATGTGCCCTTTTGCTTGCTGAGCATGACTCTTTGGGAGTGATCTTGCAACAGGAGCCCAAGATTTTGAGTCATATAAAATGCTATCTACCTATTTTTTAAATAATATTTTCTTTATTCAGACAGGTTTTAGAACATTTTGTCTACTGTTAATATTTAGAGAGGTATTCCCTTGAAAAGTTGATTTATTGTATTAATTACAACTTATTCTGTTCATTTAGAAGAGGAAAGTCAACAAAACCATAAAATAAGATCTTGTCTCTCTTTCTTTGTCAGAACTTTCATTTTCCCTTCAATGGAATACAGCTGAACACAGCAATGGTTAGATTGCTGATGCTTTTATTGTTTGGGTAAGTAGTTACCCGTCAGTTAAATGCAGGGAGGCCAAAAGCTAAGCTGATTCTTTTATGTGTGCACTCTATGAAGTCACACTAAATGATCTCAACTTGACACCACAGATTCTTTAGTGTGCTTCAATTGGCAATGAATACATTTCACAATGGCCTTGACTAACCAACAGCCACAATCCACGGCACTAATTCCCCAAATAACAAGTTGAATGCCTTCATATGCAGAGGGCTGGAAAACAGCTACTGTAAGGAAAAAACTTTCTGTGTATTTTTTAGTCGTTTTGACTATTGTGTGCCATTGCTGATCCTTAGGAAAGATGGTCCTTTGTGTCTGTGAGGAATAGTGAACTCCGATTTTTAGATTTCTGAGATGACTTAAGGCTTTCAGTCCTCTTTCAGTTAATAACCAGAACTAAACAGATTCCAATAGAATGAAATTTAGTAAGTCTCAATGTTGGGTTCTGCATTTTGGTCATAATAACCCCAAGCAGAACTATAGGCTGGGAATGGAATTTTTGGAGAGTGGCGAGGTGGAAAGAGATTTGGGGGTATTAGTGGACAGCAAACTCAACATGAGCCAGCAGTGTGCCCAGGCAGCCAAAAGGGCCAACGGCATCCTGGCCTGCATCAAGAATGGAGTGACTAGTATGTCAAGGGAGGTTATCCTTCCACTGTATTCGGCACTGGTAAGATCGCACCTCGAGTATTGTGTTCAGTTCTGGGCCCCTCAGTTCAGGAAGGAGGTTGAGGTGCTAGAACCAGTTCAGAGAAGGGCAACTAGGATGGTAAAAGGGGCTTGAAGATAAGACTTATGAGGAGAGGTTGAGGGAGCTCGGTCTGTTTAGCTTAGAGAAGAGGAGGCTCAGGGGTGACCTTATTGCTGTCTATAACTATCTAAAAGAACGTTGTAGCCAGGCAGGGGTTGGTCTTTTCTCCTTGGTCTCTGGGGACAGGACAAGAGGTCATAGTCTTAAGCTTCAACAGGGAAAGTTTAGGCTAGATATTAGGAAAATATTTTTTACTGAAAGAGTGATCCGGATGTGGAATGGGTTACCCACAGAGGTGGTTGAGTCACCAACCTTGGATGTGTTCAAGGGGAGGCTAGATGAGGTACTGAGTGATATGATCTAGATGTAGAGGATAGGTTAGTTGGATTATAGGTTGGACTAGATGATCTTCAAGGTCCTTTCCAACCTTTTCTATACTGTGATACTGTGATACTGTAAACAACAAGAATTAATATATGGATTCTAAGAGAGAGATTAAATATGACTATGAGGTATTGTTTTCTTTTGGAGCTAGCAATGTGTCTCTATTTAGCTACAAATGACAACTGAAGAGGGGTTTCTCAGGTCCCTGGAGAACCTTGTTCTGTTCCACTCACTCTCAACCACATCTGTCTGAAGTGCTAGCAGGGCTGCTGTCATAAGCATAACACTTGGATTTCTTGTTATCACTGTATACCAGGTAGCGCATATGGACAACAAGGGAATGATTGAAAGAGGCATTCCTTGACTATTCTAGAACTTATTTACTGTCAAAGAGAGCAGGAACACCATAAAGGTCAGACTAGGAAACAATTATATGGCACAGGGGCACAAATGTTAGTACTTAGCAGCCCCAGAAAGCAAACCAACCCCCCAAATCCCGAGAGATGTAAAAAAATCTCTGACACAGGGAAAGGATGATGAATAAAATGTATGTAATTCTAGTCACTCCTGGTCAAGAAAGTGTATTTTTGTGCTGATTAGGTGCAGGAAAAAGCTAGTAGGAAGGAGAAGTGAAAAGTCTGCTTTAGAAGATGGGAGCTCAGATTCTTCAACCTAGGAAAAGGGAAGCTGAGAAGGGAATTTCTCTCTATAAATTCATCAAATACATGTGACTAGTCCTACAGCAAACACTAAACCAACAATAGACACTGAAAAAAATTCAGGTTGCTGTCAAAAGATCCCTCAAATACGATTACAGGCTAGAGAATAAGCCTTATAATATCAAATTGAAAGAGATTCCTATGGTTAGCAAGGTGGCACTAGATTGTAGTACTAGGTTGGAATCAGTTCTGGGGTGTCTATGACTGTACAGATGGGGAAGGGATGGATGGAACATCAAGGAGGTGAAATAACGTCATATCCCACATGCCAGTCCCAGCAGACCTCATGAGGCAGCCCCATGGCAGCTGCAAAAAGGTCTGGAAACACTTCAATACACACCACACCACTTGGACCCCCTAATCAGGGTTTGAGGATTGGTTGAGACACTGGGAACGCTGCCCCTCACCCTGCTCTAGAGCCCCAGAATGGCCAGTGGGCCAGAGGTCCCACCTAGGAGGAGGCGGCCACAAGGACCACAGCAGATAAAATCGAAGGCATATGTTCTCCAGGTTGCCTCAGCCCTGCCATCTGTACCTGTGAGAGTTGGTCTCTATGAGGTTCCAATGGCAGCTATATTTGTCTCTCTTTCTCCTTCTCTTATTCCCTCTCTTCTTTCTTTGTTCCTCTCTTCACGTATTGGGCAGTTTAAAGATAGAGGGATTCATTTTTTGTTTGTGTATGTGGCTTGGTATATGCTGGGTCAATACTTCAGTGGCATATTTTGTCTAGAACGAATCATACCCATTTGAACTTTTGCAAAGTTATTTTATTTTCTTCCCTAAATTATTAGTAAAAGTACCTCTTGAGAACAAGTCTGTGGCTTCTTTTCTTTATGTTGTCTAAAGGCATTAAAGAATCCTATATATATTTTAAAAGTAAAACTCTTGACTGAGCTTGTGAGCTAGTGGCTCCAGGGTTGGGGTGTTACATTAGCTTTATCAAAAAGGAAAAAGATGATTTGCTTACAGTGTGTAAGTACTTCCTGGAAAAAATACAATCATACCTCCAAATTTGCGAGGAACAGGTCTCCCAAGGGTCTTGCGAACTATCTAATTCGCAAACATGCACGCATCATTAATATGCATGCAGGCCACTCCCATTGCTTCACTCTCCTCTACTCTAGAGTACTGGGGAGCATTTTTCGCTCCTCCTCACGGGTTCTCACAGCACAAGGGAGAAAAGGGAAACATTTCTGAGCCCTCTCTGCCTGGGGAGATCCCCAGAGAATACCTAGACTTCTCTTCGGTCACACTGCCGCTTCTGCAGACACTGCTGGGCTGCTGCCACTGTGCATGCTTGCACTGCATGGTGGGGAAGGTCCGGGGCTATGGCAGGGAAGGGGTGTCCCCGAGCTCTGGTTGGTGCTCTTGGAGCCTGGGAAACCTTAACTTTGCAACACCGCGACACCTGGGGCCCCTTATTGCAAGGGGTGGTGTCAGAGTTTCTTTCCTTTCAACCGTGGTGGCTATGATATGTACATCTGCTGGTCCCTAGTGCAGTAGCGGCAGTGCTGGCTGTATGGACCCACAGAACACGGCTTCCCCCTGCTGCAATGGGGGGAGGGCATGGGGGAACAGAAGACTCCTTCTAGTGCAGCAGCTGCGGCGGCAGCGTGGGCACGTCATGCCATTGCACTGTCCCAGCACACAGTGCTCACCCCACCATTGCCGCGGCCAGCCCAGCCCCACTTTCTTGAGGCACTTCCCTGGGGCTATGTTGTCACCAGGTGAGCTGGGCACACAGTCCCCGGGCACAGATTGCACCACCTTCCCTGCCTGTAGCCATGGAAACAGTAACATGTGCCTAGCAAGGATCAGTCCCCCAGCTGGGCTTAAAGTAACAGGGGAAAGTATGACTTGTGGCGGTGCTGCACTGGGTCTCAGCAGCTGCCTGGGGCATACCATGGTGTAAGCCTTCCGTGATACAGACCAGGTATGGAGACACACAGGAGCGGGGCAGGGACCGTGGCACAGCACTGTGGGACTATAAACGCCATGACGAGCGGAAGGCACCGCTTGCCCTCCCTGCTGGGCCAGGCCAGTCCTGCCCCACAGGGAGTGCTGCTGTTGCCCCTTGGCAAAGCAGAGGGACTGCACATGCATCAACCGGGAAGCTCTATGAATCACTGAGGCAGATTCACGGGGAAAATTTATTGTGAACCAGTGAGGTCGCAATGGAGAAGTTGCAATGCACCGAGGCACGACTGTACATTTGAAGCCTAAGAATCACAGAATCATTAAGTTTAGAAAATAACTCCAAGATCATTGAGTACAAACTTTGATCCAATACCACCTTGTCAACTAGACCATGACACTGAGTGCCATATCTAGTCATTTCTTGACCACTTCCAGGGACGGCAACTCCATCGCCTCCCTGGAAAACCCATTCCAATGCCTAACAACCCTTTCCATGGTTCAGGGATATGTCCTCTTGTCACTTGGCTTGAGGATGTCCTCTCATCCTGTCACTAATTGACTGGGAGAAGAGACCAACCCCCATCTGGATACAACCTACTTTCAGGGAGTTTAGACAGTGATAAGGTCACCCCTGAGCCTCCTCTTCTCCAAACTACTCAGCAGCTCCTTATAAGACTTATGCTGCAGATCCTTCACCACCTCTGGTGCCCTTCCCTAATCTTGCTCTAGCACCTCAATATCTCTCTTGTAGTGAGAGGTCCAAAACTGAGCTACATGATTCGAGGTGTGGCCTTACCAGTGCTGAGTACAGGGGTATGATCACTGCCCAGCTCCTGCTGACCACACTTTTTAACACAGCCCAGGATGCCATTGGCCTTCTTGGCTACCTGGACACACACTAGCTCATTTTTAACTGACTGTTGAGCAGCAGTTTGAGGTCCTTTTCTGCCGTGTTTCTTTTCAGACACTCTTCCCCAGCCTGTAGCACTATATGGGATTGTTGTGAGAGAGTTCTCTCAAACAGAAGAGGAAGGTGGTGGGCAACCACTGCTGTGAAAAAACCTCTTTCCCCTCTTCAGACAGGAAACAGAGTTCAAAAATATAATAACCAAACACAGTAATCCCTCATTACTTCATGCTTTGAATTTTGCTCCCTCACTTCTTTGGGGTTTTTTTCCCCATGAATACACCATAGTTTTCCCTTGATTCCTCACAGCTGTGCTGTGCTGAGAAGATGGACTAACACTCCCCAGAGGGTGGGACTGACAAGTCCTGCAGGTCAGGGAGGGACAGCATCTCTCACTTGCTTGGGTTTGCTCAGAGTTCTCTCCCTTATGAGTGTTGCAGAGGTTACATGGCAAGGAAGGTTTATAACACATGGTTTGCAGTCCTGCGGCAATGAGGCATGGCAGGGTCCCTCTGTGGCATGGCATGGTCCCACTCTGTGGCAACAGCTGGCCTGTGCTGTCTTCCCATATCTGCTCTGTGGCAGCAGCCGGCTGCACTGCCAGTCTGTGCCACTGGAGTGGGACCCTGCTACGGGAGGGTTGAGAAATGGCAGTGGTGCTGGACGCAGCAGCGGTACGGGTCCGGCACTCTGCTGGGACCCTGCAAGTGTTATNCAGCACTATTCTTGATGCAAGCCAGGATACCATTTGCTTTTCTGGCCACCTGGGCACGCTGCTGCCTCATGTTAAGTTTTCTATCATCCAGCACTCCCAGGTCCCTTTCCACATGGTCATCCTGCAGCCACTCTGCCTCAACCTATAGTTCTGCATGGGGTTATTGTAACCGAAGAGTAGGGCCCGACACTTAGACTGGTTGAACCCCATGCCATTGGTTTCAGCCCATCTATCCAGTCTGTCAAGGTCCCTCTGCAGAGTCCTCCTACCTTCCTCCAGATCGACATTTATTCCCAGCTTGGTGTCATCCGCAAACTTGCTAATAATAGACTCCATGCCTTCGTCCAGATAATTTCCATGCACCACTGCACCCCCCAGGTTTAAACTGAAGATGGAAGAGCTATAGTGAGCTGTGTTTAAACCCAGAGGGGCACAATGGTGGCAACGTGGGTCCAGTGCTCTGCTGGGAACCTGGCAACTGCTGTTTCCATGTGCTGCTGCACCCTTCAGGTTTAAACTGGAGGTGGAAAGGCTGTAGTGAGATGCGTTTACTCCTGGGGGTGCGGCAACATGCGGAAACAGCACTTGTCAGGGTCTCAACGGAGCGCTGTACCCACGCTGTCACCATGACCAGCCCTGCTGCCATTCCCCAACACTCCCACTGCAGGGTCTCGCTCTGGAGCAGCATGGGACAGTGGCACCACTGGCTGACACAGTGGAGTGGGCACAGGACTGCGGCATGGGCTGCCTGCCATCATGGACCAAACAGGACAGTGGCGGTGGTGGTGAAAGCTAGGAATTCCCATGCCAGTAGTGATGCCGCAGGAAACCCCATGGACTCCTTAGGTGGGGCATGGGCAGAAAATAACTCCTTCACTCCCCTGTGCCATCACAGGGCATGGGGAGGTGCCAGGAACACCCCCCAGTGCTCTGGGGCTGAAGGGGGCAGAGAAATGGATGTGGCTTATTTGCCTATTCACAAGCTGCCTATCTTTGTGGATTAAGGGTTTCATGGGCATCACCCAGTCCCTAACCCCTGTGAAATTCAAGGGGTTACTGTATATATAAATGCATACAAATTATTATAAAGTGAAGAGAAAAGAAGAGATCAGATTATTATTCTAGAACTTTGATGCAGCTGACTTTTTTTTGAAAATTGATCAGCTTGCCAGCTCACTATGTGACATCACATGAGGGATATTTACCAGACTGATTTTCACATGGAAAAAACCCAGAATTTAGAGACAGTTTCATTCAGAATTCATGTGCAGTTATTCCACTGTGAAACGCAGAAAAGAAAATCTGATGCTGACCTGTTTTTCTAAGCTCAGCATCCGAGACATCCTTACACGGTAATGTCAGGTTTACAGGGAACTCTGCTCATAAGCCCTGTGTGTAGAGGATGCAACCAGCTATCAAGACCTTAAGAGACAAAAAGCAGCTGAGTAGGCTCTGGCACTGTTCCTACCTGTGTTCCACTAGCTTGCACGTAAAAAGGCTCTAATAAGATCATGGCAGTATGAGAACTTTCACTGGTTCGTATACACCATATTTCTTCCCACTCTTCCTAATTTTCTCGTGCCACGTAAACATTTACCTGTCAGCTTCAGAAGCTTAAGACCCCTCCATGAAACATAGCTACAGAGATGAGTGTATTTATTCCTTCATTATGAACCTACCTCTGCGAGATCACCACAGGCTCTGATTCACAATTAATATACCTTCCGCTAATAATGAGATGAACTGAAGTAACTGCAAAGAAATACAATTAGCATTGTAGCTAATGAAAATGATAGTTGTGAAAGAAAAATGACTCATAACTGCAGAATGTGCTTCTGCATGTTTTTCATTACTTAGCCTGCACTAACTCTTGTAATCTAAAATATCCCTGCACTTTCTGAACCACACTTAGTCTTCCCACTGTGTAACATTTAAATTTGTATCCACTCTAGAGTGGTTTTTACTGACACTTCCTATTCCCAGTATCATATTCTTCCACAAAAGACAGTAATGTAAAACATTACTTCAAGAACACACTCAGTGTTTTAAGCATTGTATTCTGCTTCTGCACACAGAACACTCCATAGAAGAGACCACATAACTGTCAATTAAAACTGTCTACAGACATGCTTCCTACATTACTCACCTGGCAATAGCAGGGGTGAGATTTTAGCCATTGGACTTTCACAAACCTCTAGATGTCAATGGTCGCATATGTAGATTTGCTGCTGTTTTATTTTGCAAAACAGGTTATAACTTATTTTACAGTCATACTTCCATAGTCATGAGAAATGGGTCTCCTGGGGGTCTTGCCAGCAGTCTAATCTACAAACAGTTGTGGGTCATAAATATGCATACAGGCCATGCCTACCCCTCCACCCCTAGACAATCAGGAGCGTTTTCTGCTCCTCCCCATGGGGTCTCACAGGGGCACAAAGGGAAGCGTTTCTGAGCCCTCTCTGACTGGGGTGATCCCCAGAGAATCCCTGACCTTCTCTTCTGCCACGCTGCTGCTTCCGCAGCTGCCAACGAAACTATGTATAAATGCCGTGGAACCTCCACAGTACTCATAAGGGAGTGTAAGCCTTCCATAGTAGAGACTGGGCGTGGAGACACACAGGTGTAGAGAGGGGACGAGAGACGTGGACTCAGTATGCAGGTTAACACACTGAATCTCTTTATTGAAATCCCGAGCGATTCTTATGCAGTGAAGTAAACATGCTTTTCACACTGCAGGTGGTGTTTACCAGTGAGCTTCACATGAGAACCTGTCTATAAGTTTACATACATCAACATGGGAGAGCAGGGAGTAATACCTCCCTCCGTGGGACCCCTTCAGGGTGCAAGGACGCTCCCATGGGAGCACCCAGGGATGTGAAGGACACTTCTCTCGTTACCGTGAGATTGCTTGAGGGAATAGAAATCAACATCTTTGGTACAGTGAGATTGTTTTAGTTAGCTGCAGGCCTGTCTGACTTCTCAGCTTCTCTCAGACCTTTGCTCTTTTTCATGCTGTGATGGTTTTTAACCAAATGCGGCTTGTTCCTATGCACAGGAACCAGGCAGAGATCCCCACAGGGAGCACTGGTGCTGCCCCTCAGTGAAGCAGAGGCAGTGCACATGAGTCAGCCGAGAAGCTCCATGAATCACTCCGTGAAATCGCTCCGTGAATCACTGAGGTAGATTTGTGGGGAAAATTTTCGCAGACTGGTGAACTCGTTATGGAGAATGCTGCCCCTCAGTGAAGCAGAGGCAGTGCACATGAGTCAGCCGAGAAGCTCCATGAATCACTCCGTGAAATCGCTCCGTGAATCACTGAGGTAGATTTGTGGGGAAAATTTTCGCAGACTGGTGAACTCGTTATGGAGAAGTTGCGATGCACCGAGGTATGACTGTAGTACTAATGAGACACACTGAAATACATTAACAAGGAGATTTTTCACAGGAACACTGATAGCTTTCCAGTGACCACGGAGATTCCTGAAGAGGTTAGTCTGTAATTGCCACTTGTGACTTTGAAAAGTTCTTTCTCTCCTCATATCTTTTACAAATATAGTTGGGTTTCCTATAATGCGGACTGGCGGTCTTAACTGGGATCTGTGTAGCCCTACTTCCGCATTGAATGGCAGCCGTGCCACCGCCGCTGCCCGTACCCACCCCGCTGCCGCCCGTGCCACCACTGCTGCCCATGCCACCGCTGCTGTGGCAGGTTGCGCGCATGCAGTTGTGAAACGTGTCTCCTACATTGCTAAAAAATCATCCCGCTAAGATCTGAAGACACAAAATGGGGGGCGCAAAGTGCAAGAGGCCTGACTGTAATACTTTACTGTGGTGGCAATTTTCTTTCACTTCTGATGGCAGAAAGAATCATTCTATGTTTCAAATTGCTTTCCATATGTCTATTTCTGTAATTAACCCCCCAATTTATTATACAAGCTTAATAAAAGATAATTGGAAACAAACTCAGTATTTTTAACTATAGAGATGAAAAGGAGGTATGTAGTACCGTTGACCCTTGAGTTTCAGAAGGCCTCGGGTCTCCAAGGCTACTGTAAAGCCCTCATTCCATGAAAATAGGCAGTCATGGATATGTAATTAAGCCCTGCCCATCACGCTGGCCCCCTTAGCCCTGAAGCGCTCCAGTGCTGTGTCGACCCTGCCCCACTCATCACAGCACAAAAGGACGGGAGGCTCCTGGCACCTGCGGGGACACCACACCAGGAAAAGCAACAATTCCCTTCACCACTCACTCGTGTGCGCAGGCACTGGCATGAGCCCACCCACCCTACTCATCCTGGCACTGGGGGACCTGCCCGTCTGTCCCCAGCTTCCATTCCAATGGGGGAACCCACCCACCCTGCTGTCCCACTGGCAGTACACAAGCCCAGCTGCCCTGGTGCTGGTGCTGGGGGACAAGATCCATGCTGTGCAAGGGGATGTGGCCAGGGGACAATTCCAGGGCACATGGGGGGCTGCGCCATGAACAGACATACTTACCTGGCTTGCATCCCAGCAGGGGAACCTGCCCACCCTGCTGTCCCCAGCTTGTGTCCTGGCATGGGGAGCCATGGAGTAGGAGTAGGGACTGGGTGTGTGCGTGTGTCAGTTGTGCGGAAGGTATTGCACTGTTTCCATAGAAACAGGTGTGTGACGGATAGCAGTGGCCGCCCAGGTGCTGCCGCAGTTCATCGCCATGGTAACAGCCGTGCCAAGGGTGTGGTGGCTGAGCAGGCTCTCATGGGGTCCCTGCACCCCTACTGGCTATGTTAACACAGTGTGTAAATCATACATAAGGGATGGATAGCACAAGCCCCCCCAAGGAAGCTGTCTCATGGGGTGGGTCTCCCTGCTGGGATGCAAGCCGGGGAAGTGTTTCTGTTCACTGTGTGGACCCCTGCATGCATTGGGAGTGTGCCCTGGCCACATCTCTCTGCATAGTGCAGATCTTGTCCGCCA
Organism: Pitta sordida; assembly: GCA_013390025.1. Lineage (NCBI taxonomy): Eukaryota > Metazoa > Chordata > Aves > Passeriformes > Pittidae > Pitta > Pitta sordida. The sequence goes on along the minus strand of WEKX01027447.1, from coordinate 7,602 downwards.
GCGCCGGCAGTAGGGCAGCCAGGCTTGTGTCCAAGAGGCGGGACAGTGGGACGGGCAGGTCCCCCCACTGGGACGCAAATTCAGGATGAGTGGGGCAGGCAGGCTTGTCCCAGCACCTGTGCACATGGGCAAAGGGAAGTGTTCTTTTTCCTGCCACAGTGACCAGGTGCCAGGAGCCTCCCATCCATTTGTGCTGTGGAAAGTGGGGTGGGCCTGACACACTGCCGGAGTGCTCTGGGGCTGAGGGGAGCAGTGTGACAGGTGGGATCATTTGCATATTCATGACTGTGTATCTTCCCATGTCAGACGGTGTATATGCAGTTATGAATGCACTGAGAAATATGGGGCTGTCTTTGTGGGAAAAAAACGCAAAGAAGTGAACCTGCGAGATAAGAACTGTGAAGTACTGAGGATTTACTGTATAAAAAGCACAGATCCTTTTTCATCTGAATTTGCCAGAAATTCTGACTGGACATATCACAGAATCACAGAATCACAGAATATTATGAGTTGGAAGGGACCCACAAGGATCATCCAGTCCAACTCACCATCTAACACCCATACAGAGACCGAGAGCACATCCCAGAGCGGTAGCACCAACCTAGATCCCTCACAGTCTAGCAGGCCTATGTTAAGTCCCACTGTATTCAGTAAGCTGGGAGCTAGAATATGTAGTTTGGCATTTCAGAGTGGGTTTTCAGTGCCAAAAAACGTTTCACCCATAATCATGGTAATGTATTTATTGACACCATTTGAAGGTCTGATTATTTAAGAACAATAACATAGGCCAGCATGAACACTTAACATTCAATAACAAAATCTTTACTGTGAATCAATTAACATTATAATTTTCCTATATGTTCTAGAAGGACAAGATAGACAAAAGCCTGAAAGTTGATTCTATTCTGACAGTAATGAGCTAGAACAACCCCTGAACACTAGGATGCAACTTCTGAAATAATTTGATTAACATATTGCTTATGCATTTGATTAGTACAAAGTAAACTGTAGAAAAACTCTTGGCTACAGTTCATCTCTGGTGTAATTCCACTGATCAGAGCCTGCTGGGAGTGATAAAAAAGGAGAAACGAGATCCATTCTTCCATTAATAATTTATATTCTTTTCTTTGTAAGTGACCTACTAAATGGAAATAGAAGAATTGTCTGAAAGTATCTCAAATATACAACTGGGTGCACAGTGTCTTTCTAATCTCACTCCCAAGGTTTTCAGTTGCTCAACAAGAGAAGCTTTTTCTACTTTGGGAGGTACATGGCCAAGCATAAAGGGAAAACAGAGACATAAGACAACAGCTATAGGAAAGCATGATCTTTTCCTTAATCCTTTCTGGTAAGTCTCAGCCCATCTGAAGCAAGTTGTGTCTATACTATGGAAATACGAAAATGTTCCTAAAAGGTACATATTTTTACTGATCACATGAATACCAGTAAAATTTAAATATCCACCAGATTAGAGTTTCCATGGCAAAAATTCTCATTTCAGCACAAAGTGGAGAGACTAACTTTTTAAATTATGGGACTAAAAGGCCATCTTCACACACATGAGAAAGAAAATAGGGCAAAAGGCAAAGCAAGAGGGGAAGCCCCAGTAGCCCCATCAGGCAGATAGCCCCTGCTCTGGGGTGCCATAACAAGACAGTTTCAAAGCCATATAAGCCTAACTGGGAATATTACTTTCATTTAAGGCTTTTAAAGGCCTTTGGTTCATCATTGCTGTTTACAACTACCTGCGGGGAGGTTGCAGCCAGATGGGTGTAGACCTCTTCTTCCAGGCTGACGACACCAGAACGAGAGGGCACGGCCTCAAACTACGCCAGGGGAGGTTCAATCTTAACGTTAGGAAGCGGTTTTTCACAGAGAGAGTAATTGCATATTGGAATGGGCTGCCCAGGGAGGTGGTGGAGTCGCCATCCCTGGAGGTGTTTAAGAGAAGACTGGACGAGGAGCTTAGTGACATGGTCTAGCTGGGGCGTGTAGGGCTGGATGATTCTGGGCCCCTTCCGGCTCGGAGTGGCCTGCTAGACTGAGAGGGATCTAGGTTGGTGTTATGCTCTGGGATGTGCTCTCGGTCTCTGTACGGGTGTTAGATGGTGAGTTGGACTAGATGATCCTTGTGGGTCCCTTCCAACTCATAATATTCT
>WEKX01027445.1:12637-28612 GCA_013390025.1 Pitta sordida | reverse complement strand
AAGCCCTATGGGGAGCGACTACAGGAACTGGGGTTGTTCAGCCTGGAGAAGAGGAGGCTCAGAGGTGACCTCATTGGTATTTGCAACTACCTGAGGAGAGGTTGCAGACAAGTGGGTGTAAATCTCTTCTCTCAGGCGGCCAGCACCAGAACAGGAGGCCATGGCCTTAAGCTACACCAGAGGAGGTTTAGACTGGACATTAAGAAGAATTTTTTCACAGAGAGAGTGATGTCTCAGTGGAATGTCTTCCCAGGGAGGTGGTGGAGTCACCATCCCTGGAAGTGAAAAGATTCCCTTAAGAAATAAGACTGAGATGAGGAACTCAGTGACATGGTCATGACGGGATCGGAAGTTAGGTCAAAAAAATTTTAAAAAAGAAAAAGTTGCCCCCAAGATTAGCTCAGATGGTTAAAGCATGGTGCTCATAGCACCAGAGTTACGGGTTCAATCCCTGTATGGGCATTCACTTAAGAGTTGAACTCAAGGATCCTTCCAACCCATAATATTCTGTGATTACTGTATATATATACATACATATGTGACTCATTTAAGGGGACATGTTCTAATTTACTAAAAGAAAGTATGTAGTATTCTTAAGACCAGCTCAGACCACTGATGCAGTAGATTTTCAGGATTAAGCCAATATCTGAAAACACAGGAAAAGTGAAGTATACCTATTGTGACAATGTTATCTTGGGAGCACTGCAATGACATGGGCTGGGAATTGTTTCTCATAATGCAGTGATCATTTGCCACCTGCCAGAGAAGATTTGGTCAGTCTCTTGTCTCTGCTTTGATTAAAAATATAAAGCTGGATTTTCTATTAATGGCCTATAAATTAAATTGGTATACAGTGTCATTCTGGGTAGTTTTCTATTAATGAATAACCTGAGGGAATTCTAAACGACATAATGGTTTAAACAAATTCATGCTATGTAAGTTTTTTTGTCATTTAGTCATTATTGACTAAGTGACATATTTTTTGCTTTTCAAAAATATCTGAGACTTCCAAATTGTCCTCTCTCATTCCAATTGTCTCATAACTTCTATCCTGGAAGGCTACACAGGAAGTGAGTCTTAGTTAATATATTTGCATATTTTTTCATAGGCTTATGTAGCCCAAGGCAAGATTAAAAATTTGTACTTCAGATTTATCTTTGCAGCTAAAGAAAAAAAAATAGGAACTTTTCTTAGCATTTAGAAGTGCCTATTCTAATTAACCATCCCCATAAGAATTATACATTATGCACAGATATTGTTTTGGTTTGGGGTTCTTTCCTTGTGAAAATCTCAAACACTGGCCTCACTCTCCAGCCTGGAGTTCCATGTGATGCTTTTAACCAAAAAGGAATATTAAGATAACATAACTTAATTGAAAACATAGTAACAGTAATTTATTTATACAGAAAATAACCAGTAAGTAAATGTGTATTAGATATGCTATGCTTCAGTAAAATAAATATAAGAGATGAAACAGGCTTTTATTTTGTTTCTCCTAAAAAAAAATAACCACTACACACCACTGTGATGTATTGGGTTTCTGTGGCTTGTGGGGGACCCATGCTGGAGCAGCCTGCACCTGAAGGACTGTACCCCATGGAAAAGTGACCCATGTGGCAGCATTTCATGAAGAATGGTTGCCTATGGGACTCTCCCATGGGAGAGACCCCATGGGAAGCAGGGGATGGATTCCTCTCCTTGAGCAGCAGCAGAAACAACTGACCGTAACTCCCATTGCCCATCTCCCTGCACCGCTGGGAATGGAAGAGGTAGAATTAGGAGGCAGAAGAACATGTCTTTAAGATTTATTTTGCTTTTCTTCAAGCCTTGATGCTATTAGTAATAAATTTAATTAATATCCCCCCTTGGATTCTGTTTTTCTCGTGATGGTAATCAGTAAGGAATCTCTTATGGTCCTTAACTCATGAAACTTTTTGTTATTTTTTCTCTCCTCTCTTCATTTGCAAAGGGGAGTGAGAGAATGGTTTTCGTGGGTACCTGACATCCAGACAGGGTCTTCCTACTACATATGGCTAGACAAGTATATTTTAAAATTAGTTTGCTTTATTTTTTTCCTAGTGTACCAACATATGTGAATATTACAATACAACTTCTTAAATCCTATAGCCTAAAATAGCTTTTATTTTGTTTTGGTTTCTTTGCTGATTTTTTTTACTCTCTATTCATTCCTAGATTCACAGAATATTCTGAGTTGGAAGGGACCCACAAGGATCATCGAGTCCAATTCTTAAATGATGAGTTTTATTTTACTTAATTAAAACCACTTTTTTTTCTCAGAAACTTATGGGTCTGATGTTGAATTCACAACATCAGTTTTAGCATTTAGCTGAGAACTATGAAATAGCTATTCAATTATAGAGTAAAGAAAATAATTGACTCTGCAGGTAACATGTTTGCATCAAATTTCTGGAACATATATTCTCAGTGTACTAGATTAGAAATTTTTAATACTTATGCTAACTATTTAAATAAAAGTTTATACTAATTTATACTACCTGTTGGGTTTAAAGGACAGCATGTGTTTTATTTACTGGGAAATTAATACAGTTAACTATATGAACTGTTCTTTTATTTATGTGTATGCAGATTGTTCCATATAAGTTAACTGTTTTTATAGTAATATCCATGAATATAGGATTGACTTGTGAGATATGAATAAATTAATCTGATTTGTTTTAAAGCAGTTAGAGAAGTTTGGTTTTGTAGACAAAACGAATAGCTTGCACTCTAATAATAGAAGTCATTGCGGAACCAGAAGTGGTCTGCTGTTAAAAAGCAACAGGGTCAGGAGACTTTAATCCTAGTTCAGCTTCCTATTCTTCCTTGTAATTTTTAGCATAAGCTATGTAGTGCTTAAAAATCCACTTGATATTGAAATAAGTAATTTAGACATCCTGCAGTAAAAATAATTGCCTATTTTCAAGTTTATCTAGCTGTTATGATTACATTCATACACCATACTATATGTATTTCAGATTATGTTAAAATAATACGATCATTGTAAAATCTTTCCCTTTCAGATATACCCCACTATGAGCCTCATTTGATTCTTCTACTTTTTCTAAGTTATCGCGTCCTCTCAAAGGCTATGTTCTTAAATGTTCCAGCTTGAAAACTAGATACCACAAGGATTAAAACATTATAGCTTGTGGTTCTATATACACTGTCCTGGTGTCAATTAAGACGGAGTATGAATTGAATTTAGAAATACTTGAATAATATATAGATTGAAATAAGAACTTTACTAGGAGAAAAAAATAATATAACAAATATATATATATATATATGTTTGAACAATAACAATATCAACAACAATGGAACAATGACAACTGTAGACAGCTGGGAAAAAAACAAACACGAGGGGGGGCCAAGTTTGAGGGAGACCAGGGCATCCCTGGTATTCCAGGGACAGGGGAATAGGGTTCAGGGTAGGCAAACCAGTGGAAGAACAGTCAGCGATCCTTTTCTGAAATGTCCGAGGGGGCTGCAGGGAGATCCAGCGTTCGGCAGGGAGAAGGCTGTACTGAGATGAAAAGTTAAGGTCCACGTGGTCCTGGGCAAAATGATGGTGGTAGAGATCAGAGGAGAAGATGAGGCTTCCTCAGTCCAGAAAATCCATGAACACCATTCTGTGAGGCCCAGCACCTGTATTTATGTGCCTTGGGCCCCTCCCATGTCACATGCCTTGTGGACATGTCTTCACATGCCATTGGCCATCACTCAGCCCGCCCCAGCCCTCGGGCCCCTCCCCTAGTCACATGTCTTTCTGGGAAGGCAAGATAAGAAAAAGAATCTTCCATTGTTTGTCTGGTAAAAAGGAGAAAGCTCCTCCCATAGCCACATGCCTTGCAGGAGAGAGAACAGGAGATAAAAAAGGAAACCTTATTGTCTGTTCCTGTAAAATGGAGAAAAGGTTTACAATAGAACAATGGGGTCTCCCCGTAACTTATACTTTAAATTAAAACCATTTACATATTTTGAAAGAGAATGTCTGGCATGTGAAGAGCTTCCCCTATCGGAATACTATGTGTATTTCCTTGTATAGCATTTCCAAAATTTACCCATAAAAGTATGCATTCTTTGATGCAGAGGGAGGACATAAACTTCCTGGTGGTGAGTGTCCAACTTTCCGGGATTTTTGAAATCTCTTTTAAACCTTCAAATGACTCAGTTCTGAAAGGTAAATGTTATAAATCTCAGAGAACTAAGAAGGAGTGGAGCTCTAAAAGTTCTTTGTAAACCGTAAACAGTAACTGCCCAAGGGCTCAAAGATGTATTAATTTTGGACAAGAGCTGAGGATGTAGCTAAGACCAACCAAGGCCAATCTCATCCATATTCTCACTCTGGAGGATATTGGCTAAACCACTTTCTAGAGAGAAAGAAATTCTTTAGCAGGTTCTATGTCAATACTTCCCTGCTTCGAAGCTTTACGGGCAGCCAAGGAAAAGAAGTCCTGTTTGAACTGACCACACGGTGCATGCAGAAGTGCCATAGACTCAGAATTCCTGCTGCAAGTTGATGTTGAAAAAAATATTAGCAAGATAATTTGAAAAAAATTATTTGGTAGGGCAGATTTCAAGAAACAGAAATAAATTGACTTATGGCTGATACTTTTATTTTTACAAAAGCAGATTTTAAAATGTCTGGGTAACAGTATTTAGTACTATTGTTAAAACTTTCACTCCATAACTGCATTCCTGAAAGACTCCAAGGTTACTAGCAGTCATGGAAAAGTGTTTCTACCTCCCTGAGCCTTGTGATGCCAGCTGTCTGTTCCCTCAGGGCCGAGTAGCTGAAATAAGATCTCAGAAAGAATATTTCCTTAATTTGGGTTCAGTAAAGGACACGCTAGACAGCTTGTGCACTTCGTAAGATTTCTAAGGATAGTTTATTACTTCACATATACTTGGATAAGGAATGTCTTATTATTATCCAGTCACTTGCAATCAGACTTAGATAAAGTAGAGTTAAGGAATGTGTATAACATAACACTAGAGCATTCCTTGTGAGCATATTGTAACTGGCTAGTATAAATTCTACAGGACTCTTGTAAGAATTAAAATAAATCAGAGTAGCATTTTTCACCAGTAGATTCAAAATTTACATTTCAGATCTTACAAATTAAACCAAATGTCCCTCTCCTTTCTCTCGTTTTATTCCAGGCCAAGACTGACCTTTAAATTAAAATGTTAGAATAACTTAGGTTGGATAGGACCCCTAGAGGTCATCTGGTTTATTCGTCTTCACAAAGCACAGCTGACTTCAAAGTTAGATCACACTGTTGAGCGCCTTGTTCAGATGACTCTCTGAATAACCTGTTCCAGTGCTTAAATACTCCCTATGGAGAATTTTTCTTTGATACTTAGTAATAACTTTTTCCTTGCTTCAACTTCTGACCTTGACCTCTTGTCCTTTCACTCTGACCACCAACAGGTCTGTCATCTCTGTGACCTTCAATTAGGTACTAAAAGACAGAAGTCTTGAAAGACATCCCTCTTAAGTTTCACCAGTTCTCTCAGTGTCTCCTGCATGTCAGATACCTGAGCCCCTAACCTTCTCTGTGAGTATTCTGGACTCAATGTGTTTCCTGTACTGGCAAGCCCAGAACTTGAGGCAATATGGGTCACACAGGTGCTGCATAGAAGATAATAATCTTTACTTTCAACCTATAAGTGACATTCTTACTTACATAGCCCAGAATTCAGCTGGCTAATAAGTCACAAAGTTGTACTGATGATTCATACTCAAATTCTTATTTGCTACGATACCCAGGTCCTTCTAAAAAATTATTCCCCAGTGGGAAGTGGCTAGTATGTGGGATTGGAGAGCACAGGATTTACTAATCTTATTAGCTTAAGGACCTTTTATAAGGTGATGTAACAAGGAAGGAAATAAACAAAATGCACAGACACATAGATCTGATAAGCAAGTGATAAGCAAGACAATAACAAAGACCAAAACACTGCAGCTGCTGGCTAATGGACTGTTAAGAAATATCCTGCACAGTTTTAAGGAGCTTTACCTGTGCTTGTAACAGATAAGAAAAAGAAAATTTTGTAACCATGACTACTATGGATTTTGAGGGGGAAATAGAGGAAGCTTATTAAGGTGAAAGGTGAAAGGTGATATTGGAAAAAACAAGAATAAGGAGAAAAAAAGAAAGAGGACAACAGAAAGGAGGATAAAAGTGGCCTGTTTTGCAAAACTAGGCACCCTTCAGTTCTGCAATATCATCCAAAATTGTTAATATAGTACTGATTTTTGAAAAATACCACTTGCTGACATATTTGGAAGTGCTAATGCTTAAAATCTGGAAGTCCAGACAATTTTGTTCATTCCTGTCTACAGTCTATCTACCCAAACCATCTCTCACTACTTTGGCTATAAGGATATCAAGTAAGGCTTACGCCCTGCTCTTGCCTCACCCACATAGCCGTAAGTTTCATCGCAGAAGAAAATCAGGCTGGTCAAACGCAGTCTGGTCAATCCATGCCACATGTTTCCAATTACTTCTAACCTAAGCATGGTTTTGAGTTCTTCAGTTTCTGGGAAGTCTTTCTTTTTGATGCTCAGCATGACTTTTTGGCTTTTTACAGAGATTAGATATTGTCCTGGCTGTCATCACCTTCAAAATTATGACAGCAGCTTGCAAACACATGATACAGTTTTCTCTGAAGTGTTAGACATGAGAAGAATCAAATTCTAATGCACATGAGTAATTAGATGGTTATTTTTAATAAGGAGGTAGAAAGATATTTTAAATAAGTTCTTTTACCACTGTTGTGGTATGTGTTACAGTGCATGCATAATAAGATTTACCCTGAATCCTTATAAACCCAGAAATGCCATAGCAATAATGTGTGCCAGATTCAATTAAAATGCCTTGAAGTTGTCAGGAAGCCATATCTCCAAAAACTTCAATGAGATGTTATCTCCTCTGAAGGATGTAAAATGCACAATCACAGAATGACAGCTGAGGCTGAAAGTACATACACAGGCAGAAAACAGAGACTCTTAAACTATAAAAGGTGATGGCCATTTTCTGATGAATTTGAATTCAATCTCGTAAGAAACGAGTCAGGGTGTGTTCACGGAGGTTCTTAAGTTGTGCAGGAGAAAAACTAGAGAGGCAAAAGCTCAGATGGAACTCAACCTAACTGTTTCTGTCAAGGACAATAAGAAATGTTTCTATAAGAACATCAACAGTAAAAAGAAAGACTGCAACAACCTCCACTCCTTATTGGATGCAGAGGGTAATATGGTAACCAAAGATGAGGAAAAGGCAGAAATACTTAATACATACTTTGCTTCTGTTTTTAACAGTAAGACAGACTGCCTGCAGGACAACAGGACCAGCAGGGTCATGGAAGGAGTAGAGGTGCAGTATAACCCCCTTGTAATCCAAGAGGAGGCAGTCAGAGACTTGCTGAGTGGCTTGGACCCTCATAAGTCTATGGGACCACACGGANGTTAAGATTAAACCTCCCCTGGCGTAGCTTGAGGCCGTGCCCTCTTGTTCTGGTGTCGTCAACCTGGAAAAAGAGGTCCACACCCATCTGGCTGCAACCTCCCTGCAAGTAGTTGTAAACAGCAATGAGGTCCCCTCTGAGCCTCCTCTTCTCCAGGCTGAACAGTCCCAGTTCCTGTAGTCGCTCCTCATAGGGCCTGCCCTCCAGTCCCTTCACCATCCTCGTTGCCCTTCTCTGGACCCTCTCAAGCAGCTCAACATCCCTCTTAAACTGGGGAGCCCAGAACTGCACACAGTACTCAAGATGAGGTCTGACCAGCGCTGTGTACAGGGGAAGGACAACCTCCCTGGACCGACTGACCACACTGTTCCTGATGCAGGCCAGGATGCCATTGTCCTTCTTAGCCACCTGGGCACACTGCTGGCTCGTGATCCTCCACATTGTTGCAATCCATTATTTGCGAGATCCGATAGTTGTGGGTGATTTTTCAGTGAGCTGTGCGATCTCAGCACGTGCACAGAATGTACAGCAAACCCATCAGCTCATGAATATATAATGAAATTATGAATATCTAATTGGAGCCCCCACCATCACCGCCCAAAAGACTTGCTGTGCATGCTTCATTCTCACAGTTTAGGAGAAAGGGGAGCCAGTCCCATCTCTGTGAAGCTGGGAACGTTACCACACTGCCATGCTGCCATGCTGATTTAAGGAAAATCAGTCAGGACTCAAGGTAGTTGCATGCATGCTACAGAAAAAGTTTATTTTTGGCCCAAGAGCCAAGTAAAAGAGGGACAGCAGTGTCCCCTGTCCTGCCAGGTGCCAAAAGAGTACCACCCAGATTTGTCACCAATCTTTAACCCCTTGTCTCATGCATATGCAAATCATTCCATGAGGATTCATCCCTTCAACATTATGTCATGCACATACTCTTTGCCATGAGTCCTTCAACCATTTAGCTCCAATGTTGCTCATTCTTTTCCCCTTGTTGTGGCTAACACTCACTTCTGTTTACCTTCAGAGACTGCAGTACAGTGTTTTTCACCCTTAATATTCAACCTTAACTGTCAGGCCTCCTGAATGATTTTGAAGTCTACTAATCCTTCTAAAATTCACTAAAAATTCACTAAATTTTCACTAATTTACTAAAATCCCTAAATTTTAATGCCCTTACCTAACTCACTAAAATTTATAATTCTCTGAATCCCCAAATCAACACTGCCACAGCACAAAGGGACTGGCGCCATGCCGACATTTCCTGGCATGGCGGCATGGTGCGGCTGCAAACCGGGGGATGGCAGGGGAAGGTTGCCACTGGAAAGCTGACTTCAGGGTGGCGACAGACAGGAGATTTAAACCCAGGTGGACAGGAGCGGAGCCACCAACTTGGCAACACGTTTCAGCCCTGGTTGCACCAGCGGAACACAGAGAGCATAGTCTGGCGTGTCCTGATGCCAGCAACACGGACTCCTGATGTCAGAGTGGTGGCACCAGAAACCCCCTCACTGCCCAAAATAAAAAGTTCCGTTGTAGGATGTGTGAGGCGGAGGGAGGGTAGGAGTGGGAAGGGGAGAGCTGCAGTTGGGTAGCAGGTGCGGGAAGAAACAGGGCTGCAGGGGCTCCTGGCTCCGGCCCCCCCACCCCATACCAGGGCAGCCAGATCAGCGCTGCCTGCTCACACCCACTCTTGCCAGAAAAGCTTTGGTCGGGGCTGTTACATTCCCAGAAAAATAAACCCCAAAGCAGCCCCTTTGAACAGCAGGGACTATCCCAGCCTGATCAGCTGCCACTCCTGTCATACAGCACCAGGATAGGTACCCACCAGCGCCGTTCCAGCCAGCACTGAACTCATTCCCCAAGCCTCCCCCTGACTCCTGCTCTGGAGAGGTGTGCCTGCTCCGCCGTTTTTGAACACAAGAGACACACAGCAGCAACCAGAAACCCCAAAAAAACTAAGCACAGGCACAGCAGAGAAAGGACAGTGGCAGAATCCTATAGCGGGGTGGGCACTGAACGCAGCTGAGCTGCTAGGCAGTGAACCGGAAGCGAACCTCTGCCACTGCCCTGGTTCTGCACCCTGGATAAGCCCTGGCTGCTCGCATGCACTCCTGCCAGAAAGCTTTAGTCGGGGCTGTTACATTCCTGGAAATATAAACCCCAAACAAAGCAGCCCCTTTGAAAAATAGGGACTGTCCCAGCCTGTTCAGCTGCTGCTCCCATCACACAGTGCCACGGTACCCATGGTGCCGCCCCGACCAGCACTGAACTCGTNAGCTTTAGTCGGGGCTGTTACATTCCTGGAAATATAAACCCCAAACAAAGCAGCCCCTTTGAAAAATAGGGACTGTCCCAGCCTGTTCAGCTGCTGCTCCCATCACACAGTGCCACGGTACCCATGGTGCCGCCCCAACCAGCACTGAACTCGTTCCCCAAGCCTCCTCCAGAGTCCTGCTCTGGAGAGGCATGCCGCCTCTGCCATGTTTGAACACAAGAGACACACAGCAGCAACCAGAAACCCCGATAGAAACCCCAATAAAAAAACCCAGCAGAGACACGGCAGGGCAAGGACGGTGGCAGAAGGCTCCACGCATGCTGGGTTTTGCAGGGGGGGAGACAGTGCCAGCTTCCCAGCTACCAGCCATGCCGGTTTCTGTGTTCAGAAAAGCTCTCTTTCTGGAGCTGGGAGGTGGCAAAAAGCGTTTCCTCTGCTTTAATGAGGCATTACAGAGGGAGCCACGTCCTCAGAACCATCCTCCAGATCTTATTAGGGGAGGGAGCGTGGCTACAGGTGTGGCATACTTGACTACTGAGTGGGATCTCTATCTTCACGGATTCCATGACTCTTGTGAGGAGGACCAGACCCAACAGGTCTGCAAGTAATGGGGGATCACTGTATTTTGCTCTTCCAGTTCTCTCCCTCATCCCATGTAGTGGGAGTGAGCAGCTGTGTGGATATTAGTTGTTGGCTGGGGTTGAGCCATGATATACCAGAAGAAGAATTGGCCTTAGGGTTTCAACTGGCTGTTAAATTTGGGTGAAATAGCACCCTCAGATGCACCCCATCTGATACCATAGATCCGTTAGTCCAAATGGTCCCTACCTTGAACCTTTTCTGTAGTTAGTAGGACTTCTTTGTGAATTCCCGCATCATGCATGGAAGCCTAAAAGCCCCCTGTTCACAGGCTTTACTAGTAAACATTTATTTAGAGAAGACATTAATTACCTCAGTATTTTTTCTTATGTTTTTCATCACTTGGTTCCCTGACAAGTCCCTGATCCTCTTTTTTTGTTGCCATGTATTTATAATAGCCTTCCTTGTTGCCTCTCACATCACTCACTACTTGGAAATTCAGTTGAGTTTAGTCATTTTAAATTCCATCCCTCCATTATATGGCACTTTCTGTATATTCCCTTTGGGCATCTTTTCTCCACGTTTATCTTCTATATGCTTCCTTTTGGCATTTAACTCAGTCATGGTGGCTTCCTGCCATGCCTACTTAATTTTATGCATACGGGGCAGAGTGCACTAGTGCTTTAATGAAGTTGTCCTGGAAGATCATTCAGGTCTTTTGGGAGGCTGCAGAGTAGTATGCAACAAGGTCTAGCTTAGCAGTTCCCTGAGCAAGCTGAAGTCTGCCTTCACTAGAACCACATTTTTATGCTTCTGTTTTCTTTTTTCATTTCCATTGTTAGATTCTGTTATATCAGTTATATATTCTCTTATATATAGTTATAGCAAAGTTTCTGTCAACCTTCACATCCACCACTACTCTGTAGTATTTGTAAACAGTAGGTCCAACTGAGTGCCTTCTTAACCTCTGCAGCAGTGGCAAAGAACTGTATCTACAGCATTCAAAAAAATCTGGGTTTCTTATACCTTTCTTTATGGTATTTCCAAAAACATTCAGGAAGCTGAAGCTTGACATGAGCTGCTCCACCTACTCATGAAATTTTGTGTTCGGTATGCAAATTCTTAATTTGCCTGTGGGTGCCTGACCACAAGTCACTCAGTCTCTAAATGCTAGATCTGGAGCACAATGTCTTCTTCCTACACTCCAACCAATTCAACCAACCTTAAAAAATATTAATCACATAGACAAAATCTTATAAGTTTCTTTGGGACTGATGTCAAGCTGTGGAACCAGAAATACAAATAAATAAAAAAAAAATATTGGCAGCATACCCATATACCTCAGCAGTATACTTCGTCACTCCGTTGTTTTTGAGGATGAGACTTGGAAAATTTCATTTCAATTCCAGATTGAATTAAACTGATTTTTAAATACATTTCTTTTGAAGAAAAAAAAATTAACTGGTATCTAATATCACAAAACATTCTTCTAATTCAGTGTCCACCATTTTAAAATATTCAACTGTTGAATTTTTAGTATATTAATTTTATTATTACAGGTACAGGTTGTCTTTTTCAATTAAAAATATTAAATGGAGGGATGTTAAGGCCTTTATTTATCAGTTATAGACAATAAGTGTCTATTATTTAGTGGATATCTATATTATGGACCCAACATGCAGTTATCTAACCAGTCCTTATCTCACAAACTGTGGTCAGCATGATCCCAGAGAGTATCAATAAACAGGAAAAATATCCAGAAGTATGCTGAAAATTAATAACATTACGAATTGTCAATCATCAAGACACTTGAAAACTCATTCTAGTTAATTTTACATATGCAGTGTAGATACTTCTGAGAGGGATATCTTTAATTTGTCAGAAATATAATTCTTATTTGAAAGTCTCTTGTGTTACTGATCATTTAGACAATTTACACAAAATTTTAAAAAAAGCCTCCAGAAAAAAAGACAGACAAAAAGGCTTCATTTAATAAGATTGGTAACCTCGTTTCACACCTTTCTACTGTCTAAGAAGATAGTTAGGCAGGAAGTGATGGTATACCCTTAGCAAATCTCCAGGCCTCTGCTCTCCTAACAGACTCTGGGTTGGTGACAGGTAGGTCTTGAAGGCTGGTAGATTAAGTGCAGTATGTACATTGATGTTTCCCAGAAAAGAGCTCCCTATCTGGTATTTGTGCACTGAATACACAATGAATATTTAGCAATAGATGCTTGTGTTAAAGATGGAAGAATTCTTTGTCTGTAGTCCCTACCATTTGTATCCTGACTAGCCATCGGTCACTGCATTGATTCCATAGATGCCATTTCTGTGAATGTTTTCAACGGTCAAATCTGAGAGTCAATATGGAATTAAGGTCTCTGAATCTGTGTGGTTACAAATTTTGCTACATAAACATTTCTTGATAGATTATTGTTTCTCAAGTTAGTTTCCATTGGATTCTAAGGGAGTAGTAATATCTCATAAGAGATTATTTCCATTTTCTGCCTCTAGAACATGAAGTGTTATAAGAGTATTTCAATTAAAATCATGCAGATGCAAAATACAAGCTGTATTTATACAAGAAATAAAATTGTTATTGATGATAAATTTAGAAAGAAAAATAAAGTTGTAAAAATCCTACTGTTCTTAATAAAAATATTCTTCTTTCCTGACTTTTATTTAAATGATTAATTTCAAAATCATTAATTGTATTCCAAAATATATACCAAGAGATGGCATGCCTGTGTTATGCCAGATATGTACTTTGTCCTTTTCTCATATTTTGTTATAAAGGTTTAAGTATTCCTAGTGTGCATATGAATGATTATTTAATCATCAAGTCTGCTAGCAGCACATTAGTTATGTCATGTAGAAGTAAAAAAGTTTTTTTATCATAAAAGGAAAATAACATTTTAGTTGCTATATGATTATTCTTTAATTACAAGCTTCAAATATGCAGCATGGACAAATCGCTTTGAGATTTGTTGAATCTCTCTGTTTCACCACATGATATTTCTTTGTTGGGATCCAAACAATGGAATTCTGTAATGAGAAGAATTAAGGTTCTTTAAGAAGGAAATGATTGGATTTGTTACAAAAGGTAATTCTAAAACTGATGGGCAGTGACACATAAGGGATACTGCTGCAGAGGAAAATAGATCAAGGTCATTTTGAGTTCCAAGGAAGAAAATTATTTTAGCTTTTCTAGTACTTGCGGAGAATGGATTATTCTGAGCGTGGTGGGTGAGCCCAAAATGCTGTTTTGTTGTTCCGCTACCAAAATGGAGTTCCAAAGCAAACCTGGACATACGATAGAGCAAGCAAGCACCATATCAGGCAAGTATTGACATAGTCAACATGAGAGAAAAACTAGAGAGGCAAAGGCCCAGATGGAACTCAAACTAGCCATTTCTGTTCAGGACAGTAAGAAATGTTTCTATAAGTACATCAACAGTAAAACGAGAAGCTGCAACAACCTTCACTCCTTATTAGATGCAACAGGGAACATAGTAAGTAGTGATGAGGAAAAGGCAGAAATACTTAATACCTTCTTTGCCTCTGTTTTTAAGACAGATTGCCAGCAGGACAACTGGACCAGCAGGCTCATGGAAGGAGTAGAGGTGCAGTATAAACCCCCTGTAGTCCAGGAGGAGGTAGTTAGAGACCTGTTTAGTGGCTTGGATCCTCATAAGTCCATGGGACTAGATGGGATCCATCCGAGGGTAATGAAAGAGCTAGCAGATGAACTCGCCAAGCCGCTCTCCATAATTTACCAACAGTCCTGGCTTACGGGTGATGTACCACAAGACCGGATATTGGCCAATGTGACACCTATCCACAAGAAGGGCAGGAAAGATGATCTGAGTAATTACAGACGTGTCAGCCTGACCTCAGTCCCATGCAAAGTCATGGAACAGATGGTCTTGTGTGCTATTATGCAGCAACTGCAAAATGACCATGACATTAGAACTAATCAGCATGGATTTCAGAGAGGCAGGTCTTGCATGACAAACCTGATCTCTTCTTATGATCTGGTGACTTGCCTAGTTGATGATAAAAAGGCCGTGGATGTTGTGTACTTGAATCTTAGCAAAGAGATTCAAGATGGTTTCCCATAATAATATTCAGGAGAAACTCTTAGAGCATGGACTGGATAAAAGCATTTTATGTTGGGTTAGGAATTGGCTGGATGGACAAGCTCAGAGAGTGCTGGTGAATGGTGCCACATCCAGCTGGCAGCCAGTCACTAGTGGTGTCCCACAGCGGTCAGTGTTGGGCCCGGCACTGTTCAACATCTTTATTCATGATATGGACGAGGGAATTTAGTCCATCATCAGCAAGTCTGCGGATGATATCAAGCTGGGGGCAAATGTTAAACTGCCAGAGAGTAGGAGGGCCCTTCAGAGGGACCTTGACAGACTAGAGAAATGGACAGACTCTAACAGTATGAGATTTAACAAGACTAAGTGCTGGGTTCTTCACTTTGGACATAACAACCCCATGCATTTCTATCGGCTGGGGGAGGAGTGGGTGGAAAGTGGTGAAATGGAGCAGTATTTAGGAGTAATGACTGACAGAAAACTTAATATGAGCCAGCAATGTGTCCAGGTGGCTAAGAAGTCCAATGGCATCCTGGCCTGTATTAGGAACAGTGTGGTCAGTCAGACTAGGGAAGTTATCCTTCCCCTGTACTCGGTGCTGGTCAGACTACATCTTGAGTACTGTGTCCAGGAGACCCCAGTCTCCCCAGCTTAAGAAGGATGTTGAACTCCTTGAGAGGGTCCAGGGAAGTGCCACAAAAACGGTGAAAGGTCTGGAGAACAAGTCGTACAGGGAGGAACTAAGGGAGATAGGACTGTTCAACCCTCAGAAGAGGAGGCTCAGATGTACCTCATTCCTGTTTACAACTACCTGAAGGGAGCATGCACTTTGGTGGGTGTGAATCTCTTCTCTCAGGGTGATGACACCAGAACAAGAGGACATGGCCTTAAGCTACACCAGGGGAGGTTTAGACTGAATGTCAGGAAGAGGTTTTTCACAGAGAGAGAGTGATCTCTCATTGGAATGGTCTGTCCAGTGAGGTGGTGGAGTCGCCATCTCTGCGGGGTTTAAGAGAGGACTCGATGAGGAGCTCAGTGACATGGTCTAGTTGGTGGGAGGCTTGGGAGTTGGACTAGATGTTTCTGAGTGTCCCTTCCAGCTCAGAATATCCTGTGAAGCTGTGAACATACTAAGTCCTGGATCACCAGACAGACAGTATGGAGCAGCAGAAACTATGCTATGCTTGAATATATTTTTCCATGTAGTACTTCTTTCAAGGTTTCAGTAACATACCTGTCCAAAAGAGAAATATTTTTTCAAAAGTAGTATTTTTCTTTTAGTCATGCACCTTGTCAGTTTTGTTGGATTTCAATGTTTATAATATTCATTTCAGCTTGAATGGTAGTCACAATCTTAGTAGTCACTTCTTAACTGCATTTCCTTCTCAATGTAATCATCAAAATACAGTTATACGTCCTCCATCGCAAGGAAAGGGACAGGCCAAAGGCATTGCAAAACATTATTCTCGCAAAGAACGGCAAGTTGTTAATATGCATGCAGGCCACGCCCATTGCTCCACCCCCTGGAAC